>OX375867.1:79021020-79366322 GCA_947359475.1 Heligmosomoides polygyrus bakeri
CATGTATCCAACTTCGTCTAGCTGATGGCGTGTTCCTACAGTGGTCGACTGAATTTGGAAAAAATCGTCTCACACAAGGCTAAACTGCATCTTCGCACCGCCGTAACCTTGCCAATTCGTAAGATAACTTGCTGTGCTTTGGCGATTTACCAGAGCATATTACTGCTTACGGAACCCACAAGTTGCAGCAGGAAAGATTGGAAGCTGACAGAGACATCGCGCTCCGAAAACGCCCGCGCGTGCAATTTAGCAAAACAACGGTCTATGCTCTCCGTGCTCTTACTCACCCAGATAACAGTTCTCACCACAGCTGCGAGCATGTCATCGTAAAGTGCTCCCAGTCTTCTGCTCGCCCGTGCATTTGGATTCCATCAGCTCTCCTCGTCTTCCTGTAGTAGTCGATTGAACTCGGAAAAAATCGTGTCACACAAGGTTTGCCTGAATTTTCGCACCGCTGTAACTGTGGCCAGTGTTAAGCTAGGTCGCTATGCTACAGCGCACTTCTTGAGCTTCCTGCTGCCTACAAAATCCACAACTTGCAGCCGGAAAGACTCGAACTTGACAGAGTTATTGCGCTCAGAACATCCCCGCGGTGCAATTTGCGAGCTGTCTCGCCCTGTCCATTGATAGGTTCGATCCTACATGCATTGTGCACAGCGCAGTCCAAAGTCTCGCCGGAACAGAGTACAGCAATTGCTGAGTAGGGCGGCTGAGAATTTCTTATAAAACTCCCTAAATGCTCACTCCACAAACTGTCTCCCCCCCCCCTCGATTGATAGGTTCGATCCTATATGCATTGTGTATGGCGCATTCTCAGAGGATTCCTGGCACGACGGAACACTTTACGCCATGCTTGAGATGCTCCGAGAACACGCAACTCCTAGAATATAAGCTTCTCCAGTGCCAAAAGTCTGCTCCAGGCATCTTTGATCACCCACTGCGAAAACGCGGTGGTTTGACGAAGTTGGATACATGGTTGTGTAGATCTCGAAGAGACGAATCGAACGGTACCAACCGTTTCTCAAAAAACCTCGAATTAGAGGAATTGTGAGCATGCAACTGTTCCCGACGCCTTGCGGCCGACAACTCGTCCGCGTCCAGCCTTCTCATTGGAGCGCAAGTTTTCAATTTTGGCCATTTTTGATCTTTCATGTGAAATTTATATACCAAACGATAGAGCTCGATCTCATGAGCTCAAATATACTCTTGGTTTTTCAAATGGATGATATTTTGGCGAGTTATAGCAAAAAGACGCAAAAACCGCAAAAGTGCGGTTTTTTCGGCGTCTATTCAAAAGACGCGTCCGGTACTGTACTGTCTCATTAATCTACTAGATTTCACTGAGAGTGCGTAAAATTGCTAGTGCGTCATTCAGTTGCGTTAATGAGACAGTATTAATGCACGCTAAAGAAACTGAAACGAACAGAGTGCGATGAAACGTCCAGACTTGGAGGCTAAAATTTCTGTGAGCGTTTATATTAATTTTTGCCTCTTTCTTTCGGTTTTCATAGCCCCTTATCTCTTCGATGGTTGTTTTTCATATCCCATCAACCCTGGCACTTTACTGAAACTTGGTCGTGTTCTTTAGCTTAGTGTTAGGCTTTTAGCGCTTTTTTAAACCACGAAGTAAATTATTATTATTATTATTATTATTATTATTATTATTATTATTATTATTATTATTATTATTATTATTATCGTACCTTGGAGTATCATTAAATTGCCCTTAAACGATAAGAAGGACAAAAGACGGCGTCACTCAATTCCTTTTGAGATGCACCACGCGTTCTGCTTTTACGAGACCTCGTGGAGGCGACTTGAATGCGTATTTGGCCATGCAATGACTTGCGCTGGCATCCTGATGAGCAAGTCAGGGCTTTATCCTTCCCAGATGAGTCTGCCACCAATTCACCGCCCCTGATGGACGGAAGGCTTGCTTGGCCTCGGCGCGAGACCCGAACCAGAAACCTGGTATCGGATAAACGTGACAGCCGCCACCTCCTCAGACTGCGCTCTATGGTCACCAAATTGCCCTCAAGATTTTAAAACGAAAATGGTGAAACTTTTTAAGAAAAACAAAAAATTGAATGCTGGATATTTCATTCTAATAATAAGATGATGCTGCTTGATAAAGATTTTCTCCAAAAGGGAAAGGAGTAATCTTCAACTCTACCCTCGGTTTTACTCTCTCCATCTAAAGCAAGTTTCCAGCCTGGGAAAATCTCTGCAACAGTGTCGCGTCTTCTGTTAGGAGAACACCTTACTGTCTTTGCAAGCCAGATTTCGTTAGCACTGGTATTTGCCTGTGTAAGCCAGCTAAAAACACTGATCACAATAAGCCTGCCGAGGAAACTCAAAGGAGTAAACTCTCGTTTGCGATATCTCGTAGAACGAATAGGTTCGGAATGTTTTTCTTAACTTCACTAGCTCAAGCGACCATTCCTCCTCCCTTCAGCGTTTCATTTTTTCGATTTGCGAAACTGAGTTCCATCCATCCGTTGTCGCTTCGTCGAAGTGTCCTATGGCAGATACGGATGCCATTGGTGCACTAAAGCATCGTCAGATGTCCCTATCGTTTTTCAAGGAAAGGTACTGCTGTTTTCAGAGGGGGGATTCTATAGAAATCTCCTTGATAGACTGCCCTTCATGCACTGCTGAGCACTCAGGCGGGAAACATATGGCGGTCAATAGACGTCGCTGGAGAGCAGGCAGCCTTCGAGAATTATTTGTTTGAGCAGAGAAGGTTCAACCAGCAAGGTATGTATACCTGGTGAGTAGACACCTGGAGGTTGGCGAACGTTTTTTAGCTGTTTAGAGAACAGACTTAAGGAATTTTTCAACGATTTCTAGTGAGGAAGGGAAAAATTGGAAATTCGGCAATCTCGTCAATTCGACGAATCGAATTTAGAGTCTATTTACGTCCGGATGAACTCGTGCTCAAGTGCCTTTCCGCAGGGTCGGTATGGCAGAGACAAAATCTAGTAGAAAAATATATAAGAAAGTCTAATCTCTTGACTGGTTTTCGCGAATCGCTGTGTGGGTCAAATACGATTTCTAGTCGCTTCTAGGATATTTACCGGTAGAATGCCTCGATGCGTAGTTTGCGTTGGAGATGGATGCGAAGTAAGTAACAAAGCCTCGGAATTCGAGGTGAATTAGTACTCGATTTGCCTGCCTGAAATGACATTGACTCCCTCTTCGCATGGTCATTGTAGAGGCCAAACACGCATTCAAATTGAATCCACGATAGCCCGCCGAAGTAACACGAAGTGCTCATACAAAATAGGGATTGACTATGAACTACTTTACTGCGTTACCCTTTTAATGACCATGGCTCAGTGACGAGATATAGCTTTTTCTTACTTTAATTTATGCCACGTGGCTATTTTGTGATGCTCCGACCCATTCTGCAAGGATGTCCAACATATGTCAGCATATGTCTTCGTTTAATTTCTTTCATCTATTTCATTTACCGGCTTGTGAACATGTAGCTTCTCAGATTTTGATCCTGTTCAAATGGAAGAAGGACTCACTATTAATCATCCTCTTTATTGGGGAAATCGGACAAGAACCGAAATATCGAATCGGCCTCCATTTGAGCCAAAGCACTATACGTCATGAAGAAAAACGGCCATTGCCCTCATCTGTCTCCGCGCTCCTCGGAGCACCAGCTCATCTTGTGCCCTTTGAAAAGCATTAGGCTCAAACGGATTAAATCGAGAGACAAGAACTGCGAACAACTGACTATGGGCTGTCACTCTCGGCATCCTGTCCTCTCTCAGTGCGAAAGCGAAGTTTAAGATGGCAAAAAGCGATGCAGACACATTTCGCCATGCAAAACCCGGGCAACTGCTGTTGTTTTCGAATGGAGAGCTTAGCGTCATTTATCTCAGCGCAGTGGCAAGAAGCGCCATCGCACGTGCCAGTGCTTATGGCCACGCGGTCAGATAAGCGACCATCCTGCTCCATCGCTCTCTGAAGAACCGATTAAGAGCGGACCTGTCTTTCTGGATGCTGTGCTTTCACTGTGCATCGCTGGCCATTCGTTAGTCGTAGGGATCGCAGGTGATCCTGTAGAACGCAGTGGGAACTGATGTTGGTTGTTCAGATGTCCGTCCATGTTCGAGTCTGCCACTCGACAAGCAGCGATTACCCTCACTGCTGCGGTATGCATAGATGAACTTTACAGGGCAGGAGAACAGCGTTCAAGTGACTGTCACCTGAGACCAGCCAGTTGCTGTTTAAGGAGGAAAGCTCCTCCATGAGCTCTTCTAGCTGGAGGCGCCGTCATTTGACTAACCATAAGAATATTTTCAGCTAAATACACTCAATCTCTCAATCTCTCAATTTTTCACTTGCCGTGCTGGCTCTGAATTTTTGAGTTTATCGAAAAAACACATTATACCAAATTCCTTAAGGAAGTATAAAAAACTTCTTGATCGATATCTTCAGGATGCAGATTTTTAGCCTTGTTTTTCTTTTGCATGGTTATCCATGTAGTGAATAAATAAATAAATAAATAACACGGTTCAAAAATGACAATACACAAGCAACCTAGATGGCGCTCCGTGATGACCTGGCCTGGACAACAGCAGATTAACGTTTTGGCGATCGTTCTGCTCTGGTCTTTTACGATACCTCCCCCTTCGAACGTCACACTACGTTAGATCCAACATATGTACAAAGCGTCCTTTGGACGACACCGGAAGGAGCTGCGGTGTAAGTGGGTTCCTGAATTATAATGAATGGAGATTAGAAGCTAAAGCTGTTTTCTAAAGCTTGACTTATATTTGTTGGACTAATAATTTAAAGTGATGAATGGTTGACCAAATGATCGAGTTAAAGCCACTTGTACTAATGGTAAGCTAAACTAGCTCTGAGAAATTCGCCCTTGTCTATCATATTAGGAGGTGTTGACGAAATTGTTTGGGGTGAGCACCCCCTCTGTCCTTCTTCGTTATTCCTCGAAGGGACAAAATGTAGATTCGAATCCAACCAACCCAACGATGTTTGGGATTAGCCGGTGTTGCTGAAGAAGCAACCGGTACTGCGAGCTCATTGGCTGCCTTCTACTTAGGAGACGAGGTGTACCTTCTGTTTTTAACAACGAGGAGACTGTAGCCGAACTATGAGCGCAGTACATATTTCTACTCCTGCCGGTCTGAGGCAGTGCCAGTGAGGTCATGAAAAAGTGGCAACCGCTGGGGTTTCCGCGCCACTGCCTGATCACGCAAGGTTGAGACCAGGGGTGTGTGTTTAACGGTTAACGATTTACCGATTTACCGGATTTACCGAACTTTCCTTAAAATATTTCAACGAAATTTAAGGACGGAAATTCTGTGAAGTTGCATTAACGACATTTTACACGCCATTTTTGGAATGTTGCTTTTTTCCTTCATGCAAATGCATTTTGGACGGTTTGTTTGGATTAGTGTTCGCAGTATCGTTGCGATGACGAGGAAACCTTCTACTTACTTGAAGCAGTGGAAATCGGCAGTCAATATCGTCCTCGTATTTCGAGAATTGTTGACATTTTTGCTCCTGACCAATTTATTTGCCTGCGTCCCACTTTCGTCTGCTGTAGTTTCGTGTTTTTGGACATCCTTGGCCGTTTTTGCGGTTTGATTGCTACATGTTAGTTCTTCATACTTAACAACCAGTCAATTTTTTTCACAGTTTTTTGTGGTACTTGCTTCCAAGTGATTTTTAGAGGGCATAGAAAATGCGATGAAAACGTTTCGAAACACAAATAATGCATGACAACAAGGATAAGAAGCGAAACAGTGGATGAAAGAGCCTCTCTCCTCCTTCTTCGCAAGATTTCCGGAAAATAGGACCTTTTCTTCGTGCAGAGTCAGGTGATGATTGTAGGATTACGTCAAGTCAACATTGGACACCGCCTGATGGACAGAGCGTGGCTGCTGGTACTGTCATTACTCCGTTTTTATAGAATTTTATGCCGCGCATGCCAACGATTTTGCTAAAATTTTTTGTCTCCTTGGAGGACTCTCGTGGCAGTTTTCTTTTGAAGAAGCATAGTCAGTATAGACATGAAACAGTGAACAAATTTACATGAAAGGAATAAAATTAATTAAAAAAGAGAGGAAACCGATGATCACTCTTCGTCAGTTATTTGTATAGGACGTTTGAATAAAAACTGGTAATTTACGTGCAGTCTATTGCATAATGATTTTTCAAAGTTCTACGAAAAATGTAAACTTTGCAGGCTCGGCTCTAACAAGAAATTCCCCTTAGGTCTGCGGATTCTTTCGCCTAATTTGCGCGCCTACTATAACACTTCTTCAATACCAAATGTGCTCTACAACATAAGATGAAATTGAGAAGGCCAAAGCACATCGAACTCAAGCAAATGCGTTGCACAACATGGCATCAGGTGCTTCAAGAAGAAAATCAGAGCAGAATTTCTGGAAACCCGTATATGAGTGATAGATAGTGGCCAATTCTATTTGGAGAAGGATGGGAAAGGACAAGGAGAATACTGCCAATATAGGGCGAGAAACTCTTATAGATACGCGTGTTCCATATGCACTTCCTTTAGAAGGCAGAGGAGAAAAACCCTAACAATTGGAAAACGTTATTTGGGTGGCAAAGACAGAAATACTCCATGCAATAGAATTCGATTCGATTAAAATTTGGTCAACGGTCCGTGCCGTTTATTTGATTCTCTGCTATCGTCTGCTGTAGGAGCAGAATCGGAAAGACCATTCTGAAAAACAGGCAGACTTTGTAAATATCTTCCAAAGACAGACTGTATCAAGGAATTCGTGATCTATCCGAGTCGGAGGGGGCATGCACTGTTTTTGCGTCTCCATTCCCTACCTTGCGGTTCTACGAGAGCTTTAGCAGCTGTCCCATAATGCGAGGGCTTTCGCTTAATTTCAGTGGAGATGATTGTGTGGCATAGGATGACTTAGGGAAATGGCACTTTGGGATTGCCCCCTCCGACTTTGACAGATTCAGAATTCGCTGTAGACATATCACATTGCCATGTATATGGGGCCGAAAAAATCAGTAAAGTAAAGATCTGAATTTTAACATACTAAAATGCAGTTAAACTGACTACAGCTAAGGGAAATTTTATTTAACGAATTTACCGAATTTACCGATTTTATCGCAAAAATTTTTCGTCAAAAAAGGGTCGTTAAAAATTCACCGAAAAAATTTAGCGCACCCCCCTTAATGAGACCTATGCTGACCTGGTCACGTTTCAAAGCGAAGGTCAACTCGTCAACAAGCCTTCAAGTGAGTTATCCGTGAAATATTTACTACTAGGCCTTTAGCATTTAAACGAAATTTCTGAAAAATTACACTTTTGTTTCAGTTTTCTATCTCCTCTCTTCATCATCCTTATTTCTTCATTTCATTTTTCTATTAGATTCACGATCCTGCAGCAGTATAGGTTCCGTTTGTTGCATCCTAACACCGATGCTGACTTGCCCTCTTCGTTGGTCAGGCGATAGAATCTGCTAATTAGTTTCTTGCTTATTTGAAAACTGATACGCTCCCGTAGATGACTCTTTTTCCCTAAGTCGTGATGTCCTGTTGTTTTCCGCCTCCCTCTTATAGGATGGAGATAAAGGTCGGGGCTGACCACCATTAAACGTCCACTTCTACATCCTGCCGTGGAGTAGAATGAAAGGCGTTTTTTTTTCTAAAGCACTGCCTCGATGAACAAGGCGGAGTAGCGGCTCTCTTCTCAGAGTGCTGTTCTTGTTCTTGTTTGGGCTATGAGTGGGGAATTATCTTGCGCTGAACAGTGCGGGCCGTATTGTCCTCCATACAAGGACAGCGTTCGTCAGCCGCTTCGCGAGTTGCACCACGCATTCTTCTCCAGAAGGATAACGTGGAGGCGATCTGAATGCGTATTTGCTTCATGCACATGAACGGAGGTGGCAGCCGATGAGCAGGTCAACGCCTTGTGCTGCACAAACACGTTTGGCATCCAATCATCGAGCACGGAGGGTCAGAGAGCTTGGTTGGCCTGGGCGGGACCTGAACTATGTATTCTATTGTACCGCCTCCTCCGACGCCACTACTACGCTCCTCTGTTACCCTATTTGGGTTCCTTATAACACGTAGACAAAGCAGATACGATGCTGACTGCGATATTGTTATTAATTTCTTCGGCGTTTTCTTCACCCTACTGTCGTCATCCTAGTTTTATTACTCTCAAAACCTGGAGCCTTTCATCCCCGAACTTCTAAACTGGTTGACATGCTTGGGTGCCGTCAACACACCCACATGGCGGTTTCTTGCTCATCCTTTTGTCCTTCACAGACGGAATGGTGAATGTGTCTATGTCGAGTTCTGGATCCCAGGTGAGCGCAGCAGGTTAATGCCATATGTCAGTTTTCCGTCACTTTTTTGAAGCGATTTAGAGCTGAAACAACGGAAAACGTACGTGCCGTTTAGAGGAGGAGTTGCCAGTTTATCCAAATGAAATCGCAATTTCGTTTCCTTGAGTTCATGATCTAGTTCTTTTACGAGCTGATTTGACCTATTTCTCAATTCGGAGATGATTCAGCGATTCCAAGACCATTTTTAAGCTTGAGAAGCATTTCATAATACCTCCTCTGATTGATTTTTATTCCTGTAGCGTTCCGAAACTCTCTGGCTGCTAAGGCATTGTGCATCAGTTGGACAACGATATATGGCTTGAATGTCGTCAGGAAGATTCAAAGACCCATTCATATTGTTTGCGAAGAGGATAGGCATTCATGAGATCAGCTTAGTCTTGCGAAAGATTAGTTCTTTTTGAAATGCTAAGCGGATCCACGAGTTTACTGGAAAATATCGAGACAGCTCCCGAAGACCTTGCATAACCTTCACATATGAAAGAAGTTGGGAATTCGCCCAAGTTGGAAGGCAAAGCTGGTACTGCATGTCATCGTCTGATGATGTCATTTCTTGGCATAATCTGCTCCTTCATCTGGAGCTTCCTGTCTACAAAAACTGCCGCTTTGCAAAACTAATCCGCCTAGGAAGATGCTTCGCCCTTCTTTGAGAAAGCAGCTTGCCACAAAGGGGACACGCGAAACGTTGAGCAAACTTACGATTAGTTATACTTATTTCTTTATTTCATGCACTCATAAAGGTGCCCTGAAGAATCATAGAGGAGGAAACAGTTGGTGACAAAACCGTTCGAGGACAAGCACAAAGAATAACCTAGACGGTTTCTGGATGCTGGAGGTCAGTGCTAGGTTTTAAGATGATAGATGTCGCCGAACTATGTATGGAAGAGCTAAAACGTAGTCTGCCCTTCTTTCTATTCCTTTGTCTGCCTATCCGTCCGTCACAACGGCGGAATCGCACAATGAGGAATGACTTTACGTCTCCCTCGGTATATTAGGGTGGGCCAAAAGTAATGAGACAAATTCAACAAAATTCTTCATCTCTTTATAACTCAATTACAACTCAACGGTGCTGAGGAGTGTATTCGCCATTAAGCCATTCGCCTTGCTGCCATCGATCAGCCAACTTCCTGATCCCATCCTTTAAGAACTGCTTAGGCCTGGTGCTGATCCACTGCTCGTTGTGGCTGTAGAGGTCTGCTTGGGTCCTTGTGTCCCTGCCGACCATGAACTCCTATAGGCTCAAGAAGTAGTTGTAGTCGCATGGAGAGGTGCCCGGTGAATACAATGGGTGAGGCATGTGGACGTACCCCAGCTGAGCAAGCTTATCCGTGGTCAATTTCGCCCGATGGGGTGCGGCGTTGTCGAAAAGGAGGACCTTCTTGAAGCGCTGAGACCGAATAAGTGCGAGTCGCCAGTCCATCTCTCCTATTCGTTCACATTGGCCTTGGAGTCCATCGTCGTGCTTTTGGTAAACAGCTTCCAGTATACCGGTCCATGGGCGCAGACCCAAAAGCTCTAAAGGTGCTTCTCGCCATGAACATCTCGCCGAACGAAGGTCGGCAACAGGTAACCAGGCCTCACCCAGACTCTCTGCTTGGCAGGGGTAAGGTAGAAGACGTGCTTCTCATCTTGCGCGACTATTGAGTCCAGGCTGCTCGGGGTTGGGAATTGGGCAAGATTTGCGCGACACAGATCGACTCGTCAGACTGGGGTTTCGACATGAGACAGACTGCGGTTTTGGCATGCCTCTCGTAAGGGCGACAGTGGTCACTTCTCAGGTGGCCTTCAGTAAGTAGCAAACGAACATACAAATACGAAAAGCACAAAACCGGACTCCAGTCACGACATATGTATATGGCACGGCATGAAGAGTCTCATTACTTTTGGCCCACTCTAATACAGTAGCATAGGGGAGTGATAAGCAATATGTAGAACGGAAACAGCTACTCAGCAAAACGCGTGTCGCTCCATTTGTGCTCGTTTTTGGTCTCCTTCTCATTAATCCGTGAAGTCGCTGTACCGACAGTGGGTTATTTGCTGCACGCTCACCATCATAACCCCAGTTTATATTTGCTCGACAGTCCAGATCCCAAGCACTTCATTTCCGATTCGAGGTCATTTCCGATTCAAGTGCTAGCCTTATGGTGTGTTGGATTATGCGAAGGCGAAACTTTTATGTGCTCACCATCAACCAGGCGACCTTTCAACAACATTTGCTCTGCAGATTTCGAGGTACATAAATGTCGATGCGTTCATGAATTTACGACAAATCTAAGTTGGCTTTAGTTGTCGCGGGAACAATTCCTTTCCGTAGAGAAGCAAGGTCGTTTATCCTTATTGTTTCATGTTCTCGTCCTAGGAGGAGTAAGGTTCTTACTGAAACGTTTTGATCGTTGTATTGCATTTGTTACTAATTTTTTCATCTCGAAATCAAGTAGTGCCCTTATGCTAATGTAGTTTAACTAAAAGATGAAGATTAACAATGAAAAAATTGGATATGGAAACAGCTGCAAAAGGCTTCGCATGAGATTTGAACTATAGTATACGCCACGTATTTATCCTACGCCTCTTGCAGGGGAAAGTTTCTTTTGAGCTGTGGTGAAATAAAACAAAAGACAAAACAGAAAATAGAACCACAGTGAAAATACATAAAAAGATGTTTCTCGGGTCGCTGCAGGAATCAGAGAGCGCGTTGTTACCTCTACCCAGCTCTCCTCCTTAACAATATTACATGGTGAGGCCTCAGGACTCGCCGTAACCTTACATTATTAAAAATAATAAAATAATGTTTAAAAAATCCGAAAAGGCATGTCTCTTGCTCTGCAAAAAGGGTAAGGGACAGGATGGGGCTAGTCATTCTCCTTACGGGATCTGCTGCGCATTTAATTTTTTACGGCATTCTATGAAGGCTGTTTGAATGCATATTCAGCCTACATGTGCCATGACTAATCGTAAGTGGTGGCTTTCCGATGACCAGATCAGTCTCCTTCACTACCCAGAAGTCCGGTACAAATTCACGTGAGGTGGGACGCTCACACATCCCATCTCACGTGAAATACGATGAGTTGTGAACATATGAGCATGATTCGGTGCGCACGCGAGAGTCAACGCGCCTTCCAAGTGCGCTATGCGCACCATATTGAATAGGTGAGTAGAATAAATATGAAACCCAAATATAAATGCAAAGGACTACCACTCATTAGGTGAGTGAGAGATTACAGTCCAAAACCTAATTTGCACGCCTCCGCTAGCAGATGTGGGCATTCTCAAGCCGATGGAGTTGTCTGTACGAAGAAACTGCCATGCCCTTCCACGTAGTGCCGGCACATGTTCGAAACTGTTGCCCGGCACCACATGGATGTCGCCTGAATGGCGCATTCAACTCCTGCATGCTTTCCTTCCTGCCCGTGCCAAGCATATACTCGCACGTTTAGGTGCTGATTCTTCAACTGAAAGATTAGGGCGATTGTATAGAATCAGCTTCTAGAGGTCTACCACTCGACCCTCTGGAGGTCATCTTAACATCCGTTTCCTATCTCCCTACACCCTGCTCCGTAAACGGATGGACAGGATTTCAGATTCGTACAACATTCTTGGGCTAAGTCACTCAATGCTGCAAGGATGTGAGACATAAATATTAGACATAAATATTCCTAATGCAACACTTTTATTTATTTGCAAATTTTATCAGTTTCAAGGAAGCTCCTTGAAAATTTCCTTCTTCTCGTTAGAAAAAATTTCTCTTCCTCTGTATCTGTTAGATCGCTGAAATTCCTTATTTCACCCACAGGCCACTGCAAGCCATTTTATGGCCAAATACGCCTTCAAATTGCCTCCACGACTCCCGTAGAGGTCGAATGCATGGCGCATCCCAAAAGGGATTGAGTAACACCTCCTTTATCCTTCATCCATTATTCAGATCGATTGAGCATTTCCCAGTGGGCTATGCAGTGAGTGCAGTAATAACAGCAGTGCAGGCAAGCTTCTTTCCAACTGAACCCTCGGCTGTTGAAACTTCCTTTCACGATTGGTGTGTTTTCCTTGTTGTCCTTTGCTCAACGCGTGCGTAATCCACCTGCTATATCGCCCAATTACCGCGTCCACGACGGACAGTACCGCTGCTGTTACTATAGTAACCCGGCACAGGCTTTGTTGAATCAGCCCTCTACAATATTTACACGAGCATTCGTCACCTGCAGAGGTGCGGAATCGAATTAATGCGCGCGCGGCGGGCTCTGAGAGCTATTACTCGAAGACGCCGGTCGTGGAGCTCATGGCTCCAACTCGGTGGAAGTCCTTGACTGCAGGGACGGGGTCGGTGTCCGTGACCGCGGTATGACCATGGGAATCCCGTCGCGCCCTACCAACTAAACAATGGGAGCAGAGCCTTCTCTAATCCACTTCTGCGCATCCGCAGGGTCGTCCGAGAACAACATCCACCCGCATCCAAACTGCAAAGGCGATTTCCGTAAAAGGGCACGCGGCACTGGGCCACTTGCTCAGCAGTTGCTCCACTGCTTCCTTTAGTAGTTGACGTGAGCGTAGATTACAGAAGTGCATCAGAAGAGGATCCTGGGCCGCCTGCCTGACCTCATTGTCACCAAACTGCCAGCTGCAAAGGCAACCCTCGGCCTGCATATGGCCAGTGTTTATGTTTCGCTGACTGGGCCTGACCTCTGTCGCCAGCCACCGCTGGCCGCAGCCATCGCCCTCAGCTATCGAGTTCGAATTCTCACGATGCTGGATTATTCCGTCAAGGGATAAGAGCTTTGGAGTTTCTGAAGTGAATGCCGGCCCATTAGGCGGCTAGCCGGCCTTGGACTCCTGGCTGAGCAGCAGTCAATGAATTCACCTACGCTTGAGAAAACCCTTGAGTTGGTAATACCTGTCGTTAACAACACAGGGGACTATGTGTCCGTAACTGCTAAACAGCGATCATACGGCGGAGGGATGGAGCAACGTCAACAAGAGCTTTCTCCGAGGCGACGAATCCGTGTCACTTGTAAAGCTTAGTCCTGTGAGATGCTGCAGCAGCTCTTCCTATTTTTTCTCTGATTCTCATCAGCATGTTTCGCTCGCTCTACTTTTCTGGTTCCTTTGGTTCCTCTATGAACTCTATGCTTTAAATACGACATGCTCTTCGCCACCTAGCTGTATCAGAAAGAAACTCCTGTCAGATCTTGTAGTAAAATACTTAGAGAAAGACGGGAACATTCGAGGCACTAAAACCGGGAGTTTTTGCTGCGGCTTAATGCTAGTAACCATCGTAGAGCACTGGTGGCTGGAGTTTCAACTTGTTCTTTCAGTCTCCACCTTTGCTCCCTCACTATGTCACTTTTAGTACTCTGGATTCTCCCCTGCAGGATAGAGTAGCTTTTGGGGAGGGAGAGGGTGATTGAACTTCAGAGGAACTTACGCGATTTTGGTAAGCCTTTGTTGGCCACAATTTTTGAAGCAAATATCATACAAGCAAAACGACAGGAGTAACGGCTGCCAAAGACTTGATCCCTCAAGACGATTCCTTTCACATTCCGGGCAAAAGGCTGCATGGAGGTAAAATGCATATCGCACTGTGGAGTTGACCTAGCTCCTTTACTCTTTTTAAAGTAGTACTAGACGAAGGTGAGCAGCGCTAGCAGCAGAAGCATCAGCTGTAGGGTTGACCTCGAAGTGATTCACAATTCAGGCCGGGCCTATCAAGAATGGCGAATGCAAGGCGTTGCATTCGCCATTCTTGATAGGCCCGGCCTGAATTGTGAATAGGCCAATATGGGCTCAAGAGCTTCCATGATCTCCCGTAGAAGTAGAATGTGGTGCGCATCCCTCAAAAGGGTCGATTTATCGATTAGCCACTACCTTCTATTCCTGAACGTCGTCGAGAAGCCTCAGTAGTTTTGAAAGCTGCTTGACAAAACAGCGTGAGAGTTCAAGCTCTACATATACGATTCAGATTTCTCCAAATATCCCACGTTACCAGTTGAAAAGGTAAAACTGGGCTAATAATGCTGAGGAGTTTTGGAAGCTCTTGGAGGCTCGGTGACAACTCAGCCCCTGCAGAATGATTTGTCACGCAACGAAGTGCAGCTGGCCTTCCACCACGTCGCCTCTTGACTCCTCCGCTTGTAGATTGTTTATTGGGCCGCATACTCGAGGCGACTACACGTTATTCAGACTGCCTGCGCAGAAGACTGAACGGCTCCTGTAGTAGGGCATGCTGCGAAAAATGGAAAACAGTGCTTCTGTTACATTCCATGTTCTACTCTCGACGAACCTTGGCATATTTGATGTTGCTATACACGAGTAGTTTGTTCAGCGTAGCCAAGCGTAGTGCAACACCTTATTGCGGCTTACGCTTCGGCGTCGTCGCCTTCTTCAGAGCATGGAAAAGTCGAAGTCGTCTGAGGAACTACCCTCCCAAATGCCATTTCATTCTGCAGGAACCCATCCAAAAGGCCAAGAGATTACGAAAACGATGCCGTGAGATGAAATTAAAGTAAATAAGTAAGAAGTAATCAGAAACAGGCAGACCCTTGTGCGTAAGGATCAAGGAGCACTTGGACGGGTTGCGCAGGTCCCAAGTCTCCACTCCCTTGGGCGAGCACAGGGTGTGGCTGTTTTGGGGTGGTGGTCAAGATCCTTGCGCGCGAAGATGGGATTTCGGCGCGCCGAACTCTCGAGACACTGTACATTGCGGCGAACCCCCTACCCCTCCAAATCAAAAGGAAGGACGAGTGCTTGGCTGTGATCCAAGAGCTGGCGCCGTACGTCGCCCTCTGCGGGTTTTGACCTCTGGCTTCCGACCCCGTTAGGTCCCTAAGGCAGGTGGTCCCAAGGGCTCTAAGCTCATTCACCCATCTTCCGTCCAGCCAGGGTGACGGTGGACGCCTTTTGTCCACATCTAAGGTTAGCCATGTTTTCGACTTCTTACGGCACCGTTTTCGTCGTCTCTTAGCCTTTTGGATGGGTCCCTGCAGAATAAAATAGCATTTCGGAATGTAGTTTCTCAGATCACTTCTTTTCCAGACTCTGTAGAAGGCAACGACGCCGAAACGTAAGCCGCAATAAAGAGTTGTACCAATCTTGGCTACGCTGAACAAGCTACTCGTCTATAGTGCTTCTGTAGCCATGCACCGAGCGGAGCTTGCTATGTCGACCTCGAAAACGAGGCGATAACAAACGCGCGAACGCAGTGCCGCAGGTCAGAGCAGCACTGAGTTGCACAGAAGAGTCATCAGAACCTGCCTAAACTTGCGCTTTGCTCATATCTGCGACTCTGCACTGAGGTAGGGTATTGTCTGCAGGATGTAGAGCATAAACCGACCAAGTGAAATGACCTTCTGTTCAAATGTTATCACCTGCCAAAAATCCCCAGTCATCGTTTCGCAACCAAAGGCAAACCAAACTCGATGTCTTTCCCGTTCACTAGTGATCCAGACTGCGCAAGAAGGTCTCAGCACAGATGGGGTTGAATTTCCTGTTTATAAAGGCATTTGTGGGGCGCGTGGAGCGCAGTCGGAGGAGGCGCCGGCTGCCGCCTGCACCCGATACCAGGTTCCTGGTTTGGGTTTCCCGCGCAGGCCAAACAAGCCTTCCATTCCTCCGGGGTCGGTGAATTGGTACCAGACTTGTCTGGGGAGGATAAAGCGCTGACTTGTTCATCGGCTGACTACCCTAAGTAATTGTATGGCTAAATACGCATTCAAATCGCCTCTACGACATCCCGTAGAAGTAGAAAGCGTGGTGAATCCCAAAGGGGATTGAATAACGCCGATCTTTATCCTTTCTCTTTTTTTGAAGTCATCTGTCGAGCAGTACGTCGCAGTGGACGTCAAGAAAAAGGGCTGGGGAATGACGAAATCTCTCTGCCCGTGCTTCTACCGTAAGTGGCGTTTTTTTTCTAGAAGCCATGCTTACCTGAGAATGTGCGGGGGCAATTTTCTAGATTTACTGATGTGTTGAAAAGGAGCATGATTTATTCAGAGTGGAACTCTGGAAAAGCCTTTTCTGTCTTTCTGCGCCCCGCGGAATGCTTTTAACTTTTTCTCGCGACATCGAGCAAGAAATCCATTCGAAAGTGCACTCTGAGTCCATGTCTTCAACTCCTTCCCATGTTACGACTGGAGCTTCAGGAAGTCTGTGTGGACGATCATCACGCGTTCGGCTAACAGCGGGGATCTCACGCAAAGACGCTGTTAGCTTAGTTTTTCTGCGATTTCGAGACTGCTGTTCCACCCTCCGTTCTTCCGCCGCTTCCGCTCTGCCAGGCAACCAGCGCTCTTCAGTGATTTACAGTTTGGAAAGCAGGGAGCAAATTTTGCTAATGGAGCGCCATACCCACCGACGTTTGTCATCCCAGTTACCGGTTTCAGTCGGCAGTTGCCAGGCGCATTTGAGCTGAAAATTCCCGGTCGCGAAGTGGCGGCGCGGCATAAGCGAATGGCAGTGGCAAATGGATGGCGGCTGGCTGGAGTCGGAACACTTCTGCGTGGCTGACTTCCGATGCGGGAGGTAGAGGTCGCTCAACTTCATCCGATTAGCTGAGTGGAGCGACGTCGACCCGGGGCACTTCACTTCACTGCTTCTTCAACGGAGTTGAATTCATCGCGCTGGAAACTGCTTGCGAAGAATCCCCTCATGGAATGCCTTCAGTGAAGGGCTTGATTGAATTCGAGAGAATTAAATCAAGCAGACATCGTTCGGTTGCAAGGTGCCTTCTATATATCTGCTATGATTTTTTTGACATTTACATAAAACAAACAAGTGAATAAAAAATACTGGCGCGTGGGTGCAGTCGGAGGAGGGGCCGGCTGTTGCATGTATCCTATACCAGGTTCTTGGTCCGGATTTGCCATCCAATCTTTCGTTCCCTACGGATCCGCGAATTGGTACTCGTCCAGGAAGGATAAGGCACTGACTTGTTCATCAGCGGGCCACTGCAAGTCAATATACAGGATGCGTTCGGATCGCCTCCACATTCCGCGGAAGTAGAAAGCGTGGCGTATCCTAAAAGGGATTGAGTAACGCCGTCACGTTTCCTTTGCCCTTACGTATACATAGAACAATTGCAGCACAGCTGTTGCAAAGATGATTACAGATGAATGCGGATGATGATATAAGACGGTGCCCAAAGATGACTCGTAATTTGTGGTAGCACGTAGGCAGCATCATGTTGCAAACGTCTTTGTTTAGGATCCTGATAAACACCCGGAGGAGACCGGTCACAGCGGGCGGGCCGTCTATCGCTGAATTTCATTTACTCTCCAGTTTCATCCCTTTTTCGTCTGAAATTCACCTGCAGTCGACTTGGAAGAATTTCAGAATCACCCACCTCACAGCAGTGTTCCATCATCGCACGTAAGCACCCCTTTCATGTGCCTTTTGGTCAAGAACGGATTTGGCGGTCAGATAGATGAGCGAGGGCTTCTCTCAGCAGACGGCCTTGGCAAAAGCAATAACTCAGTTGTATGTACGTGGGACAACCACGGTTTGAAACAATTCCAACACTGCGATTCAGACTAGGAGTAACCAGATCTAAGGACCGCCTAGATCTAGGGAGGCCACCTCGAACCACGCCCTGATGGCTAAGGCAAACATTATTCTTCCACGAGAACATAGTTCCTTCTTCATCATTGAGGGAGAATACATCTGAGAAAGCCCTTTTCGTCTTCATTTCAAGTTCTTCTCGCTGCTAAACTAGTTCCTTCCTCCAAGATCTCCAAAAGGAACCATATTCTCTCATCTCTGTCGCCGCCATCGTCACTGAGAATGCGGTCCAAGTTCATAGAAATTGTGTAATCATTCGTACAAAACAAGTCTTCATTTTTGTTCATTCAAATTCAAACCTTCGAGTTTTAAAGGATGCAACGCTTTCGCCAATCCATGTGGCTTCCTTATCAGAAAGCTTGTCGCCTTAATTGAAATGGTCTTCTTCCTAATGAGCGTGCACTTTCGTAACCGGATAGTCTTAACTCACTCCTTCGCTATAATGAAATAAGCTTTAAAAAGGAAAACAGCTAGAGTGAAGAAGGGCACGGCACGGTATGTGCAGAACTTGCAACGCACTTCAAGTACATAAAGTAATAAACAAAATTATTGCTTCATTTCGCCATCTCTCATCTGAAAACCCCTCACTTGCGACATCTTTTCAGTGGCTCGTCGGTGAACAGGGGAGGTTATAACTTTTGAAGGATATATGTATGGTATATTTGTATGAAATCAAAAGACATTTCAAGTGTACTGGTAAAAATGAAGGAAGAAAGATCGGTGCTAATCAAACCCCTTGAGGACGCGTTACGCATCCTACTTCTGCGTGATATCGTAGAGTCAATTAGAATGCGTGTTTGGGCTATACAATGGCTTTCGTTCTCCAGTCGATGAACTAGCCAGTGGTCTGGTATCAATTCGTCAAACTCTCAAGAGAGTTTGACGAATTTCTTGGCTTCGGCGGGATCCGAACGAAGAACCGAGATTCGGTCAGCACAGCACAGCAGATGATTCCTCGGACTGCTTTACTACATACGTATTCTCTGCTGTTACGTACGTACGTTACTACCTACGTATTCTCTGCTGCTGTCGAAAACAGGCATTCTATCTATTCATTTTTATTCCTTAATGTATTCCAAAGACATATTATTCTTATTGCATTTATAAATTCCTCTATTTTTTAATCAGTCGATTATCTAATCTGTGCTAATTAGAAGGTTGTGACTCGAATGCTGACTCGAGTCGATGGCAAGGGATCTGCTCCACGAAGCTGAACTAGCCCAGGCCGTTTCATAGAACTGACGTCAAACATCTCGCGTTATCTGCCGCAATTATGTCGGAGCCCTCCTGACACGTACGCACCCTTCATTGCTGTCCATTACAAACCTCATTCACAGAATGTTGCAAGGGGTGGGCGCAAAAAGCGACCGACATTGCGCGAGTTATTCACCTTAATTCTGCGGAGCGAAAGTTGTGTTTCACTTAGCCATCATTGAAACCTCTGCACCAGATGAGGCTAATCACGAAACTTAGGCCTCTTCCCCGTCCATCGGCGCTTGATAAAATTGCGCTCACTACCTTAGCGCACCACTGAGATGTGTGGTCGAAAGCGTCAGACGGGGTACGAACCCATGCCTTTGGGGTGGCGATGCTAACTCCAACGCATCGCCGGTACCGTCTGTCTAAACGCAACATCCACAACATCTTCGAGTGGGCACCATGATGAAAGACTTCCACACTCGTTTGTTTGTTGATTCGTTTTGTTTTGTGTTTGATTTCTATTGCACCCTGCACGTTCTATTGCTAACACGTGTGGAGACTTCGGAAGGGCAAAACTGTCCGGCTATGAGGCTCCTATGGCAGTACGTTAGAATTCCGGAGAATAAATTCCGAAGGTTCGCATAAAAGAACATCAAGCTCCAGCCGGTTCTAACTATAGACGAGAAGAGAGAAATTGTAGGTGAAAATTATCCTTATTACTTTCCATGTCTCATCAATAAGGTGGTGGAAGAGGGGAACAAAAATGCAATGACAAAACGTATTTGCGCAAAACTGGACAGCAACGGAGGAGACAGTGTAGGACGGGCCGGAGACTACATCCACCATTTCTCGGAAAACCTCGATCAGGAGGGAGAAGGGGTTATGAGCATGCCACGGTTTGCGACGAATTAATCCATCCCAACGTGTTTTTTTTTGCCCCTGCGAGGCGACGGTATTGCGAGTCCTTTCGTAACAAAAGGTTTACAAATTAGTTCTCAATTATCCATTTTATTGATATTGTTGAGGTGATTTCTAATCCTAATTCGATGCCTTAGAGTAGCAAGTTTCACTTTTAGTTCCTCGCAGCTAGTACGTACAACAATGCTCTGCCATACTTTCGTTTTTTTTGGAAAATATTTTTCTAGTCCTTTGCTCCGAGTGTTCTTAATATTCTTCAAAGACATTTCTTCCATTCTTTTGCAGTTCATAGTTTTATCCAAGATGGCTCACGATTTCGTTGATGTTGTTTCTTTAAGCCAAGCATTGTATTTGATTGTTACTATATTTTCCTTGTTTGGTTTTTTTTTCTATGGCACGCGTGGGTGAGCAATTATCGCGGCCCTCGATTATTGAAATCTACACATCTGAAGGAGGAAGTGCATGCATCAGATCATAAGTCAACTTCGTCTGAGTAGCCCCGCGCCTATGTCGCTCGGTCGCCGCACTTCCCCAAACCCCTTTTGGTGTTCAGGTGTTGGTTGCCATTAGATCTCGCTCTCTCACTTCGGAGTTTGTAGATACGAGTAAAAGCGCCTGCCGTTTCAGCGTGTTTGATGCTGGACCATCCGACGTTGGGCATTCACTACACCTGCCACAATAAGCTGCACAAGGATGGGTTCTGCCGAGAGAAGACGTCGAAAAGTGGCGCGCTGGTGAAGATCTGCGGCTGCAACTCGGACGACTTCTGCAACTACTCCTACTGGCCAGACAAGTGAGTCGGTTGAGCTCTCAGCAGAACTATTCCAAATTGGAGACCTGGATGAAAGAGCAGCGGACAACAAGAGGTTGTTGTATAGCTTGGGAGGCGCCATGCATTCTACTTCTAAGAGTAACAAGAAGACAGTGTTGGTGTTATTTCGAGCGCCTTCTAACAGTTGATGTCTTGTCTTATGTTCTAGCTAATTGGTCATTTTTTACATGGTTACCCATGCAATAAGCATTAGACATTAGGCGTTAGGCATTTGGAGCCCCTTCACCCTGTATGGGATTACAACTCTTGAGCCTATGTTAAAGCCTCCTAAACAAAAGTGGAATCCGTTTAGAAGTGGAGTGTTCACCCCATTTTCCTATTCATTTCAGGAATAGACTTGTAGTGGAGCATGGTTCTAACGATGTATGTTACGATCAAAACTCTAGCTCGGGCGGGTGTCGAACCCGCACCTTCTGCTGGACGTCACGACGTCTTCCACCTAGAGCCAGAGTTTTAGTAGCAGCAACGCATCGTTATAACAGCTTATAACCTCACTAAGGCATCTGTTATACTCCCGCGAGAGCATCAGCGAAACGTCCGCGGACCAATGGTGCACGGCGGAGGCGGGCGTGGCGAGGCGCGGCGATTGGCCAGGTGAGGAGTCTCGGCGCGACTCCCGCCCTTCCGCGGATGCTCCCGCGGGAGTATAACTCAGGCCTAACAGACACTTGAGACTTAAGGAAAATGGTATGAGGGAAATATTGCATTTCATGTGTGGTTCTCTACAACAACAGTGAGGAGTGAGGAGTGGAGCATTAAAGCACGTGTTGTGGTTACGTCATCGTTCGGAGGAATCTAAAGCTTATCTGTGGAAAAATCTTCAAATACCGGATAGAATGACCTAACCCAGGGCTCCGAAAAGCGCAAGCATTGTTATTCATCGGCCATTGATGCACAGCCAACTGCGCCTATGACTTGGTAGTCACTGCAGTGAATTTTGGGATCCTTGAGAATCTGTGGCGCCTGATATTCTCGCATTTTCACTCCTTCTACTATTTCTCGCTTCTATTCCCGCTCTTTCTATGGTGGCGATGTCCGTTCCTCCTCATGGTGCCACTGGAAACTGCTCGTTTGGTGAGCTAAGCTAAGCACGGACACTCGAATGCAGGCGACAGGCCCTTGTGACAGGCCGGCCTACGAAGATCCATGTCACATCACATGGTGTATGAATAGTCACGTTTCTAGAGATTGTGCTACGGCGTCCGCGGGAGCCGACGCGCACTCGCAAAGCCCGGCGAGTGTGGAAAGTATGCGAGGGTCCCTGATGCGAGGACGGCATCGGGGGGCAACTGAGCTAGTCCGAAAGTCCCGTAACGTAAGCAAAACCCGCGTGGCAACGCTGAATGTGGGTACGTTGACGGGCCGCTCGTGCGAGTTGGTTGAAGCACTGGAGCGTAGAAGAGTTGATCTCTGTGCGGTGCAGGAGACGAGGTGGTCCTGCCGCAAGTCAAGGGACATAGGACGTGGCTTCAAGGCCGTTCTATGTGGTAGTCCCAGGACCACCAGCGGTGTCGGAATAATCGTCTCCGAACGATTTCGTGACTCGATTGTAAGCGTCGAGCGCTTTGACGATCGATTGATGAAGATCGTTGTCGCCGCTAAGGAGCGACTCTATCACTTCTTCTCTGCGTATGCTCCGCAGACTGGCTGCTCCGATCAAGCCAAGGATGAGTTTTGGAGCCTGCTTGATGAGAAGACAGCAGAGGTACCTCCGAAAGATGTCATCATAGTCGCTGGTGACCTTAATGGGCATGTAGGTGCTACGAAAGACGGGTACAGCTGTCATGGTGGTTTCGGGTACGGGTCACGTAACGCCGATGGTGAGCGTATTCTTGATTATGCGGAATCGCATAACCTCACCATAGTGAACACCGTCTTCCGAAAACGCGACTCCTACCTCATCTCATATTATAGTGGGAGCTCCAAGTCTCAGATAGACTTTGTGCTTGTGAATGATCGCGACCGGAGCATTGTCACAGACGCGAAGATCGTGCCGTATGAGACGGTCGCCCCACAGCATCGACCGCTGATCTGCACCCTAACGATTGCCCCTCCGAGGCTGAAGCAGATCGAGCGAAGCGGTGCTGCAAGAATCAAGTGGTGGCGAATGAAAGAGAAGGAAGCAGCTGTGATTTCCCGCGTACGGTTGCCGACAGTCACGACTGTCGACGAGACTTGGAAGATGGCGACCGACGCGATACGTCAAGCTGCACAGTCGGAACTCGGCATTACGAAGCCTGGACGACGCAAAGTCGACAAGCAGACATGGCTGTGGACAGACGATGTGAAAGCGAAGGTTCGAGAGAAGAAGTCGCTGTATCATGTGTTTCTCGGCGATAAAACAGCCGACAACTGGCAGAAGTATCAGAAGGCGAAGAAAGCTGCAAAGAAGGCCGTGGCTGTTGCAAAAGCCACTCATTATAGTGATGTCAACGAGAAGCTCGCGTCGATGGTGAGCGGTTTTTGTACCGACTTGCTAAAACCCGCCATCGCCAAAGCGAGGATATCGAAAAGTTCTTTGGCATCAATGATGAGAGCGGCCATCTTCTGACAGACCGCAAAAAGGCGCTGAAGCGATGGCGTGATTACTTTGAGGAAATTTCCACTATGGAATTTCCTCATCCGGCCATCCCTTCTGTGGCTTCTGTACACGGTCCTGTTCACAAGATCACCGTGGAGGAAACAGAAGCGGCTCTGAAGAAGATGAAGCCCGGTAAGGCGACAGGGCCGGATGATCTGGCAGCCGATGTTTGGAGGTCGAAGCTCTGGTATCCTGCTGAGTGGTTGACTGAGTTCTTCAACCAGGTAGTAAAGGAGAGGAAAGTACCGGAGTGTTGGCATAACAGTACGACGATTCCGATTTTGAAGAAGAAGGGCAGTCCTGCAGACTGCTCCAATTATCGTCCGATTCGCTTGCTTTCGCACAGCATGAAGATCTTCGAGCGAATCCTCGATAGACGAATTCGTGAAATCGTCAATCTCTCCGACAACCAGTGCGGTTTCGTGTCTGGTTGTGGGACCATTGATGCTATACACGCCGCCCGACTCCTGGTGGAGAAGCATCGCGAGAAACAGAAGCCGGTGCATATAGCCTTTCTCGACTTGGAGAAGGCCTTCGACCGCGTACCGCGTGAGGTTATATGGTACGCCTTACGACAACACAACGTACCTGAGGAACTCATAGAGTGGGTGCGGATCAGGGATGGGCGGAAATTTTAAAAATTTTCCCAGAAAACAGAAAACAGAAAATTGCTTTCGTCAGAAAACAGAAATCAGAAAACAGAAAACCCAAAAACGCCAGAAAATCAGAAAACAGAAAACAGAAAATTTCGAAATTATCACACGACTTAATTATTTTACTCAAAGATCCATATTTCCAGTAGCGAATACTTTTGTACGACTAGAAATGTAGTCGTAGACCAGCGTTTTAATTTGCAAGCATTTATAAAAATTTCTAGCACACTCCAGTGTATTGCAATCAGCAAGTTGTAAATCTTGACTGATAGATTCTAGGAATCTCGACACTTGAAGTATACAGCCTTACTCATCAGCTCCGTTTCACCGCCAACGCCTCAATTAGATAATGGTCCCACTAGTAAGAAACTGGCCTTTTAGAGCACCGAACACGATGAAGGCTCAGTGATCACTGTTTGCATGTTTCAGCTCAATTGCTTGAGTTTGTAGACACACTCCCGCAGCATACTCTAAAGCTGTGCAGAGGTTCTTTGAGTAATACTGGCTGCGCCAGAATCTGTTTTCCTAATTCGTCTTGTTCATCGAGAATAATTTCCTTGTAAGTGTCCTAGTTTCCGTGCAGCTGAAAGTTTTCAGGCCAACTTACCAATGCTCTTAACTGCACCTAGTTACTACGCAGCCGACTAAAAATGTTGTGTATTGGCTTGATATTTCACAGAACAACACGAGATTGCGACTGAAGGGGCTGTCAGCACAACAGAGCTTGGGTGAAGGTGCTTTCTTGAATGCGAAGACACCATAAATGAAGTCCGAGCATATGCCCTCTCCATCACATTATTATAGGGGGTATTATTTCTCCTCATATCTACATTTCATATTACATCTCAGTGGAAGACCAGCAGAACCGACTTGCTGTACAGAGGACTGCACGACATTAGCAACAATCGTCCAATCTGTACGTAGTCTATAAGCTGTTCACTCGAGTCATCCTGAATAGGATCGGCAGAATGCTGGACGAAGGACAGCCATGCGAACAAGCAGGATTTCGGACAGGATTCAGCATGATCGTCCACACACACCATTACGAAGCTCATCGAAATGTCGCGAGAGTAAAAGCTGCCGCTGTGTATTACGTTCAACGACCTGAAGATTGCATTCAACTCCGTACAGAGTCCTTCGAAAGCTGTACAGTGGATTCACGACCAAGGTCTTGCCATTCTACGACAACGTCGTTGCCAACGTGAACAGAGAGTTTCGACGAGAGGGTACTAGTTCTCTTCAGCGCCACCCTCGAAAGCGTCATTCGCGAAGTAGAATGGGAAGACATTGGAGTAAAAGTCGACGGACGGCAGCTACACACCATCTAACACCGAGCGCTAGCCAGGCGGAGCAGATGCTTGCTGGCTTCGACCGTGTATGTTGGAACGTTGAACTGCAGATGAATCTTACGAAGACGATGTTCATGAGGAACGGACAAGTTTCTGATGCCTCATCTTCGTTCAACGAAACGAGCGTCTTCGAATGCTCCAGATACGTGTATCCGGGTCGCGAAGTCAACATGACCAACTAACTAGCGCCGGAGCTGGGCAGGAGGAAACGAGCGGTTTGAGGAGCTGTCAAGAGTGTCGAAAGAGTCGCGGAGAAGACAAAGAACGTCCGGCTCCGTACCTACCTTTTCGACTTCACTGTTCTTCCTGCCCATACATACGCATCAAAGACCTGGGCTCTACGAAAGCAGGATGAACAAGCGATCAGTGTCGCGCAGCGTGGAATCGAGAGGACAATGCTCGGAGTGACACGATTCACGCAAGTGAGAGAAGGCCTCGAGACTTCCGAGCTTCGCCGACGTTCGAAGATCGGAGACGCTGTCGCATGGGCCAAGTTGTCGAAGATTAGGTGGGCCACGTAATGCGCTTCGCAGACACCGACTGATTTCCGCGGGATGTCAAGAAAACACCAGGACATCCAACAACGTTTGTTCGGACTTCTTCGTGAAAGCCCTGAACGACCAGTATGACGCTCTTCGTGTCCCTCGAGCGAGGCGGATCCATTAGAGCACCCTGGCACGCGGCATGGACGTATTGAGGCGCTGCTGTTGCCTGCTTGAACAAGTCGATGATCAATCGGACGACAGATGACATACGTGATAAATGAGAAAAATCGTGTATCACTACTGTTTCACTACAGCAGCGAAATCGGATGTAACTAAAGCTTTTCTGTCTCTTACTAATTTGTGACACCCAAAGCTGAGCAATCTTCAGAGTTAGAAAAGAAGCTTCGACAAATGCTCTGCAGTAGTCGTTATTGGGGATGATTGGCCAACAATATTCAACATTTAAACCGGAGGTGGAGTATAACCCTACCTACAGTAACTCTAGGACAAGTGGTTAGTTAATGCATAATCTAACATCCCTCAGAATACTAGTTTTGTAGTTTTAATATAAAACTTTTAGTTTAATATAAAACGTAGATGGGCCAAACTACTGTTAATATCGAAAAGAATACGAAGCCAAATCATGAAAATCGAAAAATGTCCTATGAAGGAACTCCTTGCCAGCAGCACTTGCACAATCAATCAAGCAAACAAAGCGGCATAGTTCATGAGTACATGGCGCAATTACTACATGAGCACATCCAAAAACGCCACATGCTTGCCATTTAAGATACTCTAGAAACACTATTTTAGAATGAAGCTCACTATTCTATGACACTTTTTTGGATTCTTTTCATTTTGTTTCTGTGATAAAATTTTGTTCGCAATTCTATTTTCTGTTTTCTGGCCAATCTTGACCATTTTCCCAGAAAACAGAAAACAGAAAAAATTTGCCCAAAATGGCCAGAAAATCAGAAAACAGAAAACAGAAAACAGAAATTCCGCCCATCCCTGGTGCGGATGCTCTACTCTTGCCCAAAGAGTAGAGTGCAAGTTGCAGCTGGAACCTCAATGGAGTTTCCCATCTCTGTTGGGGTGCACCAAGGTTCTGCGCTTTCTCCACTCCTCTTTGTTGTCGTCATGGATGCCATTACGAGAGATCTTCAGAAGCCCGTCCCATGGACGCTGCTTTATGCTGATGACGTGATGCTCGCTTGCGAAGATAAAGATGATCTCGAGCGGCAGGTGCAAGCTTGGTGCGACCGCCTGGCGAGGTTTGGACTCAAATTGAACGTCAACAAGACCGAGTACCTAACGACTGACGTAAACGAGTCCGGCTCCATTAAGATTGACGGCACTGAGCTTGCACGCACATCGGTTTTCAAGTACCTGGGGTCAGCAATAGCGTCTGACGGCAGTCTGATGGTTGAAGTGAACTCACGCGTGAGTGCAGCTTGGTCCAAGTGGCGTTCGCTAACTGGCGTGCTCTGCGATAGGAAGATGCCAGAGCACCTCAAGTCGAAGATCTACAGAGCAGTCATCCGGCCGGTAGCGATGTACGGCGCTGAGTGTTGGCCTGCGACCAAGGAAGTTGAAACGCGCCTCAGCGTCATGGAGACGAAGATGCTGCGCTGGACGGCTGGAGTCACGCGCATGGACCGCATCCGAAACGATGCTATTCGGCAGAAGTTCGGTGTCGCGCCGATAGCGGACAAGATGCGCGAAGCTCGCTTGCGATGGTACGGCCACGTTCTGCGTGGGGAAGAAGACAGCGTCCGCAAGATAGGCCTTGAGTTGGAAGTGCCAGGAAAGCGGCCTAGAGGGCGCCCGAAGCAGCGTTGGTCCGATACGTTGCACGTGGACATGAAAGTAACTGGCGTCCACCCTGATGAAGCGCAGGATCGAGAAAGGTGGCGTCATGACACCAGAAGGGCGGACCCCGCTACGAAGCGGGACAAACGCTGAAGAAGAAGAAGAAGATTCCCGCTCTTTCTATCAGTGCTGAGGCTTTTGACGGCATCGATTTCACTACAACTTGCAGCTTTTAATGCTTTCTTCTAGATATCAAGGGAAGCATAAGAGAGCGAAATAGGCGCTGTAGTACGTATATTGGTCACACACAATCAGTATGGCCTGAAATGAGAAGTCATAAACGAGTGTATTGCGCACTCCCTGCCATGCACACAACTTTCTATTTGCCTGCGCTTCCATTTCAGTCTTCGGCCTTCGGTACCCCAAAGAATGCAATCCCTATCTGAGTGACTCGGCATCTCAGACAGTGCTTACATTCTTTGGGATATTCACTATCAGCAGTGAACCGGGCTTCGCTCCAGGAATTTACCATCTTGGGCTCTTGTACCCCCCCCCCCCCCGAATCTTGGGCTTGTGTACCTGAGTTGAAGTCAATCCATCCGCCATCACATTCGCGAACATCACCTCAAGCGGCCAACTATTCCTACAAGCCGGTGTTATATAATGATATCGAACGACCGATTTCTTCTGTTTCTTTTGATGCGAAGGCAGCTCAGTGGCCACCACATTTCAGTGTTTCCCGCTTGAAACCATCAAGCGTGCTCAAAAATGGGTAACGGTGAACGGATCGATGGAATTCATTTGTTCCTTTTACGATCCTGCAGCCATATCATATTCGCATTGCTGCCTGCCGTGCGCCAAAGTCGTTGAGACGGCTGAGCGGCAAATAATTTTGCGTGGATGGACGGAAAGGACTGCCATAATTACTAGGATTCTGAGTTAAGTCTTGAAGGGCGAGTAGCCCGAGCACCATTAATGAGAATTCGTGCACAGCAATCGCTCCGTTACCACTAAGGCGCATAGAATTTAAAGGGTAGCGGAATCTATGTAGAGCACAAAGCGCTCTCCAGCAGCAAAAAGAAAGCCATTCTTGATTTTGACGACGACCGCATCTCTGCGTTGTTGTCTTGTTGAGCTGGTAGCCAAAGTTGCTATCACATTTATTTAACTCGGCTTAGGTTTCGGCGACCTCGCCTTCGTCAGGGCCTGGAAAAGCTCTGATCACGGCTAGGAATCCCAAGGTCATCCGGAAGGAGGAGTGTGTGGCGGTAACCCAAGAACTGGCACACTTCGTCAAGTTCTGCGGGTTCTGGTCTGTCTGGTCTGATCCCCAGGGTATTAAAGTCGGGTTGTCCCGCGGGGTAGACTCATTCACCCACGCTCAAGTCCGGCTTCGGGTGACTGTTGGCCGAGTTAAATAAATGTGGTAACAACTTTGGCTACCAGCTCAACAAGGCAAGAACATCATCGATCTGAAGTCAATATGCCAAGCTTTATTGAAAGTCGAACGTGGACAGTTCTACGCGACGATCACATCTCTTTGAAGAGAATAGCGCCTGGGTCTATCCCGTTCGAAACTCGAGCTTCCAATGATCCTGAGGATTTTTCGTGGCTATGCCAATATTTGAGGGACCCGATGCACAGCTTATTTTGATCAGCATGGTTATGAAGTTTATGCAGACGACACCATTTAAGCGTCATATCTGGGAGAAGAAGCCGAACTACATAGAGTTGAAGCTCGATGACCCACATCTCTGACTCAGTTAAGTACCTAACTGATTGTACTTTGAGCTCACTTACATAACTATCTAAACGGTCCCAAAACTCAACCTCACGCGATGCTTCACCTAAAAATTATGGTTGTACAAGCGTGGAGCTCAACTGAAAGGCGACTTATTGTTAGAGGGCATGGATAAAAATAGTTGCGAGTACGCTCACACGGCACAACGGAACCGGAAAGAAGGAAACATCACAGGTGCGTGATAGCGCAGACAGAGGAAAAGCCGGCTGTCACATGCACACAATTCCAAGTTACTTGTTCGGATTTCCAGCCCAAACCAACAAAGCTTCAATACATACGGGTCGATGAATTGCTTCCAGGCATGGGCTGGGAAGGATAACACCCTGACTTGCTCATCGGCTGTCCACTATGGGACAAATACGCATTCAAATTGCCTCCACGACATCCCGTAGTAACAGAATGCATGGCGCATCTTGAGGCGGGAAATTTAAGCAAATTTGAAAGAAAGATTACCAATCCTTGGCGCTGGAGCTGAAAAAGCAAATTCACATGCACTGGCATGAAAGGTTGGAACGTCTGCCCTCCCAAAAGTGTCTGCCCTAACCGAAAACAAAAAGGCGACTCGTAGTCTGCCTACTCCATCCTATCTTCTGCATCTACTTCACTGTGTGCTTAAAACTTAACTAATGGTAATCTGCTTCTTTTACCAACAGCGCTCTCTGAGCGTTTAACCTACTTCGCAACCAATGACAGTCGGTCTCTCAGACCTCTGAGGGGTACGTTAGCGCTGGAAGAAGAGTGGAATCACATCGCTGGTCACTCATCCAAACCCCTAACTCTCCACTTCATCGACATTCTTGAAAGCTCACCATGCCGCTTCCTCCATCCTACCCAGCATCGGCCCTTGGTCGTTTGCAACGTTGACTCCGCGACCTAGACACACGTAGCATACGTTCGTTGCGCAGAGCGTGAATGGAGCACCAGAAACTAGTCCACCTCCCGTGAACATCGTCTTCGCAATATTCGTCTGCAACCCTCTCTCTAATTGGGTTCTTTATAGTGGAGAATTTTCCCATCGAATCGATTCTCTCGCTCACTTCTGCGAAGCGAACACCCAGAGTTTTTGACTCAAACCTGGTTATTTATCATGTCGAACTTACACGATTCGCCTAATGGAGCTCGCGATTGCTGTGGGATAGTTGCACGTAAGAAAATCATAGACCCCTTGTGATTGACGAGAAAGTGTTAGTCGATCTCCTATTCTAACTTCTTCTAATCCATTTTGGACAATGGATGCTTATTAGTTTGACGGAAAGAACATAATTTAGAGCTCAGAAAATATCCAGCTGCAAAGTCAGCGCTTTAGAAATACACGCAATTTGGCTCCACTTGATAAACTCTTCCCACTACTTGTTATATCTCACTGGAAGAGGATGTCTTAATAGAGCACAAGAAGATTTGTTCTGTTAGGAGCCCTTATTCTCTTGCTCTTTTTCAAACACCTCATATCTTTGCGTTTTTCGATTAGTTCATCCACGATGTAACATACATCGACACTAATAGTAGATCTAAATAAAGATGCCTCAGAGTGAGTGAGCTCTTGGAATAGCTTGTTATAAACATAAAATTCGTTCTCTTCATGGTAAATTGATGCAGAGTTTGAGAGTAGTGGAGAGGAGAAAACTCAGTGAGAATCCTACTGCAAAATTGGATGCTAGAAATGGAGTCCGTGGAATACCTGGTGTCATGTAGCACTACAGAGTCGTTTCTACCCAGACCAACTAACTGCTATGGGTACAGCGATCGCTTGGACGTGACTGCGAAAGGTAGAACATTGAGTGCTCACCGGTTGCTCACCGCAGTTCATTGTGTGGTCCAAATTGGCATTGAAATTGCCTCACCATACCCGGCAAAAGTAGCACACTTAGCGCAGTCCTGAACAGGGGGTGATCAACGCCAGTGCTCAGCCTTTTCTATTCTTCAGCAGCACTTGAAGCATGGACATTCCAGTCCCAGCCGAACGACAGCGGGAAGAACTATGTATTGGGGAGAAACGGTATCATGTAGCGCCTCTTCGGTTGGCTGCCTCCCGGGTGCCGTTCGAATTTGCAGTAAAGTGGCTGCCTCGTGCTTTTACTCTTCCTTCAAAGTTTACTTGCTATACCAACGCACTGAGGCGCACAACGGTAGTTAGCTATCACATCAAGCTCAAAAGTCAGAAGACAACGAGTACTTTTTTCGCTGTGGGAGCCGTCAAGCTGCGACTTTTGGCAAGAGTTCTATAAACGAAACAGCGACTTAATCACTCCATTACAAGACTGGAACAAAGATGCATCTCCTACCTAGCAACAATCAAAATATTCGAACGATGCTTCGTGATGATATCTTAGTATCCACGCCATAAGCATCGAAGCTTTTGAATTTTTGCTGCTAGCCTTACCAACCCAATGTAATGACGTTATGACTCCGACCAATAGTCGCTTTTTGGGAATACCTACTTAAAAATGTTTGGGGATCCTATGAATGGGTTACAAAAGGTTGTTATTTAATTCTGGATTTGGTTAAATTATGAATAAGCTATGCGGTCACCGCACGGCAAATAAGCGCAACATTTTGCAACCTCTGCAACTTACACGTCATGAAAGTTTTCCTTCTCCTGCGCATTCATAGAATTTTCTGTAGCGGTTTTTATGTTTTCAGTGTTATGTCCCTTCAGACAGTCCTTACGTTTTTAGGATTTTGTTTTCGCGACCTTCACGCACCTCACAGAATCAAATAGAAAAGCTCAGGCTACGTTTCTCTTCATGTGGCGCTGTAGCAAGGCACTCTTGCCATAAGTCTGAAGTCAGGAGCAAAGACTATGTACGTTTCGGCGAATCTTTGAGCGAGGCGTATATGGGCAAGTAGGAGCTTCAGGGTTGTTCTCTGGTGGACTGAGGGCATTAGTCCTTGAGGTTGGATATCAGAAATCCGCAACGGGACATGTTCTCTGCGGTCTATAAATAAACATCCAATGACACTTCCCATGAAAGCCGCCTAGGATCCTAAGATTCGACAGCCTTCCAACATTCGTCGTTCGAAGCTGCTGTGGCTTGTTCGGTGCACTGGCGTCCTCGTTTGGGGGCAGTTCCGTTGTGACTAATCGAACGACAAAGTACATCGGCTGCAGGTTCGTCATCGTCCCCGTTTATGGGGCACAAAAAGCACTCGAAAGGAGCAGTCCAACCCTTCCGCCGTCGAGGCGCGATCCCAAGGGAACACCTTTCTGGGTGTTAGAGGAGACGGACGGAGAGAAGACGTGATAATGAAGACGTCTATGTGTACTTCGTTTGAAATCCAAGAGGAGAGTCAAGCACACTGCATCAGCCTTCTTCGGGCATCGCTGATAGCACCTTTAGAAAGCGGAAACTGTAAGCCGACATGGCATCTGGGCATCGGCTATTAAATTTCGCCGCGTGCGGTCGACGGGCGGATTTTTTACTCCCGAATATTCGGTTTCTTCGCGACTGACCTGCCATTTCACTACTTGTAACACGATACACGCGGCGAGTGAAGCTGCTTCCGACGAATGGAAGACGGTGTCGGCGCATGAAAAGGTCGAACGCTGATTGCGATGCTTTTAGCTTCTCAAGAGGGACTTTTCAAGAGCTTTTCAAGAAATGGAAGGCGAACAGATGGTGCAGGACAGCATTGAGCTCTCTGGATAAAACACTAACGGCGATATTGCACTTGAACTCAGTGCCCAATATCCCCAAAGTTCTCCATCACAACTCCTTTTCTTGTGTTAGTAACAGGTCGGAAAGCATGTTCTATCAGTTTTCCGAACTTGTTCTGAAAATCTAAGTACTGTTGCAGTTACAACGATTTTTTGCTGGGATCAAAGCTTTAGCGCCGGAGGGGGACTTGAACCCGAGCCTCCTTATGGCCGGGCGGGAGTGCTATACGCCATTACACACCGGCGCTGTCTGGTCGTTGTATGCGCCACAACTATGTCGATGTGATAGGTATTTCGCTGATGTCGTTAGTTGGTTTAACTTTTCATGACAATTGTTGGAAAGTGTGCAGAGGAGTCGCTAGAAGCTCCACCACTGCCAATCAAAGGATTGACGCTCAATGGTAGCAGCTTCGCACCATTCAGCCCTAACAGATCGATTACCGTCGCTTTTCATCGTTTTTCCTTTAGTAGGTCGTTGCTCTGAAAAAGGAGAGATCTACAAGATCAGTCCGGCTGTATCTTCGGATGAACTCGAGTTGTGCAGAAAATTGCTTCAATGAATCCCTAGAGGCTTGTGGAAAGGAAGTCACTAGTCAGAGCGTTTCCACCAGTTCTAAACTGTCCCATCCCACCAAAAGGAAGTATTCTGCACGTTCCATCCGGAAAGGTGGATCTCCATCATTGACGTGTGCCAGCTGTTCTTCGATAGAGAGGTAGACTGGCACTCAAATGTCTCACATTTTGCTCGCCCCAAATTTCAAATGGTGACCAGCACAAGCGATTTGCCATAGTACGACTGTCGCGTTCCGCTTCTTATTGCAACCATCCTAATCCTCAAAGATTCGCTTCAATCTAGCAGCAAAGAGCTCTACCATTCTCCACGTTCTTTCCTCTTGGCCACACTGCACCTGCATCTGCCTTCCTTGAATTTCGACCATGTTACATATAACTAACGAAGTTGGATGTACGATAGACCGTGGTGCACGAGCTTCAAAAGATAAAAGCATTAGAAAATGTTCGTAAACGCATGCTGTTGGAAAGCGTCCTTATAAAAGAGGCAAAAACTGCTCGTATGCCAAGTTTTACAGGGTGCGTAAAAAGTATTGACGCACCTACGTTCTGATTCAGCTCCAGCTTTTTCTTTCTACCCCTCTAGGTTTTTGTGTGTTATTTTTGTTGTCTGTATTGTGCTAAAAAAACACTCACGAAAAAACTGAAGAAACATGATGGTCATCGTTACGGTGGCCCTTTTTTTGTCTGTTACCCAAAGAGCCGAATACTTCCTTAACAAGAGATTTAGGCGCTGTTCGAAACGGTAGGTGAGGAAAGATGTCAGCAACCCAAACGTCAGCCACGGCTCTGTCATAACAGATGATGATTACAAGAGGTTCACGCACGTTAACGTTCAAATCCGAAATTATCAACCTCTGTCCGATAACGGTAAACAGATAACGCGCGCAGGTGTAGACAGCTTCTCAGACGAGCGCAGCTTAAACGTGAACCCGCTGGATTACTCTTTTTAGGCGATTTTTGGAGAATGAGGTCTGGGCTACTTTCAACAGAAGTGACCAGTCGCACAAGGCTACCCTGTTCAAAGCACGGAACGAAATGCAAGCAAGTGTTTGCGGCGCGTGCTCATGAATTTCTCCGTCGTTTTCGCTCCTGTATTCACAGTAAGGGAGCCAATGTCATTTTTCTATCATGTTTGCAAAATCATTTTCCATATTTCTCAAGTGAATATTTTAAAACTTACTGCGCAATACTATTTCCACAACCGTCATTTAGTGCGTCAATACTTTTTACGCACCCTGTAAAATGTAGAGCGCTTTTATATCCTAAATGTGCGAAATCTAACAGGGATTTCCCTACAACTTATTATGTTGGTACTACTGCCTTATTGCTCGGCTGTGTAAAGCATTTCTCAGCATATCTCATTTTAGGTAATTAAATGAAATAAATAAATAATTAAATGTTGAAAAATTGTACTTGCCTTTCTCGGAGTGTACTGTTTACAACAACCACCCTAAGTAAGAAATTCTTTAGTTTTAGAAGTTTTTCGATTGACGAGTATGCTGTTCTAAAATTAGGGATATTAACAACGTAAGAGAAAGGACACTGCCGTTCCATCTTTCCTGGAAAAGCCATAGGTTCCACTTTACGTCTTTTAATTGCTTTCTCCTTTTCATTTCGGTTGCGCTTCGCTGTATTTTCGTTGTTCTACGGCTTTTTGAGGCGAGTTCGTGATTCGAACAGCAAATAACGTCTCTTACATGCGATCATCATCTCAGAAGACTGATGTTCGTCAGAACGCGAAGACGTCCTGTGATTGTGGTCATCTTAAGGGGCACTTGCACAAATTACCAACGCAGTTTTTCGGTCAGTTTTCTGGGTGCTACCTCATGTCTAATAGGATTCCTCGCAACCTTTCTTTCTTTCGTTATCTGTTCAACCTTTTAAGCACATCGCTTGAGATATGCTTCGGGCATGCGATGTCCCCTTAACTATAGGAAATCACATTTTTCCACGTTCGACTGTCACAACCGCCGACTTTGGGGCGTGAAAAAAGACAAAAGCGGCTTGAGAATTCTGAGTACTATTCCGAGGTACAGCATTTGTACAAGAAATAGAAGAGTCGAAAAGGAGTACAGTATAAGTAACCTCATTTAAGCAACACGACGAGCTTCTGACTTTTCAGGACTTCGCCGGCCGCCCCACTGCAGCAGCGCCAAGCAGACCAGGACAGAATACGCACACAGAACTCCGCCGGCTGCGCGATGCTTCTGAATGTTGCCGCCGTCGCTCTCGCCACGAGGCTGTTCTCGTAGCGGCTGGGACCCGAGGGTCATCGAATGTGCTTTTATCGTGCTCACTGCGTCCTTCTCTCTGCTCTCGTGAGGATGTTCCTTCATTGTATATACACCCTATTGTGACACCGATGGCAAAGGGATCCCAGATCCTCGTCACTCTTCACCACCGTCTTTGTCGTCGACTGCAATGTGGCTGACTTCGCCACTAGAATATGGAAATTATCATCTGGAGCGTGATGGCTGTACGTTTGTATATACGGTGTTCTTATTGAAGTGCAGAATTTATGGTTTGTGTGTTAATTAGTTTGAAGTGTTCCGAGCTGAGCGGAAATAAATATACAAACGTCGAAAGTCGGGGTCGAAGTGGCGAGGGAAGCCGACAAAACATGCGGTACGTGGGTGTAGAATATATTAGAATAAAGGAAGAAGGAGCCGAGCTGTAATCCGGGAAATTATCGTCCTGTGAGTATCACTTCCACTTTATGCAGGCTTTTTAAGAAGGTGCTTGAGGAACATATAATTAATTTTCTTTGTGCACGTAGAATCATTTCTGATCAACAGCACGGTTTTGTTCCCGGCCGATCTGTCGAATCCAACTTGCTCGAATCCATCGATGATTGGACAACTGCAGTCAATAATAAGTAAACTTGCGACATCATATATTTCGATTTCGAGAATGCTTTTGATCGGGTGCCCAATGAAAAATTAATATTTAAACTAGAAAAATTAGGGTTTCGTCCGGTACTCGTCAAGTGGATCGCCGAATGCCTGTCCGGCTGGACGTTCCAAGTCAAATTAGCAACTTATGCCTACCACGAGCGGAGTACCTCAGGGGCGCTTCTTTCACCAATTCTGTTTAATATCTATACAAATGATTTAGCAAAGGTAATCCAAAATCGGGCGCATGTAGCGCAGTCGGGAGGAGCCGACTGTCGCGTGCACCCGATACCAGGTTCCTGGTTCGGATTTCCCGCCAAGACCAGCCAAGCCTTCCATCCCTCCGGGGTCGGTGAATTGGTACCAAACTTGTCTGGGAAGGATAGAGCGCTGGCTTGTTCATCGGCTGGCCACCGCAAGTCATTGTATCGCCAAATACACATTAAATTCGCCTCCGGACATCCCGTAGAAGTGGAATGCGTGGCGCATCCCAAAAGGGATTGAGTAACGCCGTCTTTTATCCTTATCCTTCAATCTAAAATCATGGAATTTCTATAAAAATGTATGCAGGTGATGTAAAGATATATCATGTAATTAAGGAACCAGATGATTCTAATAGGCTGCGAAGGGCAATTGATTCTCTGGCAGTCTGGAGTAAAAGATGGCAGTTGCGTCTGTCTCCTCAGAAGACAACGTTTATGCAACTAAAGACAACTTCACCAATCCAGGCTCGCTCGTACCACGTGGATGGTGTTGTTGTTTTACCTGCTAGTTCCGTTAAAGATCTTGGCTTCCGTTATAATACTGACCTGGATTTTTCTGAGCATGTCAGAGATCGATGTAAACAGGCAACTATGCGGACGTTTCAAATTTTTAAAGGGCTGTGTAGCAAAAATAAAGATATCCTACTTCGTGCTTATAAAACTTATGATAGGCCTATTGTACATAGAATCTGGTGTCACTGTCTTCAACCCACATAAGATGAAAGAAGTTTACTGCATTGAGAAAGTTCAGAACAATTACACTCGAAAGCTCCTAGCACGTACTGGCACTTGGGAATATGACCGAATTCCAGACGCTGTAGTGAGAAACAGGCTTCTTCTAGTTCGTTGCCTTGCTTCTAGACGTAAAGTCGTTGATGTTTGCACGGTTCATAGGATAGTACACTTTAGGTGCACTAGCAAAAGAAGTAATTATGAAACAGATATTACTTTGTCCAATTCACGTACTAGAGGTGCTCTGCAAAAAATCATGTTAACCCGCCCAAAAACAGGTTTATATGGAAAAACCATTTTCATATAGAGCAGGAAGTGCATACCTCAAGCTTATGAAAAACGAATCAAGGGTATTATCAGTAAAGTAGGGTATTATCAGATGTCTTCGAACGTGTATTCTCGCAAATTCAGTCAATTCAGAGCACACAAAATGCAATAGCTACACGTTTAGCGGAAATCGAGGCTAAGTTGGACTCCATGCGCTCTACCTCTCTTGATAAAAGTCTCTTATACTCAACAATGGTTAAGGTGAAAGCAGATTGTCGACGGATCGATGAGAAGTCAATGAGGATAGCGTGGCTAGGAATTGATGAGCAATCGAACGAGGAATCGACCCGCCGCTTTGACCGCGAAATACTGAAGGAGGCTATCGAGACGTCGGGAGACGATCAGCTGATCCGTGAGTTCGAACAAGGCCGGATTACCTCTCATCGCCACCCTGCTGGGAAACCCCGAAAGCCTGGCGAACGTGGTCGCATAATCAAAATTTCCTTGCCAAGCCAGACTCTTCGGGATTCCCTGCTCGACCACATGCGGAGTGGTCGCCAGAGCCTTACGCAGCGGTTTGTCCACTCCTTTGCCCGTAGGATTATACTGCGGAGGAGTTGAGTGTTGACAGAGCCCTGCGTAGGGAGGCTGGAGACCTCAACGCTAGAGAGGGTAAGCTGGCATACGTTGTGCGCGACTTTAATATAGTCAAACTGAAAATGCCACGTGAACTGCCTAGGCGTCCGCTTACCAAGGATGCCCCGCAGAGTTCATCCTCCTCCTCTAGTGATGGGCTGAGTGAAACACGTCATTCTGTCGGAGGTCGCACTGGACGCGATCAGCATATACCTGCCAGCCAAGCCTAGCCCATAAATGCACCAACCTGTTTTACCCCGCATAGCTACCTCCTCAGTGATAACAACCTAAGCACGCCGTTTCCTTCTCAAGCCACAAACTTCCCTCATTTATCGGAAACGTCAGAAACAGTGGTGCTCATCAATGCAAGATCAATCTGTAAGAAAATTCCAGACCTTCAATTTTTACTATCCACAAATCCTCTGATTGTGAGCATAACAGAGACCTGGTGTAAACCGGATGCTATTCACGACTCTACTTTATCCCAAAATTCAAAATATGAGGTCTACAGGTGTGACCGAATGGGATCCATTACAGGTGGTGGTGTTCTGGCTTTAGTTAAGAATACTCTTCCCCATCATCTCATTCTATCAAGAAATTCTTCGGCATATTGCCAATGTTTAATTCTTTGTATTCTCTCAAACCCACTGCCCACATATGTAGTAACTATCTACCGCAGTCCATCTTGCGATGCTCGTTCCTTCATCGATGCTCTAGACGCAGTTACTGCGTCAATTGGTGAAAACTCCAACTGCATTATAATGGGTGATATGAATTTCCCAGAAATCAACTGGACAGCTGAAAATTCATCCGTCTATGGCTCTGCTCGTGTTTTTTGCGACTTCTGCTCTAGACGTGCGTTGACTCAGCTCGTCACAACTCCTACACATGGCGGCAACATACATGACCTGGTGCTTACGAACAACGTTGACATTGTACAAGATGTACGCGTCCTTCCTCCCTTCTCCACCTCGGACCACGAAGCCATCTAGTTTAATTTCTTGACCCATTTTCAGCTGCCAAAAGTTCAGTATCAGCTTCTGGACTTCATGCACGGTGACTACAACGGAATTTGTGAAGAATTTCTGAAAATTGATTGGCGCGGCAGATTTGAAAGATGTTTATGTGCTGATGAGTGCTATGATGTATATCTTGAAATCTGCAATAGACTTATTGAAAAATACATCCCACTACGTCGACAAAGCAGGTACACTGTTTATCCAGCTAAAATCCGCATGCTTGCTTCTAAAGTGTCTCGACTGCATCGCACTCGGTTTACAACTGGTTTCGGAAAGTACCTTCGTTTCTCTAGAAAACTTAAACGCGAACTTGCAATGCTGAGTTTAAGGAACGAAGAGAAGATAGCCCAGTCAAGAAACTCAAAACTTTTCTACAAATTTGTTAATACCAAAATCAAAGCTACAATTAGAATCGGCACTATTAAGAACTCTAACGGTGAACCGTGCTTGACCGAGGTGGATAAGGCGGAAGCCTTTGCGTCCTTTTTTAAGTCTGTCTACAAAAACTGCACCGAAAGTGATATGGTCTGTACCCCATTCACAGAAGCAAAATTAGACTACTTGGACATTAACAGTGAATTAGTCTATAGAACGCTGTCTCGCATTCCACTACGTACATCTACTTCACCCGATAAAATTCCCTACATATTTCTTAAGAAAGCTGCACTGGGTCTTACGCCAGTGCTTACACTTTTATTTTTTTTCTTCTTCATGGGGAAGGGTTTTCATAGGTTTCTTCTTCATGGGGAAGTCCCATTTGTGTGGCTTTCCAGTCTCGTTAGACCTGTCTTTAAAAAAGGATGCAAAGCCGACGTAAAAAATACAGACCCATCTGCCTTACTTGTTCCACTAGTAAAGTCTTGGAGAGAATTGTTTGTAAACAACTTTACGACTACCTTCATAAAAACAACCTAATTACTAAACATCAGCACGGTTTCCAACAGAGGAAGTCAACATTGACAGCTCTCATGTCCTCTGTTTCCACTTGGAATCAAGTTCTGGACTCCGGTGGTTATGTGACCGTTTGTTACGTTGACTACGCTAAAGCTTTCGACTCCATTCCGCTTTGCCTTCTCACCAAGAAGCTTCGAGCGTACGGCCTTAGTGGGTGCCTGTTAAGCTTCCTTCAGTCGTTCCTACTCGGGCGTAGCCAACGGGTTATTGTGAACGGTTCTTTGTCTGCAACGTACCCAACTACCAGCGGTGTTCCTCAAGGCACTTGTCTTGGCCCACTTATGTTCCTGCTATACATAAACGATATGCCAAGCTGCCTTCCTTCAGAAGTCCACTGCACTATTTATGCAGATGATTCCAAAATCTTTTCAATAAATAACTATGATGCTCTTCAAAAGGCGTTAGATGCCCTGCTAAACTGGTCCGAGAAATGGAAGCTGGACATTTCCTTTGAAAAAAAGGCAGTAATGTGCGTTGGGAGCAGACATCCTCCAAACTGCTCATTTTACCTGGGAAACTATCGTCTAGCCATCGAGAAGTCAGTGCGAGATCTCGGTATTGCGTACAACGACAAACTTTCGTACCAGGAGCATATTGAGAAGATAGTATCGATGGCATATGCAAAGTCAAACTTTATCCTGCGAGCTTTCAAAACACGAAATACGGAAACACTTTTCAAGCTTTTCGTGACCTATGTTAGGCCCATCTTGGAGTATTGTACGCCGCTGTGGTCTCCTTCTCGAGTTCAGTACATTAATAAAATTGAAGACGTTCAAAAAAGATTTACAAAAGAGATATTTGCAAGAAACGGTCAATTCTTCCTCAGTTATCGTGAGCGACTGACTCGATTGGGTGGAAGTTCGCTAAAACTGAGAAGGGTGTTGTACGACCAAAGTTTTCTATTTAAGCTGTTTATGGGATACGTTGACATTAGCTGTGATTTCCCACTAATAATGTCACTGTCCGCCATTAGAACAAGAGGACACCGTCTTCGACTACTTCCAGGAAGAGCCCGCACGCAGCTTTATGCAGAGTCCTTTTGGTGCCGAGTGATAGGTACATGGAACCAGCTCCCAACGTGTTTACTGATGTCATCATCTCCATATAGCTTCAGTCGGCATCTTGAAGGCTTTCTAAAACAGAGGGATCTTTTTTGATTCTGTTATCTTTTGACTCACATAAACTGCTGCGCCATAATTTCAGGCAGCTTTTCTTTTCGGTTGTTGAAACGATGCTATGTCTTGTTGCGGGAGCTCTGGAGCGTACGATCTGTTACATCGAACCAGCTGAGGAGTAGCACTGCAGAAGAGTTTTCCCGGATCCGTAACGTGTGGCCTTGGTGTTGTTGGCGGGCCTACTAAGTTGGTACCCGGAGTCGTACGCGCCACATATACGACTTGCAGTGCTGGCCTCCCACTGCCCTTCACCATCAGTTCACCGCCCGTGGTTCCGACTTGTTAACTCAGCAGTGCCGTTTTATTCATCTTATGGATTGTATATAACTTTTCACCTCTCGCTTCTTCACTTGTTTTATGTTATTATTATTTTGTTCAATTCCACAGTTATCGGCCGTTTTCTTAATTTGAGGTTGTACTTCTTCTTTTTTTTAACCTGCTGCTGATAATAAATATTATTATTATTATTAAAGCAGTTCAAGCGGTTTGCTAGCAATACATTACTTACAATTAGATATGATCTTTCTTGAGACAAGTCGACAAGTGATACCGATTACCAACTCCTTGCATATATTTTGTATCGTATGTTGTGTTTGTTTTGGCTTTCTAGTATTGAGCGTTGTTTTTAACATTTGCCTTCTGCAAATATAACAAATAACTAAATAAACGGAGGAACATGGAGAAACAGGGTGGCAAATGCGCGAAGTATGTGTCAACAAAGGCATGCTTTCTTTCCTACTTCTCCAGCGTAAGCAATACTGTAATCAAGCGCATAGACACCTTCGACGAAGAGTGGGTTTGCAGTCGGAGGAGCGCTCGCATGCACATCGAATCAGTTCATAGTTTAGTGGCTTCCTTCCAGGCCTACCAAGCAATCAATCGCTACTGGGCCGGTGAATTGGCACCAGGCCTGCCAGGAAAGCAAAAAACACCTATGCATTACCGTCTGGAAAACAAAAACACGTGCACCTTTCCATTCCTTAATTAAACAGTTATACCAGTTCTACACTGATTTTAATTCTCTCGCCATCTACTTGTCCAATTAGGAGGCGATACCATGTTGTTGTTTTATCTCACGTCCATCTCAAACGATCGTAATGAACTATCACTGCCACTATCACTGATTTAGCCATCGGCTGGCCACCTCGATTCGCAGGTGTATGTAGGCTAGATACGCGTTCAGATTCAATCCCCGATATCCTGTAGAGATAGAATGCCTGGCGCAACCCAAAAAGGGATTGCGTCCTCTATATCCTAGCCATACAACTTCACCATTTTCGCCCAATATCTGTTCGTTGTTGACTATTCAGTGTGGATTCGAAATAGAAGTTCTTCCCCAGAGAGAGAAAGAGCGCTTTTCAGGGAACCTGTGCACTGACCGTCTCCTCGATGCAACATCGCAGCAAAATTCGGATGCATTCTCCCTGATTATGTTGCTTTTCATAGCGATGCCTAACAGCTTGGATGCTCGCCCTAGCGTGCCTGCTTCAGCTAGTTCAATTGACGCCTTAACTTCATCTTTCTTTCTTCCGGAAATGTTTAACAACCGCACTTTCATGTGGGAGCAGAGCAATTCCTCTGGTCAGCTGATGCAATTACGCAGCAGAGATTGAATCGTTTTCTTCGCCTCTTGCCAGCAATGAAGTTTTCGATGACGCACAGCGTGGCGAATGTGGTGTTCTGAGGAAAACAATAAGATGCCAGGTGGAGTGAGGGAGTCGAGGAGCCGACTGAGATAATATGCGCTCGTTAGACACGGTAATAACACCTGTCGCCCCAGTCATGGCTGCATAATAAACGAGGCGGTGCCGGTAAGCTTTGTGGTTCATAATTCGAAGTTGTACACATAAATCTGTTTTTGCTCACATCACCATGTTTTTTCTCTGATAGTGAAGGAGTCCTGGAAAAGCAGACGGATTCAGCATCTCAGTTCTAGGCTACTAGAAGCACAGCTCTACCTAGTTCATTAATCCAGCGGTCTAAACGTCCGCAGCTAAGTTTCTGGAAGGGCACGCAGCTCAGTTTCCTCCACAGCATTTGTAAAACTACCAGATGGAACAAACTGCACAGCTTCGAGTTTCATAAATCTGGGCATGCCGTACTTGATTATTTGTACACTCGCTATCAAACTGGATTTTTAGAGACTTCCACTCGGCATGCGACTCGGCGATTTCGCCTTCTTCGGGGCCTGAACAAGTCAGAAACATTGCAGTGCTGCCGCAAGAACTGTTTCATTCAACAGAGTACTCTTCGTGTGGAAATGTTAGGCAAGATCAGTGGCCGAATTCATGAACGTTCCCGGGAACGTTCCCGGCTTCCCGTGGGAAGCGACCGGGGCGGGAAGCAAAAGTTCGTATTCACGAACCTGCCGGGAAGCAACGGGAAGCTCCCGCGTCGATGGCGGGAGGCTCCCGGCCTACCCGCACTCAACTGGTCGGGAAGGCCGGGAAGCCTTCAATGAAATGGTGTGAGCAGTTGCGCACAATGGGATTTTGAAGGCTGTTTTGACATCGAAAGTCGTCTTCACAGAGGGTTACCTTCACCATATGTCTCGCAACGTCTTCCTGGACCATCTTCAGGGGGGGGGGGGGGGAGGGAGGAGGCGCGCTATGAAATGAATTAATAAGGCCAGGGTTTGGCTTCTGTCACTTACTTTATTGGAAAAAAATCACATAATTGATCTGAGGATGAATAGTTCTTTCGTCGAATGCGCCACGCACTCTATTTCTGCGGGATATCGCGGTACCACTTCTTATCGTTGCCAGTCGGTGGACATTTTAAGAGCACGTTTTAAGCGGAAAAGATGACATCGTCAGCGAGATAGTATTGAACTTAGGAGTAAACAACTAAAGGCGCAAATAAGGTCGGGGGGAGGGGTCACCCCTACACAACGGTGCTTTTTGAGACCGGATTTTTTTCGCAGCACCGGTGTGTTCTACCCCTATATGAACTGAGGTAGGCCATTTCTGATGTAATTTCACATTTCACACGTGCGGACAATATCTGAGTATGGGGTGACCCCCCCCCAAAAGTCTGAAAACTGTTATCACAACCCTTCAGCCATTTCTTCTTGTAGTCTGTCTTCGTCTCATCTTTAGAGAATGTGGAGGATAAATTTTTTCTAATGGTCGCATGTCCAACGCTGAGCGGTAAATCGAAGAAACATGTGAAAGGATAGAACGCCACAAAGGTGACCACGCCAACAACGGGTATTTCCACACGACGATCTATGAAACGATCGCTATGGACACCAAAGAGGATGTCACCTCACTTATTATATGCAACGGTTTCGATCTTTAACCACGTTAGAAAGTCAGACACGCTGACGTACGAGCCAATTCGTCGGAAATCAGGTGGGCCGTTATCTTAATGCCGGACGCTGGAGGAGAACCGTCACCGACTGAGTTAATCGAAATATAAAAAGAACATGGAACAGAATGCTCGCTAGCGTGCTTGTCGAACTTCTTCGTGAATGCCCTGAACGCAAGATGTGCTCTCTTCGTGGCGTTCGAGCAAGAAATATCCATTGGAGCCCTCTGGCATACGACGGGGACGAATGGAGACGTTGCCGGCGCCCGATCGTTGCGACCGTTCTATGCTGCACTTCGTGGGACTATAGAAAACATACGTAATATCCAATAATACAGAAAGGTGAACTAGAAGAGGCGACTCGATTTCAATGTTGGCTGGTGGCTACCAGACCTTCACAGGAAGATGAAACTGTCCATCAGTTGACCTCTACGAAAATCTGCAATTTGTTGCAATTTGTTGAAGAATCTCGAGTGTAAGCAATGAATTCATTCAGTGGAACGAAAAGAATTCAGTTGAACCGTTCAGCTAGAATAAAACACTGATTTCCCATCAATTCTCGTTGTAATGCAGCCCACTCCCGTCCATTGTGCATCTGAGCCTGAATATCGTGTGTTTGTATCTCTGCAAGACTAGAAATACTTGAATATCCAGTTGAAAAACCGGTAATTTGAGAGATTAGTTTTCAAAATCTTGCAATTCCCGCCTCTGCTGCGAATCTAACTCGTGCGTCGCGGTCGCTCCCGCTCCCCGGTGGTTCATGAATACCAACCGGGCTACGGGAAGCCGGGAGCGGGATTCAGCGGGAGCGGGAAGGCACATAATGGCATTATGTGCCTTCCCGCTCCCGCTGCTTCATGAATACGGCTACAGATATCAGATATATCAGATATATGGTGGTTGAAAAGGGGTAGCTTGCCAGGTGGCTTCAAGCATGCCATGCGAGAATTCGCTAAGAAATCTCAGCATTGATATATAATACTATGACTCCGATATAACGCAGTGGGAGGACTTGCGTTGCAGCTAAATTTGAGCAAAGCTGCATTCTGCGTCTTTCTGTATAAAGTTGCCTCTATTAATTTGACGAAGGCCACTATTCAGCAGAAGCTCGCCAAAATAAGTAGATCAGAGAGACAAGAAGTGATCTCAAGGAAAGCGCACGCAAGTGTACCGGTACTTGCGCTTCAACGAGACGGCGTGCACAGTTTGGAAGACCATCTCGGACCGCTCGGTGGGAAATCGTTACAATCTTAAATGGAGGACAATCGTAACCAGGGATGTGGCTAAAAGGTTAGGTGGCAGCCACATGATGATAAACCGCAGATTTAGAAAGCGCGGAAGAACTACGGCAAATGCTTGACACTTGAACTCTAGAGGCGACGAACTGGTTGAGGAGTTTCTCGTTGAAGTCACCAGAGCTCCACATTTAAGACATTAAACTATAACCAGGAAGCTGCGAGAACGATGCAAATGGCAATCGTATTTAGATCAGCTTACAGAAAATTCGAAAATTTGGAAGAAAATTTACAAGATTGTGTCGAATTCGTAACGCTACGTTATACTGCGGTGCATCGAGCGCCACTTCGGGAAGAATTACCTCTTCAAGCAAAAACCGTTTCAATTTCCTCGGCTGACCTGTGGAAAGAATTGCTTGGGGTACGCACTATACTTATGCTCGAATGACCCACTCGAATAGGTATTCGAATGGTTTTCATTCGAATTTGAATATTCTTCTTCTTCTTCTTCTTCTTCTTCTTGTTCCTCAGCGTTTGTCCCGCTTCGAGGCGGGGTCCGCTATTCTGGTGTGGTGACGCCACTTTACGCGATCAAATGCTTGATCGGGATGGATACCATCAACCTTTAGGTCCACATGCAACGTATCAAGCCATCGCTGCTTCAGCCGCCCTTTAGGCCGTTTTTCGGGCACATCTATGTTAAGGCCAATCTTCCTAACAGTGTCACCACTAGCTCGAAGAACGTGGCCATACCACCGAAGGCGAGCTTCACGTAACTTGTCAGCAATTGGAGCGACACCAAACCTCTGGCGTATTTCATCGTAGCGAATACGGTCCAGACACCAGCCGTCCAGCGCAGCTGTTTTGATTCCATTACGCTGAAGCGAGTCTGAACCTCCTTGGTTGCAGGCCAGCCCTCAGCGCCGTACATCGCTACTTGTCGGACGACGGTTCTATAGATCTTCGATTTAAGGCGTTCCGGTATCTTCCTGTCGCATGAAACGCCTGTCATCGAGCGCCATTTGGACCACGCTGCTCTCACGCGCGAGTTCATCCCATCATCAGACTGCTATCAAATGCAATTGCAGAGCCATGGTACTTGAAGTTCGTCGTCTGTACAAGCGCAGTATCATTGATCTTAATAGACCCGGCTTCGTTTACGTTTGTCGTCAAGTACGCAGAATTTTTGACGTTTAGCTTGAGCCCGAACATCGCCAAGCGGTCGTACCAAGCTTGCGCTTGTCGCTCGAGTTCGCTCTTCTCTTCGCTTGCAAGCATTACGTCATCTGCATACAGCAGCGTCCAGGAGGCAGATTCTGAAGGTCTCGCGAAATGGCATCCATCACAACAATAAAAAGGAGCTGGGATAGCGCAGAGCCTTGGTGACCGACGGAGATAGGAAACTCCGCCGATGTGCCGGCTGCCGCTCGAACTCTACTTTTTGGGTCGGAGTAAAGTATGCACACTCACTCAATAAGCTCTTCTGGAACACCGTGTTATCGTAAGGCGTACCATATGACCTCACGCTGTATACGATCAACTGCTTTCTCGAAGTCGAGAGTGGCTAGATGTAGCGGTTTCTACTTTTCGCGATGTCTCTCTACCAGAAGACGAGCAGCATGTATGGCATCGATGGTACCACAGCCCGCTGCGAAGCCACACTGGTTGATGGAAGTTGGACGACATCGCGAATACGTCCATCTATAATTCGCTCGAAGATTTTCATGCTGTGCGAAAGCAAGTGAATTGGACGGTAATTCGTGCAGTCCGCAGGACTGCCCTTTTTCTTCCAAATCGGCATCGTCGTGCTTTCATAGCAGCTACCAGGTACCTTCCTTTCCGCAGCAACCTGGTTGAAGAACTTCGCTAGCCACTCAGCAGGATACCGGTACCTCATCGTCCATAGGTCGGCCGCTATGTCACCGGGGCCCGTTGCTTTGCCTGACTTCATCTTCTTCAAAGCTGCTTCCATCTCCTCCACACTGATTTTCTACACAAGACCGTGTGTAGGAGGGACCCAAGGGATAGGCGGATGGGCAAATTTTACTTTCGAAATTCTCTCGAAGTAGTCATGCTATAGTTTTATAACCCTCATGCGGTTCGTCAGTAGATGGCCGCTCTCTTCGCTGATGCCTAAGAATTTCTCGATGTCCTCGGTCTGACGAAGACGTGCCTTGACAAGTCGGTAAAGATGTCGTTCTCCATCGCGCGTCTCGAGTTTCTCGTTGAGGTCATCATAATGAGAGGCTTTTGCGACGGCTACGGCCTTCTTGGTTCCTTTCCTCGTCTCCTGGCACATACGCCAACTGTCGGCAGACTTGTCGCACAGGAACTCGTCCTTTATTCTCTCGGACTTTTTATCTCACGTCTGTATTCCACAGCCATGCCTGTTTCTCAGTTTTGCGGCGTCCAGGCTTAGTCATGCCTAATTCAGAGCATGCAACTTGTAAAATCGCATCGGTTGCATCTTTCCATGTTTCGTCGACGGTTGTCACCGTCGGTAACCGAATACAAGAAACAAAAGCTGCAGCGTTTTCCTTCAATCGCCACCACTTGATTCTCGGTGGACCGCATCGCTCGACATGCCTCAGCCTCGGAGGGGCGAACTTAAGAGTGCATATCAGCGGACGGTGCTGTGTGGCGACAGTCTCGTACGGCACCACCTTCGCAACTGTAACCAGCTTTCGATCGCGATGCTTCACAAGGATGAAGTCGATCTGTGTCCTGGGGCTCCCGCTATAGAACGACACCAGATGGGAGTCACGTTTTCGAAATACGGTGTTCGCGATGATGAGGTTATGCGAGTCAGCATACTCAAGGATTCGCTCACCATCAGCGTTACGTGCTCCGTATCCGAAACCGCCGTGACAGCTGCGACCATCTTTCGCAGTCCCCACATGACCGTTGAGATCACCTGCGATAACGACAGCGTCTTCTGACGGTACCTCTGCTGTCTTTTCATCAAGCAGGGTCCAAAACTCATCCTTGGCTCTCTCAGAGCAGCCTGCCTGCGGAGCGTATGCAGAGAAGAAATGATACATACGCTGTTCAGCAGCGACTACGACCTTCATCAAGCGGTCACTAAAACGTTCCACGCTTATAATCGCGTCTCGGAAACGTTCGGAGACGATTACACCAACTCCGCTGGTGGTCCTGGGACTGCCGCACAGAATGGCCTTGAAGCCTCGGCCTATGTCCCTCGACTTACAACAGGACCACCTCGTCTCCTGTACCGCACATAAGTCGATTCGTCTTCGCTCCAGTGCTTCTGCCAACTCGCACGAGCGGTCCGTCAACGTGCCCACATTCAGCGTAGCTACGCGGGTCTTGCCTACGTTACGGGACTTTCGGACTAGCTCAGTTTCCCCCCGATGCCGTCCTCGCATCAGGGACCCTCGCATACTTCTCACACTCGCCGGGCTCTGCGAGTGCGCGTCGGCTCCCGCGGACGCCGTAGGATTATCTCGATACTCACTTAACGTCGAATTTGAATATTCGAATTCGAATATTCAAAAACTCGCGTTTTTCGAACTTACTCGATTTCGAACATTCAAAAATCGCATTTTTCGAGTGTATTCGAATTCAAATATTCGGAAAAATCGCGTTTTCGGGTATATTCCATTTCGAATATTCGAAAATGTTCGGTATTCGAAACTGGTCGAATATTCAAAATTTCCCAAGAAGTTGAAATTATTCGAGTATTCAAAAAGTGTCATTCGAATGCTAATCGAGAATTTGTGTCACGGCGTATTTTAAAGAGGCTTGTTAGATTTTTCAGGTAATTAGCATCTCCAAAACAGTTCTGCCTCTGAATCGAAGCTCTGGTGCGATAGTGGCTCGATGCCGGGATACTGAGCACCTCATTGATTCTGGTCACTTCCCGAAACTTCCACAACGTCTCACAATGTTTAAGTGCCTAAATTCTTCCACGTAGAGTCACTGTGGTGAAAGGCCGATCCGGGAACGCCAATCGTCATCGACTGAAAAACTATCAAACGATTCCTGATCGATCTCTGACTCGTCTTTTGATCTACATCTGTGGCAGCGCTTCTGAATCCAGGCGCGCGTTGGGCAACATCTGCAGCACGATTTCTGAATCACAGCGCGTTCGGATCCCGACGGGCACAAGAGTTTTTGTCGCAATTAAACATGCATCTCTACAGCATATACAATCCGCTCTAGGCTTCAACAAACATGAAAAATTGTTTGACCGGTAGGACGCATGGCGAGGGTACGGGAATGTGCGGAGAGGGGTACGGGAACGTACCGCTCCTCCTGCAATAATGGCGGCAGCCAGTCATGTGCCCTGCCTGTGCGGCTGAGCCGCTGCCTTGACGCATTGCCTCATCTTCGTGGTGCGCCTTCGCGTCATGTACTGATTGCTCGAAGTCAAGCACAGAAAACGGCTGAAGGTGCGTCTAAAATCTCGTTTTATCTCCACAGCGTATTTCCAGATAGTGAGGTGGGATGAGGTTCTAGCTGCCATCGAAGATCGTTCGTGCGTGGACTAACTCCTCCGCCCTTACTGATCTGTGAGCTCGAAAGGGGTTCAAAGCAGTAATTCAACCGCCGCCACGACTGTCGTCCCATGTTGATGAAAGGCGACTCCTAGCTGGACAGCCGTCCAGTGATTGAATGGACACAAGCGCTTCTCAGGCGCCGAATTCTTTGGCAATGGAGACGCGTTCAGATGTACACAAAGCGGTCGGGGTCCAAGTGTTCGAAGTTCAGGGAAGGTCGGTACTCTGATTTGCTGACGCGCGCGGAAACCTCCAAAGCAAAGCAAAAGAAGCCTGGATAATCCAGCCAGCTCGCCTGGAGTATCTGTTGGCCACCCTCCCGTCAACCATTATCGAACTAACCAAATTGTCGGACATGTCGCAGTGCCTAAACTCCAAACATAAAGTTCTTGGACCCCAAGTAAAAGTTTATTTAGGGATTAGATGTGCCTATTAGTTTGAAGTCGGCCCTTATCATTGGAAAACGCTGTGATGACGTAGCTAGAGAAATTCCATTTTTCTGGGAATTTGTTTCGGCTTCTCTAAAACGATGGCTTATCGCCGGCTTCTACGATCTCTGTGAATCTGAAAGAGCACCACAACACTGGGAAAGGTGATTAAAATATGTAGTAGATACAGTGTTTGCTGCAAAATGCTTAGAAAAATAGTGCATTGAAAGCCGCATTGTTGTCGTAATCATCCGAAAAAGCGATCGAGCGCCTGCGTCAGATAGAAATGTAAATTTTATAATGGTAAGTTGTAAAAATACTTATGAAAGTGATTCGAATAGTATACTGGGCGACCGTGCCGCTAAATATATGAGGTTATCGGATTATAAACGTCGTCTGCATTCGATTTACAGTTTTACAGTTTATTACATCTGCAAAAGGCAAAAGGGAGAAAAAAACAAGCCAACAATAAAGAAGTAATTCAAGAAAACGCAGATTAGCATACAAGAACGAACACCAAATCGGGAAAGGTAGTCGGTATTACTTATTGAATTATCTCAAGAAACGTCATACCTAAATAATGCTCGGCTAGCAATGCGCTTGAGTTGGTTTATTGATAAAGCATCGGGCATATTTTTCGTGAGCTTTAGATACGCACTTCCTGATTTGTCATTTCTCTGCTACTGTTGCTTCTTGGATCATGTAACTTTACGTGTTTAACAAGCGTTTTCGAAGGCATCTTTCGCCAAAGTTCCGTTCCGAATCGTTTACCCAGTTATAGATTTTTTTATTGGATTAACGATGATTGAGCAAAAATACCGAGTGCGTGTTTGCTTGCTATACAAGCAAGGAAGAACTGCTGCAGAATCCCATCGCATCTTGTCTGAAGTATTTGGTAATGAAGTTCAATAGTTACGTCAGTGCCAGCGATGGTTTTTACGTTTCCGCGAGGTGGTGACAGCCCTGAACACGGTCAATCTCAACGGTGTCCTGAAGTTGTGGATAGCCACGAATTAAAGGAAGCCGTCGAGTCGGATCCAACACGAACTACACGTGAGCTCGCACAGAGGTTCGGTCACCATTGCCGATCGTTTGCATGCAATCGGAAAGCCAAATCGGTGTGGAAAACGGGTGCCACCTCAGCTCAGCGACACAAACAAGGCAGCAGGAGTCGCCATTGCTGGAATTCTCATCCGCAAAACCGAGAACGGCGGTTTCTATGTCTCCGTCGTGACTTCGGATGAGAAGTGGATCCCCTATGAGAAATACCACACGAAGCGGCAGTAGTTGAGCCCTGGTGAGGTTCCAAAAACAATGACGAAGCCTGACATTCAGGGAAAAACTCATGCTCTGTGCTTGGTGGAACAGTAGGGGCCTGGTGCATTTTGAGGTGCTGGATCCAGGCCAGAGTGGGGTTCGATTTTTGCCAAAAATTTATGACCTCCTCCCCTCCCAGAGCAGATCTGGTACGACATCCTTGTGTAGATCACCTTTTTATCTCTTATATGTACTGAATATTTTAAATTTTCATGCGATTTTTGTACCATTTAAATGGTGTTAATTTCCAGGTGCAGCATCGGCAATGTAAACTGGTTCTAGGAAGAGATCCCATTGGGTAATTGTTTGGTAGAATGATTTGTTAGAAAAGCGCTGATTAAGGTTTTGAGAATGTGATATTTTAATAGTAATATTTTGATTGTCGATGGTTGAAAATACTGAACATTGCGAGCAGTTGTCGAATTAATCGCAACGAGTTCAACTTTTCAAGTTCTCCAAAGATCTCATGGATATGACACACGATCTCATGGATTTTTTCTACCCGAAGAAATTTTTTCATTCAAAATTGTACCCTAAAATGTCAAATGTTAATTGCTAGGCTCCCTCAGTGCTCTCCCTACAAAATTTTTGAGACACTCTTTGATCGATGAGAGGGGGGGGGGGGGGCGCAGCTGAAGGATGGACTTCTCGCGGAAAAATTATCTATCTCCTGAAGGAAGAACATCAGAGAGCGGAAATTGTGCCATCTTAAAGTTTAAGATGTGGTCAATACAAAATAAGAAAACTAAGCTTCTTCGCAGCGATCTTCGATATGATTAGGGCGGATCGTTTTCCAAATTCTAATTTTTTCATGAAAAATTGATTTTCTACCTAAAAGAAGATAGTCTATAAGTTAAAATTCTGCCACAAAAATATCAGCTCTTGACCCATGCAGAGCGTAAAAATCATGGTTTTCTAAAACGAATAGATTGAATCGACCCCTGGTCGATATGGCACCAGTGGAGCGACAAAATTGGACGTCAGTGAAGCGACAAAATTAGACGTTCACAAAAATGATTATAACTCGGTGAGTTTTAAGAAATTTGAAAAAACCAGTGGTGTTTTCAAAACTAGAAGAAAAGCGCTTTCATGCAGTATAAAATCGGCTTTCAAAAAAGAGGTCTTCATAGAGGCGGAGGCCTTCGATTTTTGACCGAAAAAAATTGAAGTGATTTTGTATAAATATTTACATCTCGGTAAGTTTTTCGAAATTGAGAAAGGTAAAAAGATTTTTTAAACTAGAAAGTCGCTTTTGAACCATCTAGGAGCTAGTCTTCAAGCAAAAGGCCTTCATCCGAGGCTGTGGGGTTTTCATTTCTGGTCCATTGTTCCATTGTTGCAGAAGTAGGTGCCAAAAATCGAGCACCCTCCCGCCCCGAGTAAAGACCTTTTTTGAGAGCCGATTTTTATATTGGATGAAAGCACTTTTCTTCTAGTTTTGGAAACTTTTCAAATCTCCAAAAACTTACCCAGTAATAAAAATTTTTGTGAACGTCCAATTTTGTCACTCCACTAACGTCGGTGCCATATCGACTAGAGCTCGGTCCAGTCTATTCGCTTCAGAAAATCATGATTTTTACATTGCGCATAGGGCACGAATTGAAATTTTTGTGGCAGAATTTTAACTGTGTAGATAATCTTCTTTAAGGTAGAAAATTAATTTTTCATGAAAAATGAGAATTTGAAATACGATCAGCCCTAATCATATCAAAGATCGCTGCGAAGAAACCTAGTCTGCTTATTGTAGATTAATCATGAGTTAAAATTTTGTGAAACACAATTTTACTCTCTCATGTGCTCTCCTTCAGAAGATAGAAGATTTTTTTCCGCGAGAACACCATCCTTCAGTTGCGAATGATGAAATCTGAGAACGCAGTGGTCGCACGTAACCTACCATATTTCGAAGTTTATTCGACTTCTCTAAAAAATTCAAAGAGCTTTGAACACTACAGAAAAATGAGGATTCTACGCTTTAAAAAGCAGGTTTTAAAAATAGCGGCTTCCATGAAACTAACGGTGTCGAAAATTTTCGACAAATGAGACAAATCGGAACGTCTGTTCATACAGAGGATCGTTTCAGAAAAACAAGTTTTATGTGGTTTAAAATTTTATAGGGCACGACTTCACTTTCTGATGCTGTTCCCTGGGGAGGAGAGAAAATTAATTCCGTGACAAGTCCGTCCTCCGATTCTCATTCCGCCATCGATTCGAAGAACTACTCAAAAAATCTTGTAGGAAAAGATCTTGAGTTTCCTTAGTGAATAAAACTTCAAGTTTTATAGAGTGCAATTTTGGACGTAGATATCGCTTGTTAAGGCAGAAGACTGTCGTGTGCATTACTTCCTGAAAAAAATTGGAAACCTCTCATTGACTCCAAATCTACTAGCAGAAAATCTTTATTTTTACCACCCAATACAATCACCATATAAAACTATTTTAATTTTTTATTTTATAACATCAGGAAACGTTGGTGGGCCTACACGCTATCGAAAACACTCCTGAAAAAAAGACTTATTAAAAATTACAAACATCGTCTAAAAACCTGAAAAATACGAGAGAGTCCTCTGCTAATACAGAGAGAGTACGATTCCCCCCCCCCCAAAAAAAAAACGGCATCACAATACGACCCCCTTCGATTCCCGAACCTCAAGCTTGAGCCTGGCCTGGAATCCGGTGCATGCAACCGATTCCAGGCCATGCTCAAGCTCCTCCGACTGCGCTAACACTATAAAACGACGCTCTTTCGTATCAGAAGTTGTGAGCACCTTTAAAGAAAAACTCAGAGCTGGCGGATATTGCTGGGTAGCCTCCAATGGGCGTTTGACTGCCTTCCTGTGGCCGTTTTTATACAATTGTCTTTTAATACTTTTCAAGTAGACTTTCCTCAACAAGCTGAACTTTCTTTAATTCAAGCTGCTGCATATCCAGCAAAGGTGAAATTTCTTTAAAATCCACCCGAATAACCTTCAAATCAAAACGGATGACCATGGAATCAAATTGGATAAAGAAGTGTCGGATATACAGCAGAAGGTAGGAATTACATATTAGTTACGCTATAATGTTGAGAAATAATATTTATCTCAAGCCACTCCAAGATTGGTAACACAGACTGCACTCAGGCTAACGTTTCGGCGCTCTCGCCTTCTTCAGAGCCTGGAATGAGACGAAATCAATCTGAGAAACTATCCCCCAAACGCCATTTCATTTTATGGAAATTGTTTGAGAGACCACTAGACCAAAGAAACGGTGAATAGAGACCAGGATAGCTAACCTTTAGTAAGTGGACTAGTGGCGTCCGCCGGGCACCCGCAGCTGGAAGTCTACCGAGGGTGACTGAAGCTAGAGCCCCAGGGACTACCCGCCTAGGCGACCTCTAGGGTCATGACCCCGTACTGAAGCTCCAGGAGCTACCCGCCTGGTGGACCTCTTGGGTCATGACCTTGTAGGGCAAAACCCACAGATGTCCACGAATGTTGCCTTGATGGGCTAAAAAGATCCAACGCCGCCACCTCCCTGAGCGACCATAGTGCGCGATCACACGCAAACAGCTGTTTCGGGATCGCAGTCACCGTCCTGGCGCGTGAACCCGACAGCTCGGAGCGGCGAACCCTAGAAGCGCTTTGGATTGCGGCCAGGTCACCTGGAATCAATAGGAAGGATGAGTGTGTAGCAGTGACGCAGGAGCTGGCACCATTCGTGGATATCTGTGGGTTTTGCCCTACAAGGTCATGACCCAAGAGGTCCACCAGGCGGGTAGTTCATGGAGCTTTAGTACAGGGTCATGACCCTAGAGGTCGCCTAGGCGGGTAGTCCCTGGGGCTCTAGCTTCAGTCACCGTCGTTAGACTTCCAGCTGCAGGTGCCCGGTGGATGCCACTAGTCCACTTACTAAACGTTAGCCATCCTGGTCTCTATTCACCATTTCTTTGGTCTAGTGGTCTCTCAAACAATTTTCGTAAAATGAAATGGCGTTTGGGGGGATAGTTTCTCAGATTGATTTCGTCTCATTCCAGGCTCTGAAGAAGGCGAGAAGAAGGCGAGCGTCGAAACGTTAGCCTGAGTGCTGTCTGTGTTACCAATCTTGGAGTGGCTGCAGATAAATATTATTTCTCAACATCATAGACTACTATGCCAAGATTTATCGAGAGCCGAACGTGGAAGTTACGCTATAGCTTTAAGCTATATGTTGTATTATCGACTGTAGGAGGAACATGTAAGGATGTGATCAACGGTTCATTTACCGGACGGCATTCGAGGAGGTGGAAGAAGGGCTACGTTAAAGTACTCACCCATCCGGTTGTGAGACGTCGGCCATCGGGTGTCAGCAGGAAGGGAGGGGTAATTAGTTATAAATCAGTTATTAGAAAAATTTTCTTTCGTCAGCAATCTCCCTAAAGAATAAATAAAAAAATTTATTTTCAAATAAACCTAGAACCTAAGAATCTCCCCGGGACCTCCATCAGTGTAAAAGATAGCGACTCCTCACCTGATGAATCCTACGGAATAGGTGTTCCTCTGTCCAGTATAGCTCTGTATGTATCTTTAGAATAAGAATGCACACAGCACATGGATTGTAGAGAAGGGGTAGGGTGAGAAGGCAGACGGCTCCCCTCCAGGCAGCTGACGGCAGACGACCTCACGGCCGGGACGACGTAGACGTGACTCCCGTAGCAGGGCGTCGTTATTAGTGCCAGGGCGTCGCCGTCGAGGGGTGCGGATTGGGTGCAACCCGACACGGCCAAGAAGGTAGTGGCCGTTGCAAGAGCCCCTCATGAAACCAGAGTCGCACGATTGTGGGCGATTTCTTTATCGACTCGCCAAGGTCCGCCATCACCAGACCGATGGTGCTGAAACGTTCTTTGGCATCAACAATGAGAATGCTCATCTCCTAGTGGACCGCAGAACGGCCTTCAGTCGATGGCGCAACTACTTCGAGGAAATCTCTACGGTAGAATTCTCTCATCCAGCCCACGGCCCCGTTCAAATGATCACCGTGAAGGAGGTTGAAGCGGCTTTGAAGAAGATGAGCCCAGGCAAAGCGACCTGGCCTGATAACGTGGCAGCTGATTTATGGAAGTCCAAGTACTGGTATCCTGCTGAGTGATTGGCGAAGTTCTTTAACCAGGTTGTGGCGGAGAAGAAAGTCCCTGAGTGTTGGCGCCAAAGCACGACGATTCCGATTTGGAAGAAGAAGGGCAGTCCTGCAGACTGCTCCAATTACCGTTCGATTCGCTTGCTTTCACACAGCATGAAGATGTTTGAGCGAAATGTCAACGGACGAATTCGTGGCATCGTCCAGCTTTCCAGCGATCAGTGTGGCTTCGTACCTGGGTGTGGCACTGTCCTTGCTATACACACCGTTCGCCTACTTATAGAAAGGCATCGCGAGAAACAGAAGCATTGCATATTGCCTTCTTCGACTTTGACAAGTCCTTCGATCGTGTTCAACTTGGAGGGAGTGATATGGTGTTTAAGACAGCGTTCCCGAAGAGCTTATTGAGTGGGTGCGGTTATTCTACTCCTGCTCGATGAGTGGAATGCAAGCACCAGCAGGGACGTCGATGGAATTTCCCATCTCTGTCGAAGTACATCAATGGTCCCCCACTGCTCTCGTCGTCGTTATGGATGCCATATCACGTGATTTTCAGCAGCTAGCCCCTTGGACGTTGCTTTACGGAAATGATGGAATGCTCGCTTGCGATGAGAACTCCGGCGGCTGGTACAATCATGGTGTGATCCAGGAGTGGGCGGAAATTTTGAGTTCTCCCGGAAAACAGAAAATCGAGTTTGTCAAAAAACAGAAAAGCCAAAAGCGCCAGAAAACAGAAAATCAGAAAATGGAAAACAGAAAAATTCGAAATCCTCGCTTTAGCTATCTACTTCTTCTTCTTCTTCTTCTTCTTCTTCTTCATCGTTTGTCCCGCTTCATAGCGGGTCCGCTATTCTGGTGTCATGACGCCATCTTTCCCGATCCAGCGCTATATCAGGGTGGACACCAGCTACTTTCAAGTCAATATGTAACGTATCAGCCCATCGCTGCTTCGGGCGCCCTTTAGGCCGCTTTCCTATTAATTCGAAGTTAAGGCCTATCTTGCAGACGCTGTCTTCCTTTTCACGCAGAACGTGGCCGTACCATCGTAAGCGAGCTTCGCGCATCTTGTCCGCTATCGGCGCGACACCGAACTTCTGCCGAATGACATCGTTTCGGATGCGGTCTATGCGCGTGACTCCAGCCGTCCAGCGCAGCATCTTCGTCTCCATAACGCTCATAACGCTGAGGCGCGTTTCAACTTCCCTAGTGGCAGGCCAACACTCAGCGCCGTACATCGCTACTGGCCGGACGACTGCTCTGTAGATCTTCGACTTAAAGCGATCTGGTATCTTCTTGTCGCAGAGCGCGCCAGTCAACGAGCGCCACTTGGACCAAGCTGCACTCATGCGTGAATTCACTTCGAGCATCAGTTTGCTGTTAGACGCGACTACTGATCCCAGATACTTAAAGATCGCAGTGCGTGGAAGCTCGATGTCGTAAACATTGATGGAGCTGGACTCAGTGTCGTCCGTCGTTAGATATTCTGTCTTCTTCACGTTCAGTTTCAGTCCAGACCACTCTAAGCGATCACATCAAGCTTGCACCTCTCGCTCGAGTTCACCTTTATCTTCGCTAGCGACCATCACGTCATCATCACAAAGCAACGTCCAGGGGACGGGCTTCTAAAGATCTCTTGTGATGGCATCCATGACGACAACAAAGAGGAGTGGGGAAAGCGCAGAACCCTGGTGTACCCCGACAGAGGTGGAAAACTCCATCGAGGTTCCAGATGCAGCTTGAACTCGACTCTTTGGACAAGAGTAGAGAATTCGCACCCACTCTATGAGCTCTTCAAGAACTTCATGTTGACGCAGGGCGTACCATATCACTTCACGCGGTGCGCGGTCAAAGGCCTTCTCCAAGTCGAGAAAGGCGATATGCACTGACTTCTGTTTCTCGCGATTTTTCTCTATCAGAAGGCGGGCGGCATGTATGGCATCAACGGTGCCACAGCCAGCCACGAAGCCGCACTGATTGCTGGAAAGCTGGACAATGTCCCGAATTCGTCCATCGTCAATTCGCTCAAAGATCTTCATGCTGTGCGAAAGCAAGCGAATCGGACGGTAATTGGAGCAGTCTGCAGGACTGCCCTTCTTCTTCCGAATCGGAATCGTCGTACTTTGGCGCCAACATTCAGGGACTTTCTTCTCCGCCACAAGCTGGTTAAGGAACTTCGCCAACCACTCAGCAGGATACCAGTACTTGGACTTCCATAAATCAGCTGCGACGTTATCAGGCCAGGTCGCTTTGCCTGGCCTCATCTTCTTCAAAGCCGCTTCAACCTCCTTCACGGTGATCATTTGAACGGGGCCGTGGGCTGGATGAGAGAATTCTACCGTAGAGATTTCCTCAAAGTAGTCGCGCCATCGCTTCAATGCCTTCTTGCGGTCCGTAAGAAGATGGCTGTTCTCATCATTGATGCCGGTCTGCCGATGGCAAAACTTTGCAAATCGGTACAGATACCGCTCATCATCGCGTGACTCGAGCTTCTCGTTGACATCTCCATAATGAGTGGCTTTTGCAGCGGCCACGGCCTTCTTTGCAGCCTTCTTCGCTTCCTGGTACTTCCGCCAGTTATCGGCTGTCTTTTCGCCGAGAAACACGTAATAGAGCGACTTCTTCTCTCACACTTTTGCTTTCACGTCATCTGTCCATAGCCAGGCCTGCTTGTCGACATTCCGTCGCCCAGGCTTCGTAGTGCCGAGTTCAGCTTGGCGTATCGCGTCGGTCGTCTTCTTCCAAGTTTCGTCGACAGTCGTGACTGGTGGTAACCGCACGCAAGAAATCACAGCTGCTTCCTTCTCTTTCATTCGCCACCACTTGCTTCTCGCAGCACCGCATCGCTCGACCTGCTTCAGCCTCGGAGGGGTGATCTTCAGAGTGCAGATCAGCGGACGATGCTGTGGGGCGACCTTCTCATACGGCACGATCTTCGCGTCTGTGACAAGACTCCGGTCGCGATCTCTCACAAAGACAAAGTCTATCTATGCCTTGGTACTCCCACTGTAGTATGAGACAAGGTGAAAGTCGCGTTTTAATAGAAAACGGTGTTCATAATGGTGAGGCTATGCGATTCCGCATAATCAAGAATACGCTTACCATCGGCGTATCCTGTTCCGTATGCGAAACCACCATGACAGCTGTATCCGTCTTTCGTAGCACCTACGTGCCCATTAAGGTCACCAGCGACTATGATGACATCTTTCGACGGTACCTGTGCTGTCTTCTCATCAAGCAGGCTCCAAAACTCATCCTTGGCTTGATCAGAGCAGCCAGTCTGCTGAGCATACGCAGAGAAGAAGTGATAGAGTCGCTCCTTAGCGGCGACAACGATCTTCATCAATCGATCGTCAAAGCGTTCGACGCTTACAATCGAGTCACGAAATCGTTCGGAGACGATTATTCCGACCGACACCACTGGTCGTCCTGGGACTTCCACATAGAACGGTCTTGAAGCCATGTCCTATGTCCCTTGACTTGCGGCAGGACAACCTCGTCTCCTGCACCGCACAGTGATCAACTCTTCTACGCTTCAGTGCTTCAACCAACTCGCACGAGCGGCTCGTCAACGTACCCACATTCAGCGTTGCCACACGGTCCTACTTACGTTACGGGATTTTCGGACTAGCTCAGTTGCCCCCCCGATGCCGTCCTCGCATCAGGGACCCTCGCATACTTCTCACACTCGCCGGGCTCTGCGAGTGCGCGTCGGCTCCCGCAGACGCCGTAGCACTATCTCGAAACACTTGAGCTGCCATACACCATGCGATGTGACATAGGTGTTCAAATGTCGGTATTCGGCTTAGCTCGCAAAGCGGGCAGTTTCCAGTGGCACTACTGGACATCGCCACCGCTTTAGCTATTTACTGTATTCAAAAATACATTTTTACCCATAACTTACACTTTTACACTATTTCACGTCAAACTGGACACTTACTGACGTAAGTTGGATACTTTTGAAATCAGACTGAACACCTTCCAAGCGAAAGGGAAGGGGTGTGTGGTTGAAGCAGACCCTTTTTTTATTGAAAACCTATAAACCACTTACCCCAATAAACAATGTTGCTTAAAATCACATGAAGTTTTGATTTTTGCAGTTGAAATAATCAACCAAATATTGATTCAACGGCAGTAAAGCGTCAATTTTTGAGTGTTACGATTTTTCATTAATTGAAATAGTAAATGCTGATTACTTGGAACAGCAAAAAGATTATGTGAATTTCCTGCAATTGTTTTGTTGTTCCATTTTGAAGCGCATAACTACACGTAAATATAATTTTCGCTCTCAATCAAGGGAGAGTCGAGATGCTCCGCGAGTGGGTGAGGCCAACTATTCTTTAATCACACTGAAAATGTGCTGCTTTCTTCCTGCACTTAAAAAATGCGATATGTTATTCTTTAAAAAAAATGAAAATTTCATTAGGCTTCAAACGCTGCGTTTGCGTTTTTGGGAAAGGTGAATCATAAAGAAACACAGAACGAGAAGATAGTATGCTTGTTTCGACCCTAACCTGGACCAGCAAACTCAAGGAATATAAAGCAATCTCCGGGTCTCATCAGCAGGTAGTGAAGGCTTTATGAGAAAGGATATAAATAAACCAACCTGCGTTTTGTATAAAAACAACACAGCAGTTGTCCACAAATGATAAATACCAAACTACAGTAACAGACCAACGGAAATGTCTGTAAATGGCTAAATACAAAACAGTACACAAGTGTCTGAAACACATGTCGAAACAAACGCATCCGGTAAACGTAACACGAGCGACGTGGACTAGAAACGCGTTAGAACGAGAATATTGAAACATACGGAGAGTAGAGAGCAAAGGAGAGGAGCGTAGAACAAGGACCGCAACCACAAAAAAGGCTTCGTCTGTGAGTACGAATAAATCCCTCGACATTGGTCGAGAAGGGCTGGAAGAAATACTAGAACGTTCTAAATAGGCGGGAAGAAGTCAATTATCTAATAAGACAAGGAGACTGACTGTAGAACTCGCAAAATTTACGCCGCAATGTTCCAACTACCCTTGGTCGATCGAACTTGGTGTCGTGGGGAATGACAATAGACGTATGATGGAGCGCGGCAATCGTTTGATAGCTTTTGTCGGTGACGATTAGGCGTTCCCGATTGGTCATTCGCCACTGCAGCGATTCTGTGTGGAAAAATGTATGCGGTTCAACATTGTGAGACGTTGTGGAAGTTTTCCTATTTGACAGAAAGAGGCACTCGAACGCATGACCCTACTCCTTCAAGTCCGCTTCCACACCTACTCGGCCTTTCAGTCGCTACCACCTGGCTCGTGAGCGGCCACCTCAATGTTCCGCTTGGGTTACTGTATCACTAAGAGTTCGCTGTAATTCCGCCACTGTTCCAGTCTCAAACCTTTTGCATGTTAGATTCTAACCACGATATGACTGTTCCAGGCGTCTGTTTTGCTTTATCGACCCGCACTGAAGTGACACGTTTTTTTGCAGTTTTTGACCTACCCAGATGTCCGAGGGAAATTTGGAAACAACTAAGGTGCTTCCCAAACAACGCCCTACAATCCTCAATAGGTTACGTTGAAAATTGCCACGGGACGCTCATTGAACTCCCTTCTCAGAGTGTCTTCCTGCATGAGACCGTTCTTGATCTCTAGCGAGGCACTCCAAATCGCTTTGCCGTCCTTGCGGCCAATGTACCTGGCGATCTGCTTCAGTGCTATAGCCGACTCCGCATCGCGTACGGTACCCCCCCCCCTCTACTTGCTAAGGGTATAGCGGATAGCGCCGTGTGAGACGTAGTCGAACGCTTAGGTCATGTCGACCCATAGCACGTGAACAAGTGAGTATCAAACCCAGTGGATCATTGTGTAGAGGAAGTTGACATGGTTGACCTGAAGCTGGAACTTTCTTCAAACAATAATTTCTTAAACAACTCCTGCAGAGTGCCCCAAATGTGTAGATCAACGGTGATCTACGTGACTTGCCAGAAAGGTCTACGTCCATTCTTTTCGCGTGCCAGAGTAGCCCAGTGGGTTTTCGCGGAAGAGTTGGAAGGCGAAGAACATCACTATCACAATCACAGCATTATAAAGTCCATGTGCTTTCCTAGGCCGATGTGTTGGTTAGCGTGTTGGTGTTCTTCTATTGCGGAGGCATCATGAAAAGATTGTCGTCCGGCAATTCGACGGACTCGCCCAATTTTCGATCTCTTCTTTCAAGAGACAGCGCTTCTCATCATCTTTTTTTTTCTATGAAACTTGAGACCGAATGGCTTCCCCTCTTGCAATCGCACGGTTGCACCTGTTTCAGTGGGCCAAGGTTTCTGAGGTGTGGAACAATGAAACGTGATAGGTGAGTAGGGCCCTCTTTGACGCTCCTGAAAGTTCGCTAAGTCACCTTTGTCCCCTGCTCGAATCCGACAGCTCGCTGACTAGGTCATTGCGCTCCACAGCGTCGAAGCGAGCCGATGTCACGAGCATAGCAACGTCTGCCTAGTGTTGTTGCTGGTGGTGTTGATAGAAGTCTTCACTCTCACTTTTTTCCATTCCAGCTTTGGACTGCATAGCTTCATAGTGCTTCTACAGAAACTCTCAAAGGCTAACAAAAGACTCTCATGCTCTATTATTACGGGTTTCGGCTCCGGGGACCCATCTAATCTCATTGTTGGAAAGTCTTTATTTACTGCCACAGTGCGACCTTTCAAACATCAGATATATATCCCATATATATCCCACCATATATAATAGAGGAGGGTTTTTTTTGTCTCAACGTGACCGTGGGAAACTTCGTAAACTCCGCGGGCTCGATGGTTTAATCACCCAAGTTTGAGGCAGGTTCTCGACTTCTCTCTCCGAAGGGAAGCGCAATGAGGTGAGCAATCGCCGCTGCCGATGAGGACACGTGAGGCGTTGCGAAATAGGCCAGCGCCGCGGCTCTGCCCGCGCACGTGTTGGGTGGCTACTGCTTCGAACTGACCCCCTTGAAGGCTCCTGTCCTTGCTACCGGTCAATTAGTGCTTGCAATTAGGTGCTGCTACAGTTGTTACCGCAGGGTACAACTCTGCCGCCTGTGTGCATGGCCGAGGTCACTGCTCATTCCTGTTCTTGCTACCTTCTCTGTGTTCGGGCATAATATTCTGATGTGTACGAGCTTCCGCCTTCACTTTTCTGAGAACAGCTCCTGCTGTGTTAATCCATACTGCCGCTCTTCTTTACTGCCTTTGCCACCGTTTCACTTTGTTTCTCTTCGAGAGCCTTTTAAGTTGACGTCAGTGTTGTGGTGAGAATCTGCGGCCCTATTCTAGTGCTCCTCGCTCTACACGTTAGAGTATTCCCCTTGGTAGGAAGGCACATGTATGCCCATTCACAGCAGAAGTGAACTAACTTGGTTCACCATAGGGCTAGAACCCACCAGTGCTGCTGATAATTTTGAATTTCATACAACACAAAACGACGGATTGAGCGTTCCTACATCGTGGCCCTCCCGCCCCAGCCTATTTGATCCCCACTGCTAGTTGTAGCACTTATATCCACTCGTGTGCTTCTTAAAGAGGCTGACAACCACTTAACACGATGAGCCCTGTCCACCTGAGCCGTTTTGTGCCTGATTCTGTAAGCTGTAAGTAAGATTCTCCCATTCTAAGTTGGTTGGATTGAGCCCATCAGTTTCTCCCGCCCACATAAACTTCCTACTTTCTACACCCTTCCAAGCTGTTGGATTTTTATTCGAGTGATAGCAGAGGTTGAACAACAAACACAACGGTGAGGAACATACATATCCCACCTTTGTGATTAAGTGGCTTTTACACTATCAGTCGATTAAAGGCTGCGGTGAACTCTTCGAGGGCATGGTGCGATCTCGTCTTTTATTGCGCTATATGCTTGCTCATAGGCTGTAAGTAAGATTCTTCCATTCGAGCGCATGCAACAGTTTCTTCCGCCCACTCATGATTCCTATTTATCGCTTGAGCCCCCTTCAGACGTTGCAATATTTATTGATAGCGTAAGTTTAACCACAAATACAACAGTGAGAAACACACATAACCCCACTTTGGTGGATCAAATAGGTGGCATTTTTGGAGTGCATGGCGCGATCTCATCTTTTAATACGCTATATGTTTGCTTCTTAGCTGCGGGCTGTAAGATTCTCCCATTCGAAGTTATTTCGGCTGAGCGATTTTTATTCGATTGATAGCAGAAGTTGAACAACAAATACAACAGTGAGGAGCACACATACCCCCACTTTGGTGGTTCAATTAAGACGCATTTACGCTATCAATCAAATAACCAGTGGTGCTGTCGGTTTTCTCTCAGACCTAACCGATCGGGATTAGAGTTGCCTGATTATGTTGGCCGACGGGAGCGTTCCACAGTAGATTGGGTGTTTCGATCAGGCAGTCGATATCGATCGATAATATCGATCATTTGAGTGGTGCTATCGGCTTTCTCTCAAGCCGAACCGACCACGATTTCTATCTGACACATTGGAAGTAGGGAAATCAGAGACAGAAAATCTCACCATATATATAAAGGAGGAAGGCATAAGTCACTGTCTGTAGTGGTTCGTCAACAGCGGAAACCAAGTTCCCGTCCCACCCCCAGTTTTCGACTCCACTAGACTCTCGGAATAATTCTTCCCGTACGTTCCCTCAAAATTAGTGGCTAATGAAGTCACCTCCGGAATTCGCCACTCCTAGCGGCTCGAAGCACGACGACTGGACAGAAGTGTCAGACATTTCTTTAGGCTTGACAAGCTGCAATAGGCTGTGAATTCAACTCTAGATGAAGGAGTGCTGAGAACATTCTTCTGCGTGCTATGCTGAGTGAGTGGTACCAAGCTAGAAATCAGTCTGGAGTAGGCGCAACTTTCAACGTGCTCGACGCTACGGATGCTTCCTTACCCAGCGTCGGCGCCGGCGGAACCGGCGACCGACGCTGGGTGAGGAAGCATCCGTAGCTGGGTTTGGGCTACGTCCCTAACGTGGCCCGCCATACCCGACGCCGGCTAGCCTGGCGTGGCCCGTGGATGCGATGCCGGCGAAGCCGGCTAGCCTGGCGTGGTCCGCACACTCCAGCGTCGGCGCCGGCGGAGCCGGCGACCGACGCTGGGTGAGGAAGCATCCGTAGCTAGGTTTGGGCTACGTCCCTAACGTGGCCCGCCATACCCGACGCCGGCTAGCCTGGCGTGGCCCGTGGATGCGATGCCGGCGAAGCCGGCTAGCCTGGCGTGGCCCGCACACTCCAGCGTCGGCGCCGGCGGAGCCGGCGACCGACGCTGGGTGAGGAAGCATCCGTAGCTGGGTTTGGGCTACGTCCCTAACGTGGCCCGCCATACCCGACGCCGGCGGAGCCGGCTAGCCTGGCGTGGCCCGTGGATGCGATGCCGGCGAAGCCGGCTAGCCTGGCGTGGCCCGCACACTCCAGCGTCGGCGCCGGCGGAACCGGCGACCGACGCTGGGTGAGGAAGCATCCGTAGCTGGGTTTGGGCTACGTCCCTAATGTGGCCCGCCATACCCGACGCCGGCGGAGCCGGCTAGCCTGGCGTGGCCCGTGGATGCGATGCCGGCGAAGCCGGCTAGCCTGGCGTGGCCCGCACACTCCAGCGTCGGCGCCGGCGGAGCCGGCGACCGACGCTGGGTGAGGAAGCATCCGTAGCTGGGTTTGGGCTACGTCCCTAACGTGGCCCGCCATACCCGACGCCGGCGGAGCCGGCTAGCCTGGCGTGGCCCGCACACTCCAGCGTCGGCGCCGGCGGAGCTAGCCACCGACGCTGGGTGAGGAAGCATCCGTAGCTAGGTTTGGGCTACGTCCCTAACGTGGCCCGCCATACCCGACGCCGGCGGAGCCGGCTAGCCTGGCGTGGCCCGCACACTCCAGCGTCGGCGCCGGCGGAGCCGGCGACCGACGCTGGGTGAGGAAGCATCCGTAGCTGGGTTTGGGCTACGTCCCTAACGTGGCCCGCCATACCCGACGCCGGCGGAGCCGGCTAGCCTGGCGTGGCCCGCACACTCCAGCGTCGGCGCCGGCGGAGCTAGCCACCGACGCTGGGTGAGGAAGCATCCGTAGCTAGGTTTGGGCTACGTCCCTAACGTGGCCCGCCATACCCGACGCCGGCGGAGCCGGCTAGCCTGGCGTGGCCCGCACACTCCAGCGTCGGCGCCGGCGGAGCCGGCGACCGACGCTGGTCAGATATATTCAATGGACCAGCGACTATATGCTGTCCGAGGATTTGTCGCTCCTGTTAAGCTCCAGTATTAAAATACTCAACCTGGCGCCGGATTCATCAACGACCTACATAACTTTAACAGAGAATTCACAGCGGAAAACTCAGATAACGCGGCTTAGCAAGCGATATGGTGAGCGATAAGCTGCGCTATATGAGTTTTCCGCTGTGAATTCTCTGTTAAAGTTATGTAAGCCGTTGATGAATCTGCCCCATGGAAGCACCTCATCCAAGAAACAAGGGTGTATCCATTCTGCGGAAGTATGTTGAAGTGGGAAGTAAATGGCTTAGATTCTCGTAGATGAATTCTCCTCTGCTACTTTCAGAGATTTGTCGCCGGGAAGACGGCGAATCAAGGTGCCGGGTAGACGCCCGTGGCTGCGCTCACGGAGTGGCTTAAGGTATGTTATTCAAGGCAGATCCTTAATCCTCATTTGTCCGTCCATTTCTCCATTCGCTCATCCGTGAAGAATTAATGACTGCCCGAAGAGCTATGTCACATTTAGAACAAGTTTAATGACTTCTGTTCAGAAGCAGAGATTTGTTCTAAGGTCCTTGCAAATATTCACAGCACAAACGTCGTGTAGCACGGTAGAGCTAGTGCTTTCTGAATTCAAACCATCAGAAGATGCTGGAAAATATGTGGGTCTTCGGAGCATGTCAAACGGGATATGGCGTTGAAATAGACATCCACGTGGACTGCTCCGAGCGTTCAAGCCACACTTCTTTGTTCTTTGAAAAGTGCAACGGCCAAGGGAAGGGGCTACTCCATCTCTCTGAAGGAAAGCCGGTGTGAAGATAGTGGCTTTTCTCCAACAGTTTTTTCTTCTCTTCACTTCTCCATTGTCATAACACTACCTTTTGCCAAGACTTTCTTATCTTGCCTTCTTTGCTTCTTCTTGTTGTTGTTCTTCTTGTTTCCACAGGCTTGCTTCTTTTCTTTGATTCAATACTGTAAGAACAGTGAGATCCTGGGTTTGCTCATAGTTATGATTTCAGGAAACGATCCGCGGACACGGACCTCGACTGGAAAGCGGGAACCACCAAGTTTTCATCAGGGGTGTCATGCCTCTTGGCAGGGTGTGTTTCCACTACCTTGAGCATCCGGATGACCTCCTGTTGTAATTTGTAAATTATTTTATTTATTAGGTTGTAAACATATGGCGTGGATATAATGGAGATGCATAGTAAGTGGGATGAAAATCGGTTTGTTGTTATGTGTCATCGGGATTCCGGCAGCTCAAAGGGCCAATTTGTGACCCTGTGCGAACTTGATGGTGACAACGTGTGTAGTCTGTTACTTCTTCTCAAGTGGCAAGCGGTCCACAAAGTCTACAGCAGCGTACATAAAGTAGCCCATGGTCGTGGGGCCACATATGTAGGAAGTGGATGAATACGTTCAGGAGTAGTTGAGAACCGTTTTCTGAACGTTGTAGTTGGTTCTGTTAAATGAAGTTTGTTGAAAAGGCACACAATATCGGCACTTCACGACTGACAATGAGTCCCGACGGCGCGGTGGGGGTCCAACGATAGTTATGATTCAATTCGCAGCTGAAAGACGCTCAAGCGCTCACCCAGGTTTGTTGGCAGTGGTCGATAGTTCCCGCCTTCCCATGTGAAACCGATCAACGACTTGCGCCGTTAATTTTCATTTCCCGAATTTTTTTTTATTTTTTTCAACGTCATACAGTTCACAATATCAATTCACAACGTGCACGTACGACTTTGACCTCCCCAGACAGACTCAGGAATATACTCACTGGATGGCAACGTGTTGCCCCGTTCTCAGCTGCGTAGGGATGTTTGGGTCGCTTTCGCAACGGTCGTTTCATAACAGTGTCTGCTGCAGCCTCCTATGTTGAGCAACAGTCGGTCTCCTTCCCTGCCGAGGCATTGTGACTAGTCCAGTCTGCTGCTCCTCCTAAGACAACGGGATATTTCACATTTCTTCTTAGCAACTTTTCTGCATTTCTCAGAGCGTCGGATGGTCAGAAGCACTCCTTCTGATTTTTGATAACCACTGTTACTCTTTACTCAGCAGTTCTGAACTCACAAATTTCCAAAGGTGACTCTCTTCTGTATGGTTTCAAAGGCTTTGGGTGCTTAAAGTTGAAAGAAGCTGAGGCAATTCTGTCCTGTGTCGGATCCACCGCTGAGTTAAGGGAGCCTCTGCAACTTTCCTAGCTAATAACGTGATCGCGCTCTCTCCACTGTCCTTACAACCTCAACGATCTCATGGGTACAAGTCTAGAGCGGCTGAAGACCCTCGTCCTTCTGCGTAACATTGATAAATTTACATTGATAAGACGAGAATTTATGTTTGTTGACGACAAAAACATCAAAACCACCTAGACGAGTGATAAAGTTACCAGTTGCGGTTTTGGAAAGTTCTGTAGAGTTATACCACCTCCCGCCTTAGACCGAAAGTTTGAAATGACTACGAAGCCTACATTTGATCTCGGTAGTAGAGGAATAATTTAACGATTAGTAACTATTCGTCTTTGACAGGGTCTAGGGCGATCCAGAAGCCACACGATCGGATTTCCAGCGAGATACGTATGTCAGGGGCCGAGGTGCTCCACATTGCTTGAGCCTCCGCTTGTCTTGGAAAATTGCTGTCTCCTCCGGTCATCGTGATCCTGTTCGCCCTAGAAGTCCTCAATGCACCTGGCCATGACTACGGGGAGGCTCATAACCACTGCAACAAATTTAGGTGACCTTGTCATGAAGTGTTTGCCATTTTCGTTGATCCCAATAACAACAATAATGTGCATGGGCGCGTAGCAGCGCATTCTATTTCACATTCTTGGTTCGAGCTTCACACCCAGACCGACCAAGGCTTCCATCCAGCAAACCATCAACGAACATGAAGATGTTAAAGGCGGTGTAGCTCAGGAAAGTGTTTTATCCCCACTTCTGTTTGCTATTTGTACCCCCGACCTTGCTCAAGTTGTCAGCGACTTTGGAATACGATACGGTGACGATGTCAAGATTTCCTGTGAAACTGGAAGCAACTCACCATCCATCTTCAGTCCGTAACTGACGCTATTAGTGAATGGTCACTGCCTTTATCTCCTGAGAAAACTGCTCATATGATGCTAGGCAGCTGTCCCTCTCCCAACATTTAACATTCAAGGCACCATCTTCCTACTGTTGGTCACGTTGTTGATCTAGGTTTTTCCTTCGACAGCAAGTTAGGGTTTAGAGGGCACTACAAGAATATTTGCAGGAGGGCGTACGTTCGCACTTACCAAAATTTCAAAGGATTAGGTTCGAAGAACATCCAGATTTTACTCAATGTGTACAAAACATACGGTAGACTGCTTTTAGAATGCGGTACAACAGTGTTTTCACATTGTAAGAGAAAAAATATAGCAGCAATTGAGAAGATTCAGAATAATTTAACTCGCAAATTAATTGTCAGATGTGGCGTATTTCTGTACTCTCTCATACCAAGGTCTACAACTGGACACAAATTTCTCGGTCTCCATTCTTTGGAAACACGTAGAAAGCTAGCAGGCGTTTCCATGGTTTTTAAGATAATGTCTGGGATGTGTGATGTTGAACGGGCAACATTATACAGTTAGGTACATAGCATCGAAGACGCGAGGCAATTGCTATGTATTGACTTACCGAACACCTTGGACCTATCCGAGCGCATTCATTTGTTGTAGGAGCTGAGTCTGTGTAGGTATCTTTGAAAAGCGCGATAGTGCATTCTCCTCCAAATTTGCCTTCCTTCAAGCGAATGGCGTCTGACAAGACTCTCAGTTTTTAAACGTTCACTGTCCCTAATTTTACCTCATAGCCTCTACTTCCGTGAATAGTCTCGCCTTAACGCTTTCGTTTGTACGAAGCGTTTTCTCAATGGTCTGTGTTGCCGTTCGTCATGCTGTTCTAACGTTTGTCTCAAACAGCGTAATGAATTACTATTAATATCCCTCCGAGCTCGGTGAATTGGTGCCGGACTTGCCTGTGAAGGACAACACTGTTTTGCTCATCGACTGGCCGCTGCGATTCATTGCACGGATCCAATCCGCGCGCAGGTTACCTCGTAGGAGTAGAAGACGCAGCACATCAATCAATGCGATTGACGGTCGTCTTATGTCTTACCCTCATTTTCCTCTAAGGTTTTGAAAAAAAAAACGGCGGTAAATCAGCAAAATGCTCCGCACCGTTGTCACCTGCCAGCTAAGGCAAATATTCGCAGTTGACCTCTCCCTCTCCCTCCTGCACCGTGCGTTCGTCTCTGCTTCACTTATCACAGCACCTCTCATTCTGCTCCTGTCTTCTCAAGTAGGAGACAAAAACATCTCATAGATGAATTGTAGGAAGTCTATATTCTGCCCGCCTTCCTTGAGGTCGAAAATGCATTACAATTATTATTTACAGGGTGGTCCACATGAAGTGTTACGCGCTACAAAAAGTCCATTCTCGAAAATTTCTCTCTTTTTCTGTGGTTTGCTGCGGTGTTATTCGTTCTCTCCGTATCTTTTAGTCCACCTATGGCAAGTCTTATTCTCCCTTTCTAGGTAAACATGATTTCGCTTAGGGATCGTTCATCAGTAGTCGATACATTCAAACGCGGGTCGTCCGTTTCCACGACTTCAAAGATGCTCAAACTGCATCGGATTCAAGTACACCGCCTCATCCAACGTTTCGAAGAGACTGGAGGGATCTAAAATCATCCAAGAGGAAGACCACGACGAACTGCAAGGAATTCTGCCTTTCGGAAGGCCGTCAAAGACATGTTGCACTGAAATCTTGCAAGAAACAATAAGAAACAAGCTAAGGAGAATAGCATAATTCGTTCAACTATGCAACGACTGACGAGTGATCTGTGATTGCATTACTACAAATCTGCCAAAGGACAGCACCTCACGGAAGATCTGAAGGCTTCAAAATTGGAGGAATGCAGAAAGATGAAGGCCCTTACGCGCGGTGACAAGCGCGACTGAGTTCTCATAACAGACGAGAAGATAGCTACCGTCGAACCACTCCAGAACGCGCAGAATCAACGGAAGCTGCTGCCAAAAGGATTCGCAAGAGCCGTCAACGTCGGGTGAGCTCATTTTCCACAGTCCTTTATCGTGTGGGCTGAAATGTCGGGCCAGGGCAAGACCAAGCTTGTTTTTATTCAAAAAGAAGTTAAAATCAAAGTCGAAATCTACGAAAAGCAAATCCTGGAAAATGTGGAAATACCTTGGGCACAAGAAAATGTTAAGCACATGGATTGGACCTTCCAGCATACTTGGGCACCAGCTTACGGTGCCAAGAAGATCTTGGAATGGTGTGAGGTGTGATCTTCCAGATTTGTGGACGAAGGATGTTTGGCCTTCAAACTCGCCCGATCTCTACCCTATGGATTTCGCCATCTGGTCAGTCTTAAAGCAAAAAGGCTGCTCTTTCAAACACAGTTCACTGGATTCGCTGTAAATAGCTTTGGAGAAGGCATGGGACGAAATTTCGCCGGAAATTATCGCGCGCATCCTCAAGAATTTCCAAAAGGGATTGCACGTTTGCATTGAAACTGAAGGAACTCATTCTGAATGTGGTGCATGATATTTTATGCAGAATTTTCTTGCCTTTCCAATACTCATACACTTTTTTATTTTAGTTGGTTTATACAAAGTTGTATATAGCTTTCCGCGTAACACTTCATGTGGAGCACCCTGTATATGTTCCGAAATTGAATCTCTAAATAAGCACGACGTCGGTTCGAAGCTAATAGTCAGCAGAAGTGCTAGGAGTTCATCTATAACGATTCTGGTTCAGAACGCCAGTTGAAGACATGAACGCTGACATCATTTTCATTCTGTGCCCCTACCTGGAACTGGGATCGCTATCATGTTTAGCGGCCGCGTATCCTCAATGGTCCGCAATCATACATCGCCATCTGAAGAAGAAATACAACAAAACCTTCTTGAAACTGGTAGGCTAGCTCTCACACAATTGTTTCTTGGAATTTTTTGAGGTACCCACCCTCGTTCGACGGAGTCGCAGGAGGGCTGCCAGGTTACTCGGTTCTAGTCGGCAATTTAGTCTGCATTGGGAGGCGGGAATGTGCCACGCCCAGGTAGGGATCTGTACTCTCACAACACCGCAAGGGAAGTAACTCTGGCGCGATGCTGATGCAGATGCTCCGATTTACTGGCGCGTTCTCCGCATGCAGGCCACATTGAGTGCACTGTGTTGAGTCGATGAATAGAGTGTTACAGCAAGGGAACGTTCGCCCTTCTAAATTCGTTCATCGAGATATTTTCAGGAATTCGGCATGGACAACGAGAAATGGTGGAGAGCTGAGAAGCCGTTCGACTCACCCAAACATAGCGTAAAAGTGGTGCGTCTGGCTGGCTAGTTGTTGGAATACCATAGGCTTTTCTGTTGGTCATGTTTCAGTTCAAGCTCGATCATTTCATATGGGAAGAAGTACCAAAGTACGCGTGGAACTACGTGCCATTTGAAGCGATTGTTATTTCGGGCGTGCTAATTCTTCAGGTAAGGTTAGATTCTGAGAGACCTAACTGGGCGAGGAGCATCTTACAAGGGAAGGTCTGAAGCGTATGTCTGAGCGGTTGAAGTGAATTATGTAGGAAGAAGCTCCACCATTTACTTAGTACACAAGCGTATTTCCTATTTGTCAAGCCGTTAAACCTCAATAGTGGTCCCTAAAGTTCCACATGCTGTTGCCGCGGTGGCGTTGGTGGCGGTCACTTGTCTGATTCCAGTCAGCTTCTTTAAGCCTGTTCGGAGCGCAGTGGTCCCTTCGTGAGAGGAAGCTCGAAGTTTCGGTGCCCATGCGTTGTGTCATTTTTGCGTTCCAGTTGGTCGTTCGGGATTTGAAGGATCCTGACGTCTACACAATTTTCAGACGTTCCTGCAAATTTTCTAGCTGTATGCTGTGGAAAGTAACCTTGCTACTGACCGGTTTTCAGCCACAAGGCAATGAGAAAGATATCATCACAAAGATGTATGAACAGTCAGCATAAGTGACGTGAAACAGGAAGGACTGGCCACAATACGCTTGGCGTATAAAAGCTGTAGGCTTTTCACAGCTTGTTTCCCTACATGGACCGAGACCGTGATGCGACGTCGTATAACCAGCTCTGAACGTGGCATAAGCAACCAGCTTTTCAACGCGAGGATTGCACAGGAGCCGGAGCTGCAGCGATACGACCTTAAGGATAATATTATTGGAGATCTGTCCTCCTTCAGCTACCCGCAACTTCGACAGTTATCTTCAGGGTATTGTCCCTTTTTTGCGGACCAAAAGTCAGGTGGTGCACAATTACTTGGTGTGAAATCGCTTCACAAGCGATTTCATGCAGCTGAAGAAGCCACGTCGGCTGGCTGAATATGTCCGGTGGCACCCGAAGGTATTAGTCCGAAGACGCAGCTCTTCCGTGTGGGCATAGTAGCTTGAATCGCCACATGATTAGAGAAGGGAGCCCAAGAGTCGAGAATAAGAATACATCTGTTAGGTATTTGTGGAAGATAGATGTGGGTGCTAGAATAGAGCTTAGTTTGAGCCAACGAGATAACATTTGAGTAACCTGCCTCGACAAAAGTCGGCTCTATCCTAGTCGGGAGGGGCATGTCAATTGCGTTCGTCATCCCATATTGCACAGCTACATCTCTTGAATTTAAATAAAATCTCTCACATAATGGCGCAGGCTGTCGTAGAAGCTCAAGTTAGGGATTGGAGATGCTAATCACTATATGCCCCCTCCGCTTAGGATAGATCCAAAGAGTCTCGTCTGAAAGATTCCACATACCGTACCGATAGAAGTACTGGTCCATAGGGAAACAGGCTGTGACCAGCCTGCAGTTTTTATAAGCCGCTCGTACTGTGAGCACGAACACCCACTGCACGTTGAACACTTTTCTCATGGCTTTGTGGATAAAAACCGGTCAGTAACAAACACTGCCGCAACAAGGCTGCTTCCCACACACATACGGCTAGAAAAAGAAGAAAGAGCGCAGAGTTCCCCTCACCTCACACCAATAATCTTTCAAGACAACGAGCCTGCAAATAAAGAAGAACCGGCAGAAAGTGTGTGAATGGGATACCTAGGCCGGCTTCCTGCACCTTCGACCAGTAATGTGAATCACCTAGTGAAACATGATGTATGTATGTAGACTACGAGCTCATGCTGAGTCCACTGGACGAAATCCGAGCTCCATTTCGCTTATATTATTAGATCGGAGCAAACACGAATGCTTCCACCGACTTCTACATACAAATGATCATAACATGGTTCATACTTAACCGTTCAATTTAAACGAAATTACGACTAATAGCACATCTCTGCGGAAGAGGTGCGCCAGTAACAGGGTCTACCATACACTTAGTTCTCATCCAAGTTCATCCACTCTGAACAAAGCCTTCCGTCATTTAAAGGTTTTCATATCACCTGCTCGGAATGTCCCATGTCAGTGCATCACCGCGAGCTGTTTAGGGAGTTCCTTTTTCAGTACCTAAATTTCGGTTCAATTCTATCCTGGAGTTTCCGATATTCAGGCCGTAAAGTAACACGACGCTAAAATCGGACTTTGGGCGTTTACGAACAGTGATTCAAAGTACTTAGCTTTTGTGAAATTCACTTAGAATTTGGAATCACACGTTTCTCTCTAGTAACAAACCTACCAATTCATGGAGTGTTGGGGTTAAATAGGGATGAAGGCATTCTAAGCACCACAACGACGGATGCTTTCGGTCCGGCCAAATATCATTCGGTTGTGTTTTAGAGGGACTGGTCCTCACTACCCGAGGACTCTTACGCTATTCTGGCACAAGTCACAACTTCCTGTCTGCTGCTCGAGTTGCGCAAGCGACAAGTGGCGCGGAGAGTGCTTCAAACGATCACTCTCACCCCCGGATCCAGACTGGAGCTATACGTGAAGTCGAAGAGGCTGGATAAGTGAGTGCTGCTCCGCGTCGTGGAACCCACCAATTTTCGCATGTGGGGCGGTGACAGTGCAGTACTGCTCCACGTCGCGTGTGAGTCCGCAGTAGTTCCCTTCTTCCCTTTCTTGTACTTCATGGTTGCTTGTGAGAGGAGATTCTCAGGGAGGCGATTCTTCTACGGAGTCAGCTGGTGACGCTGAAAAATCTCGTCTACAAAGGAGAGATGGAGATGCTGTCACTTGACGTCCTTGCATTATTAGACTCGGATCACACTTCTCTGCACGTAAAGCATGATCTGGGCGTGACGCAGTCAGTTGATTCACGCCAGCTGGAGTGCTGGTTGGTGAAGCTTGTCGAGGTGAAGCAGCACTCTTTATGGTTGTCACCTTCAGCGAGCCTTTTGCTTGAACTGTTCTCTTTACAGAAGTACCTGGATGCACAAGCGGGAAAGGTGCAATGTGTAAGACGTAGCCCACAGCATTACGAGTTGAAGGTTGGCCATCTACCCTTGACGTCTACTGCATCGGTGTGTCGACACCTCTCCTTCGAACACTGTGATTGTTGCAGAGAATCCCAAGTGGTCGTCGCACTCGTGGACGAAGCATCTACGTTTACAAACGTGCCCTTAATACACCACTTGTTCACAAGAGCATCGGCGTATCTATCCTTGTTAGGAACTTGTGAGGAATAAACATTGAAGTTCATTAGTGTCCGCATGACAGAATATGCAATGAGACGACCTTTCGGCACCTTAAGATGAGGCGCAGCTACCTTTCCCGATTCTCAGCTTCTGTTGGCGACCACTAATTGATTAAGACCAATTGATGATGAAAAGATCGTATTTAGTTTAGTTGTTTGAAGTCTGGCCATCGTCCAATATATTCGCGTGACTTCCACCCAAACGGTCTGTTCCGTACAAAAATCGATACAATTGATACAAGTTCCTACATATACATTGCGTGAGCACCACGTTACTTTGATTCTCTATTAAACGGTCTCTTTTATCTCACCTATTCTTGTAGAAGACATTTTGCTGAAGCCAACACTCAAACCTTGAGCCGCTGATATTCACCACTTGTCGTCATTAAAAATATTGCACATATTGTAGCTGGACCCCTGGCGTATATCTATAAGCTTAGTCGCATGAGGGCTGAGGTGCCATCGCCTTGGCGGATTTCATACGTTACACCTATTCCTAAAAAGAACCCACTCTGTTCACCAAGCAACTATCGCTCCATAAGCATCACCTCAGTGCTTGCCAGGTTGTTCGAAAAAGTGCTAAAAGATCGCGTTATTAAACACCTCAATGAGTTCTCTATAATCCCCTCTTGTCAGCATGGGTTCCAGAAAGGAAAGTCTATAAAACCTTCTGCTTCAATGTCTTAATGACTGGACTCTCTCTCCCTAGATGGTGGAAAATATACGGATGTTATCTATCTAGACTTCCCAAAAGGCCTTTGATCGGGTTTCTCACTCTAAACTTATGTACAATCTGCGAGCAGTCGGTATCCACCCATGTATCATTTCCTCGATCCAGGCATTCCTTAGCAATAGATCCATGGCTGTAAGAGTAAATTCTACAGTTTCGGAATTTAGGAGTGTCACGAGTGGAGTCCTGCAGGGCGCTGTCCTATCTTCTGTGATTTTCAATATCTATACATATGACCTCCCTGAACTTATAATCCATTCTGTGTCAAACGCCAAAGTTGAGGAGACTAGGGACTCGGGTTCTTCATTACTCGTGAGATTGGCTTTGATAGTCACTGTGAACGTTTAGCTGCTACAGCCCATGGTGTTGTTGTCCATCGCTTATTTCGAGCTCTTTCTACCGATAACCCATCTGTGCTTTTGCGGGCATACAAGAGTTATGTTCGGCTCCTGCTAGAGTATGCCACTGTGACCTTTAACCCCTCTAAGGTTAAGATTATTAAGCTATTGGAGAGCGCGCAGAATAGTTTTAATCGGAGGTTGCTTATCCGACGAACAGGTTTTATATGATGGACTACCTTCCTTCCAAACAAGGAATTTCAAACTCAAACTCTCCACACTTGAACAGCGTCGAAAGAAATCCGACCTCATTCTATGCCACAAGATTTTTGTTGGTGCGTGTGGAATCATGCCGAGTGAGCTTCTCAACCGACCGTGAGTAAGGTTATAGCGTCTCTGACTAGGGGCGACCTCTAAGCTGATTTACCTAAAGTCAAACTCAGTTGTAGAGCAAACTTCTTTGTTAATAGAGCTGTGAGTAGTTACATCAAATTCTCTAAAACAAAACCATGCCATCATCTATCAATGCGTTCAGAAGCATGGTGAACAGATACCTTGGTCCCTGATGCACGCTCGTTCGCTTCACAATTCTGCTATATGCCTATTTGTTTCAATTCGCCTTCATCCGTTCCTTGTTTTAACTTTTTTGTTTCTTGCTATGAGCTAATCACTCACTTACATGATGGAAGCTGATCAGTATGTTGTCTCAGTGTTTTGTGTTTGACTAGTTTTTTTTATCTCGCAGAGCTTATTCTCGTGCAATAAATAAATAAATAAATATAACCTCCCCCAAAAAAGGTTGTGGTCACTGTGTGGTGATCGGTGGCTGGTCTGATCTATGACAGTTTGTTGGCACCAGACAGTCACAACAGGGTCATACTGTAAGGAAATCGACGAAATGCATCGAAAATTGCGTCAACTTCAGCCAGCATTGGTCAACGGAAGAGGCCCGATTATTTGCACGATAACGTCGACTGGTAGCCCGTTGGCAAAAGTGTGCTGGTTCGAGTGGTGATTATTTCACTAGATCCGATAAGATCTTATAAAGTTACGGTACTTTAAATTGAAGCACTCAAAAACGCTGAGAACTTTCCTGACAATATAATACATAGTGCGCAGCGCCACACTGTTTTTTTGTCAGATATTTGGCGAAACATTGGATTCCAGCCAAACGTATATATTAACAGAAGCATTTTGAAGCTAATGGCTACGGTCCCGTTCCTACATGCTGTCTTTGCGGAAGGCCGCATTGAAGAGTACATACTGAGTCGTGCTCCTATAAAGGATGAATTCCTTCGCGATGGGTAGGTGCAGATGCAGCATGTATGTAGTCCCAATTGATTGACTGGAAAACAGTATCTAGTAACAACGTGCCTCAAGGTTTTCTATACCATTGCGGGCCTGGTGGCCAGAAGATAAACAATACCGTCATGCCACTACCAACATTTCCGCACGCTCAGATGTGGCATGAGCGGGATTCAGCCGATGCTTCTGGAACGAACGGCCTTGCATGGAGCTGTTGGTGTCAGTGCTGAGAGGGGTTCAGAACGTATTCTAGCGAGTTTTTTTTAAGTGCAGTGGTCTTTTTCGGGTAGTGTCCAGGGGTGCTCTCACTGGAACTTCTTGAGAAAGAAATTAAAATTAAAGGGTTCATCAGTAAGTAAGAGAGCCCATCGGTCTTCTGTCATGATGATATGGTGGTGAGTAAGGTTATAGCGAGGCATTACTTCCAGTAGCAGCGGACCAATTAGTCAATCAGGAGTCAGATGTCCTCTTGCGAGACACCGATCAAAGCTTTACGGACGATGAATCTGTAGTTGAACGAGAGCGCCTGGTTTTGACCGACTTCGGATTCGCCTCTTACAACCACTTGAAGATGGAGCTTCAAGTGGTTTGAAGTGGTTTTTAAGCCACGTACTAACTCATCGTGTACCCAGCAACGGTTAAGAGGAGCCGAATGTCATGGAACATCCCGAACGGGTGTTGAATAACGCACATCCCCTGTTTTAGGTTAGACTTCTTGTAAATGTGTGCAATTTTACGTCAGCAACGCCCAGTCTTACCTTCTTCATTTGTCGCTTCAGAATGTTTGACTGACCTCATCTCAAGATCTTCCTTGAAAATAGGCTTGGCAGCTTTGGCACTAACGAAAATTTATACACGTTTTAACAGCTTAAAGTATACACACAAGGTTTGGACACCTTTACAAAAAAAACTCTAGTGCTTTTCTGAACAGGAAGTCCATGCTTAGCCCTGTCAGAGCAGTTCTCGTTTTGTTTCTCAGCCAAGCATCCATAGCCGCTTATGGTGTAGACTAATTTTGTTGTCGGCCGACGTCATCGCAGCCATGTGAATGGACATATCACGCGCTGTGTTGTGTCATTCAACGAAACAAGTGTCCATTTTTGGACTCCGGCGGGAGCGGGCCGAATTAGAGAAAGCCTCTCAAAATAGGTTCTTGACCTTCGAAGAAGAGCGATCACAAATTGCTTCACTTAGCTCATCCTCAGTAAGGTCTTCTTAAAATTAACTGCTTCATGGGTCTCGTGTGATAAATGAGATGAATGAGATGAATTCGCCTTGTTTAGAGTATTCACTAGACCGAAAACTTGATGTGTTTATTGCCTGAGGATCGAAGGTTTGACAGTCTCACTATTGGCTTCACTTTGAAGCAGTTGCCGTCAACCAAGAGAACTGGATCTCAAGCGGGTGAGGGAGATGCACGTTCGTAGAAGGAAGGAGTCGACCGATTTGCTGTTCAGAGCTTTAGTTAAGGCTTCGTAATTGCACTGTGGGTGCGTGCAGCGCAGTCGGATGAGGTGCCGGATGTCGCGCGCACCCGATTCCAGGTTCCTGATTCAGAGTTCTCGCCAAGGCCAACCAAACCTTCCATCCCCGAAGGTCGCTGGATTGCTACCAGGGATGGGCGGAATTTCTGCCTTCTGTTTTCTGGGAAAATGGCCAACAATTGGCCAGAAAACAGGAAATGGGGAGCGGAGGGGCGAATAGAATTATACTACGGAAATCCAATGAAAAGAAATCAAGAAGTGTCATAGAATTATGAGTTTCATTCTAAAATTATACCTGAAAGTGCCTACTATCTCTCTATCTTCAGACCTATCCCACTTGTGTGATGCCACGCGGGACTCTTATCTGATGACGAACTTGTGCTGTGCTTAACACAAGTTATTTTATAAGTTTATAACACAAACAAATAACACAAACAGAGAAGAAGACTCACAAGCAGCAGAACTTGTGGGAGGAGAGAGGGCACTTGAGAGCTGGAGGTCGCCAAGCGAGAAGAAGTAGAAGTGGTTCCCTCTCCCCTCCACCGGCTTTTATACAGCCGTATACTGATAGCGATTGATAACGACTGGTATAGCTGCGAGCCGCAGCTGTCGTGTCGAAACATGGCTTCAATAACTCACACCAATAGCACACGAGGGTGAAAGAATCAAAACAACACTACAACCTACGAACAATACAAGAGATCAAGTCGACCTTGTCGACAATACCTCTTAATGTTTTAAATTGAAAGAATATGGCGTTTTAATATATTGTTGTGTAGAAATTGCGCCTTCACTTGTAAACTGTGCAGCTTTGCATGATTTATTGCCTATGCGCTGCTGACGTGGAGTTCCTTCATAGGGCATTTCTCAACTTTACTAAATTTGCTTCGTACTCTATTTATTTATTTATTTATTTATTGCACCATGTGAGTACACATGTGAAAGGGCGAAAATACAAAACAAGAACACGTAAGTACTCAAAACAAATGGCTAAAACGGTAATAAGATAAAGCAAACGGAACGAGATAAATGCATAAAACAGCAACAGTGAAGCAAGTGTAAAACATGAGAAATTAGCAAGGGCAATGAACAGCCGTAGTGGGAGTTGGGGAAACAGCATCAACCAGAGTGTAAAAACTTGTTCAAGGCCCTCTTAAAGGAGGAGAGTGTAGGAGCTGGAGGAAAACGTTTGGCCATTTTTACATATTCTGTGCCCGCACGATGTACGAAGAAGTTGGCCCGCACCGAAGCAGTGGCGTGGGGTAGATATAGTTTATTTTTAGCTCCTCTGGTGATGGAATTCCGCATAGAAAAGAATTTATTTGGTTCAAGATGAACGAGCCCGTGTAAGATTTTATATAACATTATCAAGTCAAGCTTCTTCCTGCGCAACATGAGCGACTGCAAACCGAGGATAGTATTACGCGAACGGCTTTCAGGAATGGTTGCATAGTTAAAACTGCCAGTGCGAAGCAAAAGCTTCCTGGAGAAACTGTTCTGAACTCTTTCTATTGCAAAAGTACTTTTAGCACTTGTTGGAGAGTAGACAGTGGTGCCATATTCTAATATAGGACGGATATATGTCTTGTAGGCCTTTAGCAGCAGTTGGGGATCGCTAGACGACACAGACCTGAATAGTCTGGACACCATTGCCATCCCTTTTCTTGAAATTACGTCGCAATGCTTACTGAAATCTAGGCGTTCGTTAATCCAGAATCCGAGATCAGACACTTCTTGAACTGGTTCAAGCTGAACGCCGTCAATGATATAGTTGGCCGATAGATATAGTTAGTTTAATATATTGTTGTGTAGAAATTGCGCCTTCACTTGTAAACTGTGCAGCTTTGCATGATTTATTGCCTATGCGCTGCTGACGTGGAGTTCCTTCATAGGGCATTTCTCAACTTTACTAAATTTGCTTCGTACTCTATTTGATTTTATCTGTAATTTGGACCATCTACGATTACATACAACTATATATTAAGGCTACGAAACTAGTGTTTTGAGGGGCATTTAATTATCTGTTAACTAACTGCTTGTCCTAGAGTTACTGTACGTTGGATCATTCTCCACCTCCGGTTTAAAAATTGAGAATGTTTGCTCGATCATCCTTAATGATGGCGAAGCTGTTTTTCTAACTCTAAACTGTGCTCAGCCTTTGGTTGCCAAAAGTTAGTAAGATACAGGTGAGAAAGACAGAAATGTTGAGTCGAGTAGCTGGCCACGGAGTCGGATGCACTTGGTCTTCTTCACGCCTTCTTCGACAGCCTTGAAATCTCCCCAAGCCCTCGTTTTCTTCTGTCCAGCTCCGGAGCTTGGCCATGTTGGTTGTTGACCTAGATACACGTATGTGGAGCATTCGGAGATGTTCGTTGCGTTGAGCGGGAATGGAGCATCAGAAACTCGTCCTTCCTCCATGAAGATCGCCTTCGTAAGGTCCAGCTGCAGTCCAACGTTCCCACCTACATACATGATCGAAATCGTCCAGCATTCACTCCGCCTGACTGTTGCTCGGTGTTATGAGCACGATGTCGTCAGTGAAGTGAAGATGGTGCAGTTGCCGGTCGTCGACCTTCACTCCCATGTCTTCCCTTTCTGGATGATGATGATGGAGAGGGCATGTGCTTGATCCCCATTATTTTGTGTACTGCATTCAAGAAAGCACTTTCACTCAAAAACTGTTATGCTGACAGCCCCTTTAGGCACAATCTCGTGCTGTTAAATGAAATATCAAGCCAGCGAAGAGCATTGTTGGGATTACCTGACAACTTTCAACTATGCGAAAACTAGGCGACTTGCACGCTCTCAAAGAACGAGACAAACTAGAAATACAGATTCTGGCACAGCTAGTAATACTCAACGAATCCATGCCCAGCTTTAGAGTATGCTGCGAGAGTATGTCTAGAGTATGTGCGAGAGAAAATTGCTTTGGTGAATTTTTTCTGCACTTTTTCGATTTTTCATTGTAATCAATCTTAGTAGGCGACCATATTGGTGTGCAATATTCCGAAAGTGGTCTTACATATGCACGTGGAAAAAAGCTGAGAAAAAGTGTAGACATACTGTGGGTTTGAAAAGCTCGCAAAATGAAGTTGGATCTTCTATATGCCGTTGTTATTGTTTCATTGACATATTCTTCGAAACAAAGTGAATCGGAGTATTAAAAAAACTAAACTAAAAAAAGCTAAAAACTAAACATAACCAAGGCATAGATGATTTTTATTTCTTATTATCTTTCAAGTATTCTTAAAATATGTAACAGATTGAAAAGGTGTAACAGCGTACAACATTCCCACCCGGTCAGCTGGAGGTGCGGGTTCGAGTCCAGCCTAGCACTGGAGTTTTGATCGCCGCAAAGAGCTATGAGAGCTTGCAACCTCGATACCACTACAGTCACCAGTGCCAGAAGGCTGGCAAGCCTGTTCGACCTCTTTACGACCCCAATCACAAAACATGATTCGGTGGTCACCAGGGATGAGCAGATAACGGAATTTGAAGCTTGGCTAACGGCTGTCGGATTGTTTCACTGAAAAAATGAAGATTGGACAACGAACGATCGACACAGAATGCGCTGCTTCAACAGCAGATCAGGCAGGGAACTTAGTACGTAAGAAAGGCTCTATAGGATTCTCTGAGCCAGTGTTGCGGTGTTGGTATGAGTGGCAGGTTGTTGTGGGATTCGCGAAGAAATTCTAAATTTCGTTCGTATCCACGCCGATCAAAACTCCGAATTCTCTGGTGACTATCGAGCTTATTTGGAAGAGAACGTAGCAAGTTTTTTTGGAAAGCTGTGAAGCCATTACTTTTATGCAGGCTTCTCGGCACAGGACGGACGCAGAAATGCAGCCGTCTTCTTTAGAAGCAGAAAAAAGCAGAAAAACGTAGAGAATTTGCTTAAACTCGTTCAACGTCAAGCATTTCAAGAAGGTTGTAGGAGAATGAAACGAAAGGAGGAGAGACAAGCCGAACTGACATTATGGAATATCGGAAAGTCTTTCAAGCCACCCACCCTAGCATGGATCCAGAGATGAGCGAATAGGAGTTGAATCAGTTTTATATCAGTCTCCATCCAGGGGAGCTTCTTACATAAACTAATTCGGCTTGTCTCGCCTCCCTTCCATTTTCTTTTTTTCCGTTCTTCCATTTTCAAAGGGCCATTCGAGTATGGTCTGAAAACAATCTTGATTTCCCGGCTTAACGCAGACTTGCGTTTTATTCACCGTAACGTCGACAAACAAAGAGGTTCACAGCTTCACTGCCTCAAACTGCAAGCATTGAAATAGCTCTGTGCCCCAGCATGGCGTTGAAAAGCGCAGGTTTGGAAGGCGCTTTTATCCTCGACCAACCCTAACCTGGGGGATCAACCCGTGGTCACCTGTCGCGGGGCAAAGCATCGTTTCCTTCAACAGGAGTTTCTGTTGGCCCCGTTTTTGATTTAGGCGTGAGCTGTGAGGAGCAGGTTAGAATGTGATTCTTGTCGAGCTCAAGAGAATTCGTCGCACTATGAGCTATTGTTAGGGATTGCTTCTTCATTTTTTAGAAAACGTCGAAAGTTTCTGGACTCGAACGACGGCAGTGGTTGGTCTGGGCAACGACTTCTTCTTCTCCTGAGCGTCTAGTCCCGCGCAGTCGCAGGGTCCGCTGTTCTTATGATCCGTCGCCACCTCATCCTATCAAGGGCGTCGTCTGGCGTGGCGGCGAGTTCGGCGAGATCTCTCTTGATGACGTCCTTCCATCTTTTCCTTGGGGCTCCTCTCGGACGCTTCCCGGGTGCCTCGAAATCTAGGGCCAACCTTGTGGGGTGATCCTCTGGTCTTCTGAGGACGTGTCCATACCACCTCAGGCGCTGCTCTCTCATCTTCAGCTGGATCGGGGCTGTCTTCATCACTGCCCGAACATCCTCGTTTCGCACCCTGTCCCGACGGGTCCATCCACATGCCCACCTCAGCATCCTCATCTCCGCCGCGTGCAGTTGCCGCTCCTGCGCCTACCCAGGGCCCAGCACTCACTGCCGTAGAGGAGGGCAGGTCTCACAACTGTTCTATAGAGCTCGCCTTTAAGCGTCCTGGAGCATCTACGGTCGCAGAGGATCCCTGTGGACTCCATCCACTTGAGCCAGGCTGCGTGTATCCGTCCCCTGACCGCCTGATCCACACTTCCTTCCTCGGATAGGTCACCTCCGAGGTAGCGGAATTCTTCCACCTTCTCGATCGTTCCCCTTGGCAGTCTAGGATCGATCCAGCGCACTGCTCAGAGCTGATGAACTTCGTCTTCTTCACGTTCAGCCGTAGGCCGTTGTCTGCGAGGGCTCTCTGCCACAGCTGCACCTTCTCCTCCAGCTACTCCTGGTTGTCGGCTACTAGGGCGATGTCGTCCGCGTAGAAGATCGTTCTGAGAGGGCCTTCCTCAAGGTGGTTCACTATAGAGTCAAGTATCAGCAGGAAGAGGAATGGGCTCAGAGCCGACCCTTGGTGTACCCTCCCCTGTGATGTCCACTTTCCTTGTCACCCCGTGTGGAGTTCGTATCGCCGCTTTCGAGCCCTCGTACATGTCCCTTATGACCGTGATCAGACGTTCCGGGACACCCCTCCCTCGAAGGGCATTCCAGATTACGGCCCGAGCTAGCCTGTCGTAGGCCTTCTCCAGGTCCAGGAATGCCAGGTAGCAGGGTTTTCGTTTCTCCCGATATTTCTCCATCGCCTGACAGCGATGAAGATGGCGTCTGTGGTAAACCTCTCAGGCATGAAACCCCACTGCACCTGGGAGATGGGTATCATCTCCCTCAGCCTTGAGTCGACCAGCCGTTCGTAGATCTTCATCGTGTGTGAGATCAGTTTGATCCCTCGGTAGTTGGAGCATTCGGAAGCGTCTCCCTTCTGCTTGAAGATGGGGACTATGGTGCTGTTCCTCCAGTCATTCGGCATCTTACCTTCTTTCGTGATTCTGTTGAGGAACTGCGTCAGCCAGTTGATTCCGAGGTCCCCGAGCACCTCCCAAGCCTCTACTGGCACACCGTCAGGCCCTGCTGCCTTTCCGAGTTTCATCTTCCCTATGGCCTTGCGAACCTCTTCTTGCGTAAAGGGTGGGATGGGTCCTTCCGTTGGTTGTTCTTCCTCTATGCCGTGCCTTAGCTAGCCGGATTGCAAACTTCTTTCCCTATGGCCCGTCCAGCTTCTCATATAGGGCATCCATTTCCGCGCTCTTCGCTTTCGCTACAGCTGCTTCTGCCAGGCTCTTCAGCTTCCTATAGACTGTAAGATGCTCGTGTGCGCTTGTCTTCTGCCACTGCTTATAGGCCTCCTTCTTTTTCCTCACCGCAGTCTACACCTCTTCATTCCAGAACCATGCAGCTTTACCTCTCTGGTTCCTCCCTTTGTTTCACCGAGGGTTTCCTTGGTACATCGTAGAATTGTTTGGTTCACCCTCCTCCAGGTCTCGTTCAATGGGCCAGTTGGATCCGGAAGACCTGCTTCGAGCACAGTCCTTCGCAGTTCGTTGCGCTCTGAACCCCGCAGTTTCCACCATTGAATTCTGTGTTCTGTTCTTACCTTAGGTTTGCTTGGTAGAGGTATGGCCAGATCTGCTACCACTGGCCTGTGCTGTAGTGCTACATCTTCTGCCGGAAGGACCTTCACATCCCGGACAGTTTTCAAGGCAGGCCTTCGCACTAGGATGTGGTCGACTTCCGTCCGTCTTCCTCCGCTAGCATAGGTCACCTTCTGGCTCTCCCTCTTTGCGAAGAAGGTGCTACAGACCACTAGGTCGGGCGATAGCCAGATCGAGAATTCTTTCTCCATCTGGGTTCACCAAGCCGACCCCTTTACCTCCAATAAACCTTTTCTACTCCTCTTCTGCCACTCCCTACGTGACCGTTCATGTCCCCTGCTATGGACAGGTAATCGCCCTCTGGTACGGATCTTATGACCTCCTCGAGCGTGAAGTGGAAATCATCCTTCTCGTGCTCGGGGCATCCGGTCTGTGGGGCGTAGACGGACATGACAGTCCAGTAACCCTCCTTCGTATCCAGCCGCAGCGACATGATGCGGTCGCTTATCCTTTGGACAACAGCTAGCGAATCCTTGAGGGACTCTGCGACAGCTATCCCGACTCCGTTCCTCTTGGTGTCCTCTCCGTTGTAGACCAACTTGACCCCTTCTCCAATCTCCTTGGCCTTTCCCCTTTCTATCACGTTTCCTGCAGACACAGGATTTCTATCCTTCTGCGCTTCATCTTCTCTGGATCTTCCGATCAGTGTTCCCACATTCAGAGTCTCCAGTCGAACTAGCTTCTTTGGCCGAGGTCGTTCTGCTCTCGGTAGCCCTCGCATACTGACCGCATAACTCGGGCGAGGGTACTGCGCGTCACTTCCGGGTGACATCCTAGCCTTTACACTGATTCCATTGCGACATTTGATCATGGTTTGTGACGGGTTTCTCCATTAGCCGGCCTGTCAACCTGGGCCTGACCGTTGCCATTTTTGCAATTTCTGCAGGGCATGGCGTGCCGGACTTCAAATGAGGTGACATCACAAAACAATAACTGCTTATGGTGTCTACCTCCTTTCTCACCCCGTGCGGAGTTCGTATCACCCCTTTCCTGCCTTCGGGGTGCCCTTTCGTTCCTTCGGGGCGTGCTGTGATTCAGACTTCGCTAGGCTTCCGAAGAATTGTCGAACTCCTTCTCAGCCTGGAAGACCCTACCGGAGATTGAAAACTCTGCTGTACATCGCAGTTCGACACCCATGGCCACCCCACGCCACGACGAGGCGCTGAACCATGTGAGAGAGACTTGCTACTGCAGTTCAACGACCTGATGAGGTTATCAGATCATACCTTTAGAAAATTATGTCAATTTTTAAGCGTTGTGGACGCTTCGCAATCATTTTTTTGCCAATGTATTGCCAATGAGCTGCGGTTAAAACGCATTCGTGCAGTACATACTTGTGGTGCTGTTTTTTGTTTGCATTTTGAGTTAGACCTTCGTCTTCCCTTAAACAAATAACTGAATAGCTTATCGTGTAGAAGTAGATTACCTAGCGCATCCATAAAAGGATCGATTCACATCGAATGCCCCTGCTTTCTCTCTTCTCTCATGGTCCCTGTTCTCATTTTGAACAAAATTTCTAAGGAAGAGAAAATTTTCTAGGACCAGAAATTAGCCTTATGGTTAGTTACGTGTGCAGGAGACAAACGAAATTCAGATAGGAGAGCAGTGCTTTAACATCACACATTCATATCCAATATTGATGAAAATTAGCTGCGGAGCACTACGGAGCGATGGAAAGCTGGGTTGACCTGACAGCAGGACAAACTTGTAATTCTGTCGGGTGTCGAGCGACATTAGTCAGCCTCCTGACTGCGTCACCTACGACCAAATGAAGAAACACTCCAGCTAAGCTTCGTGGCTTAAACCTCTACTGCTGTGGTTACCCTTGTGGATGGAGATAATCTTCCTAAACCTTCCAACACCGCGAGCAAATCCAAGGAATCGCTTAGTTTCTTGTTCTCAAAAATCGCCGGATCTTGAACCACAAAACGAATAGTCCAGTCACCCAACGGACCGGCTTACGGGTAACGGTGCATCCGCTCATCTCTGGTTACAAGCTAGAATTGGCGCTTCTTTTGACTGACCAGGAAACTACCTTAACGGTAGGTCGGAACGGCCTAAGTGTTGTATATGGGCAGAATCGCCTTTCTCTGGGAAATAATAAAACGCAAATATCCCGACCCCAATACAACTCTGCACAGAGTTAGGGACGACGGAAGTTGGGCCGTTGGTGGCGATAGCCCTATGCCTGGAGGCGGAGGGCGGGCTCAAGTTGGCTGGAAACAGCGATGACGAGCGAGCGATGGTGGTGCAGCGCGTAGAGGGGCGGCGTAATCCCCACAATCGCCGTTTCCAGCCAACTTGAGCTCCTCGTCCTCCGCGTGTAAGCATATGGCTAACACCGTCAACGGCCCGATTTCTGTCGTCCCTAACTCTGCGCAGAGTTCTATTGGCATCGAGATATTTGTATTTTGTTGTTTCCCAGAGAGAGGCGATTCTGCCCATATACAACATTTGGGCCGTTCCGACCTACCGTTGAGACAGTTTTCTGGTGAGATATCGACGCCAAAAGAAGCTGCAAAAGGCGCTCGATTTTCACATTTTCAAGGCAACACCGCCCGAACCCGAATCGCTTGTAGCTAAGCGACCTTGTGTGCAACTCACCAAACTGCTTCTAATGGAGGCGTATGGTGGCCAAGGGGTTCATTCGGGTTTTAGTCTGGCAGTAAAGACACCGATTGCGTTCTATTTCCACAAATGCTTCAGCCTTGAATCAATGAATGAATAGAGGGTGCTTATAATCTTTACCCGCCTGCTTGGATATCGCAGGCAAGATGGACTTGAGCAGACATCTTCCGCAACACTTCCTTGGAGCAGTTTGACCATCAGTTCGACTACTTTCCGACCGACCTCAATTCTTAACGATACGGCATGCATATTCAGCTGTCTCTGGAGTGACGTTTCCACATTTTAGGAGATTAATATCCTGCCCTTTTCCTGTCACTCTTTTATCCGAAGAGATCCTTCAAATCAGATGACGTGGTGCGGCCTGTGGTCGTTCAATTCTCAGCAGTTTCAATTTTCCACGGCATGATTCAGCAGAATGAGCACGAGCGAACGCGGGCTAGCCCTTTGGCAGTTAATGTTGGCTACTGCTCCGGCGAGTTGTGATAGGCAAAACCATCCACTCTAGTCTAAGTTTCGATGCTCAACCACTTAATGGAATCCATCGGAACTCATGTTAATGGATCGATACAGCTCCTTGAATTAGAGCAACTTTAAGAAACTGAGAGCTGATGGAAAGCTCAATAACCGCGAAAGGTCGAAAGCAGCTTGACTAATAAGGGAGGTCCATGAAATTCCGAAAAAGATTCTCAACGAGACCTATATGGTCATGTAGAGCATCGGACGAGGATCACAGAACTGTGCTTCGTTTTTGCTACGGGCCACTTGGTGATCCAAAATGGCAAAAAATGGTATCACTACAGGGCGAGCTGATGGGTGATAGTCGTTAGTCCCGACTCGGATGCGCACTGACGATGCCGACAGTGCCTGTAGTGTCAATTAGCGTCGACTCGCACCGTGCCACTCGTCGCTTCGCGACGATCTCCAAGGCAGCCTTCGCCGCCGTGCGGTGGTGACCTAGCCGAGCACGGGAGCCTGCAGATAGATCGACCGCGACCCCACCGAGGCCGAACTTCACAGATCGACCAGATTTACAGTTACAGCGGATAACCTATTTAGAGGGTTTACAAAGGCAGTGCAAAGAGTCGTACTGGTGCGAGTCCTACACACTTTCATGTCAGAATTTCGAGCTCTCTCTGATGGACTGTACAAGAACACTTAAAAATTTCTTTATAGAAATATTTTGACGCAGGCTTCGAGCCAAAGGCTTCACGAACAATTAGGCGCGAAATTCGTAGACTCTATAATAAAAATTTTATGGTCTACCTGAAGGGCTGTTCAAGAATGCTTTCAGAAATTCAAGAAATTTCCCTGCAGAGACATTTTGACGAAGGCCTCCAGATAAAGAGCACGAGCAATCCATTTAGTAGAGAGCCTTCCTAGGAGAATCCTGTTCTAGTTTTTTTTATAGTATTCCTTAGGTTTTTCTAAGATCCTCAACGTCTTTATGAACCTTTGTGATACCCAGCAGTATATTTCTCGAAACTAAGACTGAATAGGTAAGAGTAAAAATTCATGGTAATTGAATTTTATCACACAACATATCAAATTGTTCTTCCAGTGGCATGCCAGTAGAATAGTTGCATCCTTCATGAATGAAGGAAAACTTCTGAGGAGGAGCACCGTTATTTTAAGCATCAGTAATCATTTAGCCTCCAAGTCTATGCTGCCCTGGAAAAGCTTTTTTTGCATTGTTCGTGCAGTCTTTATCTAGAGGCTTCCCCAAAATGTCTGTACAGGAAAATTTTTAAGCATTATTGTACAGCTCTAGACCATAAAATTACAAAGCTAGACCAAGATAGACCATAAATTTTTCATTATAAAGTCTACGAAATTCATGCCTAATTGCTCATGAAGTCTTTAGCTCGAAGCCTGCGTCGAAATATCTTTACAGAGGAATTTTTAAGCGTTCTTATACAGCTCATCAGATAGAGCTCGAAATTCTGGCATGAAAGTGTGTAGGACTCGCACCAGTACGACTCTTTACGCTGCCTTTGTAAACCCTCTAAGTATGTTATTCGCTGTAACTGTAAATCTGGTCGATCTGTGAAGCTCGCCTCAGTGGGGTCGCGGTCGATCTGCAGGCTCCCGTGCTCGGCTAGGTCACCATCGCACGGCGGCCAGGGCTGCCTTGGAGATCGTCGCGAAGCGACGAGTGGCACGGTGCGAGTCGACGCTAATTGGCACCACAGGCACTGTCGGCATCGTCAGTGCGCATCCGAGTCGGGACTAACGACTGCCTCCCCGAGCTGATAAGGCAAAAGTGACACTTGGAATGGCCCTGTCGTGCTGTGAACTTAACTTACAAAAGGATTGGAGCTCAAACTAAAGTTAGATTATAGTAATACGATAATTTCGTACGCTTCTTAGACAATGCTGCAGTGTGCATTGTTAGGAGTAGCCAGATAAAGAAGGACGGAGAACACTTTTGTCTGCGATATGTCGCGTCATTACACTTCCAGAGAAGTGGAATTTTCGTAAGCGTTTGAGTACGACACCTGCTTATTTAAACCCTCCATGCGACGGCATTTCGAATAGGCAGTCACATCCTTCGACTGGAGTTAAGATGAATGATGCTGCGCTGATTAATGTCTTCTCCTTCGAGGGATCGGCTCCCAAATTGAACCACGACATCTCCAGATAACGGAGAGTACCGAACATGAATGATCAGCACATATTTGCAGCGCAGCTGCTCCCTTCGAAAAATCAGCCGTTATGAAGACAAGAATTTGCGCTTCCTAACCTTATCTGAATCATCAGCGTGCATTTCGCTATTAATATTTACCGATTTACCGGCATTTTCGTTAAACTTTTTCAACGGAATTTTACGCATGGGTGGCGATGTCCGTCCCTCCACGTGGTACCAATTAAAATTGTTCGCTTCTGCGAGCTGAGCAAATCACGGACATCCGAGTACAGGCGACAGGTCCTTGTGTGTTAGGCCGGCCTATGGAGATCCCATTTCACATGGTTGAGGACGTTAAGTGAGTATCGAGATAGTGCTACAGCGTCCGCGGGAGCTGACGCGCACTCGCAGAGCCCAGCGAGTGTGAGAAGTGTGCGAGGGTCCCTGATGCGAGGACGGCATCGGGGGGGGGGGGGGGGAGAGAGAGAGAGAGAGAAAGAGGGGAACTGAGCTAGTCAAAGTCCCGTAACGTAGGCAAGACCCGAGTAGCTACGCTGAAGGTGGGTACGTTGACCGCCCGCCCGTGCGAGTTGGCAGAAGCACTGGAGCGAAGACGAGTCGACTTATGTGTGGTACATGAGACGAGGTGATCCTGCAGCAAGTCATGGGACATAGGCACAGGCTTTAAGGTCCTTCTGTGCGGCGGTTCCAAGACCACCAGCGGAGTTGTTGTAATCGTCTCCGAACATTTCCAAGACGCGATTACAAGCGTGAAATGTTTGAATGACCGCTCGATGAAGGTCATAGTCGCGGCTGAACAGCGTATGTATCATTTCTTCTCTGCGTACGCTGCGCAGACAGGCTGCTCTGAGAGAGCCAAGGATGAGTTTTGAACCCTGCTTGATGAAAAGGCAGGTGAGGTGCCGTCAGAAGACGCTGTCGTTATCGCAGGTGACCTCAGCACTCATGTTGGGATTGCGAAAGATGGTTACGGCTGCCACGGCTATTTTGGATATGGAGCGCGTAACGCTGATGGTAAGCGAATCCTTGAGTATGCGGACTCGCATAACCTCATCATTGCGAACACCGTATTTTTGAAAGCGCGACTCCCATCTTGTGTCTTTCTATAACGGGAGTATCAAGACACAGATCGACTTCATCCTTGTGAAGCATCGCGATCGAAAGCTGGTTACAGATACGAAGGTGGTGCCGTACGAGACTGTCGCCACACAGCACCGCCCGTTGATATGCACTCTTAAGTTCGCCCCTCCGAGGATGAGGCATGTCGAGCGATGCGGACCACCTCAAGTGATGATCGTTGAAGGAAAACGCTGCAGCTGTTTCTCGTATTCGGTTACCGACGCTGACAACCGTTGACGAAACATGGAAAGATATTACAAGTTGCATGTTCTGAATTAGGCATGACTAAGTCTGGACGCCGCAAGACTGAGAAACAGGCATGGCTGTGGAATACAGACGTGAGATAAAAAGTCCGAGAGAATAAAGGACGAGTTCCTGTGCGACAAGTCTGTCGACAATTGGCGTATGTGCCAGGAGACGAGGAAAGGAGCCAAGAAGGCCGTAGCCAAAAGCCTCTCATTATGATGACCTCAACGAGAAACTCGAGACGCGCGATGGAGAACAACATCTTTATCGACTTGTCAAGGCACGTCTTCGTCAGACCGAGGACATCGAGAAATTCTTGGGCATCAACGATGAGAATGGCCATCTACTGACGAACCGCATGAGGGTTATAAAACTATGGCATGACTACTTCGAGAGAATTTCGACAGTAAAATTTGCCCATCCGCCTATCCCTCGGATCCCTCCTACACACGGTCTTGTGTAGAAAGTCAGTGTGGAGGAGATGGAAGCAGCTTTGAAGAAGATGAAGTCAGGCAAAGCAACGGGCCCCGGTGACATAGCCGCCGACCTATGGACGATGAGGTACCGGTATCCTGCTGAGTGGCTAGCGAAGTTCTTCAACCAGGTTGTTGCGCAAAGGAAGGTCCCTGGTAGTTGCTATGAAAGCACGACGATGCCGATTTGGAAGAAGAAGGGCAGTCCTGCAGACTGCACCAATTACCGTCCAATTCACTTGCTTTCGCACAGCATGAAAATCTTCGAGCGAATTATAGATGGACGTATTCGCGATGTCGTCGAACTTCCATCAACCAGTGTGGCTTCGCAGCGGGCTGTGGTACCATCGATGCCATACATGCTGCTCGTCTTCTGGTAGAGAGACATCGCGAAAAGTAGAAACCGCTACACCTATCCACTCTCGACTTCGAGAAAGCAGTTGATCGTATACAGCGTTAGGTCATATGGTACGCCTTACGGCAACACGGTGTTCCAGAAGAGCTTATTGAGTGAGTGTGCATACTTTACTCCGACCCAAAAAGTAGAATTCGAGCGGCAGCCGGCACATCGGCGGAGTTTCCTACCTCCGTCGGTCACCAAGGCTCTGCGCTATCCCAGCTCCTTTTTATTGTTGTAATGGATGCCATTTCGCGAGACCTCCAGAAACCTACTCGCTGGACGCTGCTGTATGCAGATGACGTAATGTTTGCAATTGAGGACAAGAGCGAACACGCACGACAAGCGCAAGCTTGGTACGACCGCTTGGCGACGTTCGGGTTCAAGCTAAACGTCAAAAAATCTGAGTGTTTGACGACAGACGTAAACGAAGCCGGGTCTATGAAGATCAATGACACTGCGCTTGTACGGACGACGAACTTCAAGTACCATGGCTCTGCAATTGCATTTGATAGCAGTCTGATGATGGGATGAACTCGCGTGTGAGCGCAGCGTGGTCCAAATGGCGCTCGATGACAGGCGTTTCATGCGACAAGAAGATACCGGAACGCCTTAAATCGAAGATCCATAGAACCGTCGTCCGACCAGTTGCGATGTACGGCGCTGAGGGCTGGCCTGCAACCAAGGAGGTTCAGACTCACTTTAGCGTAATGGAATCGAAACTGCTGCACTGACTGCTGGTGTTACGCGTCTGGACCGTATTCGCAACGATGAAATACGCCAGAGGTTTGGTGTTGCTCCAATTGCTGACAACTTACGCGAAGCTCGCCTTCGATGGTATGGCCACGTTCTTCGCGCTAGTGGTGACATGGCTCGGAAGATTGGCCTTAACATAGATGTGCCCGAAAAACGGCCTAAAGGGCGGCCGAAGCAGCGTTAGCTTGATACGTTGCATGTGGATCTAAAGGTTGCTGGTCTGAAGGTACCCGATCAAGCATTTGATCGAGTAAAGTGGCGTCATCATAACAGACGAGCGGATCCCGCTTCAAAACGGGACAAACGCTGAAGGAGAAGAAGAAGAAGAAGGGAATTTTACGCATGGATGTTTGGTTGGTTTTCCTTTGCGTTCACTTTTCTAATTGCACAGAAGTTTCAACTTTTGCCACAAAAACTGTGTTTCGAGCGACTCTTTTAGCACAAATCTTTCGTAGAGGCTTGCCCTATCGTTCGTTACAGGATTACAAGAACCATCCACTTATTAGGACTTGGAGTTCGGAGAAAGCTGAAGAGGCAATCGATGCCGCATCAGCTTTCTCCGAACTTGTTCAAAGTTTTATTGCTTTTTGACTGGATTATTTATTACCATCCTCACGTTTTTCTATCTCGTTTCGCACTTTGCTTTGGCCTTTCTCGGCCTTTCTTCGTATTTTGACTGTTTCGTAACTGCTTTCATACTTCTCATTCATTCTCTTCGCGTTTTCAGCTTTTTACGGCTTTATTTTCCGTTTGATTTTTAGGAAGGATTCGAAAGACGTGACAAGCACAAAAACGGTTAAGAAACGAGAAACATGTAAAAAAGTAAGAAACGAAGAAATAACGATGAAAAGGCTTCCTCACATGCCATGTCCCTCCGTCAAGCGTTTCGTTATTGACTTCGTTTTTCTTGCAACATCGGCAATGTTCAATCCTGAACAGGTTCATAAACTGAAGCAATACGAGGAAGATTAACACCTCCTGCACAAGGATGACGCGCAAACTTGTTTGGTTTTCCAAAACCTTTCGATCATTAGACATCATAGACGGATGAGGCGCCGTGGTCTTCCGAAAAATTAAGCGTTCCTGTCGAAGTATAATTTTGGCCTTTTAGTGGTTTACTGTTGGCACGGTCTAGGCTAGCATCTGCGTGGAAAATTGCCAGTGTTGACCTATATGTAGAAGTGAGTATAAGAGCAAAGAATGAAGATTGGCCGCAAATTGGCCTTCCAAGGTAAATAAAAAAAACTGCAACCTTCGGAACTCACGGGAGCTAGAGTCCCAGAATTTTTATATGGCAAGGTTGGCCATATAAAAATTCTGGGACTTGTACGTTGGGGACCTGTTCTGTACATATTTTCAGCACGTTCCCAAATCAACATCTAGTCGTGGCCAGGAGGGAGTCTAAAACGCAATAGCTGCCTAGAGGCAATTGAAAAATATTTGGCTTCTCTTTAAAAAATCGACACCATGACTCCTTGCGGAGGACTCGTGTCACGCAGGAGAGATGTTGCAGGTGTATGTTCTGAATGTCGATTTTAGCGCGAGAAAGCGACATACAGGGTGCGCCAAAATTATGGCGACAGCACATGCGCAAACATTTTGACCTTTTATTCGGAGCGTCCGCTTTTTTTCGTGCTCTTATTGTTTTTATTGAGTCAATTAGTTTATGCTTACCTCAGACAAACATAACAATAAGTCGTGTTTCAAGATAGTGAAGCGTTCGTGCCACCGTTCTTAAATCATTGAGCTTTACCGTCAAGGCTTCTCGGCACGCTACATTCACCACCATCTTGGAGTTCATCAGAGTATCATGAATAGGTCCATCAGACGTTAAGAAGACCTTGGAACCGAGGATGATAGATCCGGACGGGAAAAACACTTATCTGTTACAACTACGGACAACATTAGGAGGGTACGTGAACGAATTCGCAGGAAGCCGGCGCGCTCGGTCCGCCCGTTGTCGGGAAAATGGACATCATGGAGACGTCGTTGAGAAGAATCTTCCGTAAACTGGGACTTAAAGCCTACAAGAAGACCCACGTGCGCCCTCTTGGACCTTCAAACAGGAAGGAGTTCCAGCTCGCAGAGCAAGAATGCTGCAAGACTAGTGCAAAGTCAACTTTCCGCCATTCATCAGCTTCCACGAGTGGCCAGCCAACTCTTCGGATTTGAATCCGATGGATTACACGGTCTGGCTAGCTCTGGAAGCTAAAGCGGGAAACCTCGCCGCCCCGTGGATCCTTTGAAGAAAGGCGTGGGATGTGCTCAATGCGCCTTACTACCGTGCCGCCGTCAATGCCTTCCCGAAGCGTCTCAAAGTCTATATCGATGCCGATGGAGATATCTTCGAATCTCAATGTTGCGTATAGTTTACAATAGACTGATAAACAGTATCTCATTGTTGGTTTCTCGAAAGCACCGCATTTTCTCTCTTGGCGAATTGAAAACCTTGTCGCCATAATTTTGGCGCACCCTGTATCTATATCGCGGGTTGGGGTGCCGAAGTTTGGTTGGCTCACCACCCACCAGTTTTATGTTCTACCTGATTTCTTCCAAAAATTAGACACCTTGCCGTGGTTCTACATTGAAGCCCTGAGCACTAGAATTCCCTTGACATTCAATTACTCATTGCTACATCCTTCCAGTGCCTCAGGCTGGCTATCAAGGCAACACCAGTTCTAACAGCTTGCCGTATGCCACTATCAGGCACATGTTCTGTCGCACAAACAAGAAACTGGTATGTGATAGTCGTCTTCGTTGGCACTAAGTAGCAGTATTGCGCAGTCCTTCAGGTATCTTCGTGCAACTTGACTTCATACAAGACATAGCCAGGTTAATATGGATGAAATATTACATTTTACAGGAGCTGGTCTTTCTTGTGGGTTGGTTGTCCTCCATTTCTTCTGGCTCTCCCCTTGCCGTGCAGTTTCACTGATAGTGAGCCCTCTTTTTCTAAACGCCCCCGTTTTGTTAAATCTGACTACTGAGCGTTTTGTTCTCTTGTTTTTCTTAGTATTGTTCGTGTTCTACAAGAATCATTGAATTAGCACATCCATATGGGTGTATTTATAATAATAAATACTTTCTCCAGAAACTTCGCGAAAGCATGTTGGAGGATGGATATGTTATGGAGTCTTTTGACGTCAGCTCGTTGTACACCAATGTGTCCAGGAACGACGCCTTACAAGCCGTGTCTGAAATTCTTTCAGAACACCACGCAAGCGTTAATCTTTAGGGCCTGAGCATTGCTCAGATAATGACGTTGGTAAACGAGTGCCTGTCATGTAACATATTCAGGTGGTCAGGTGACTACTATTGTCAAGTTCGAGGGCTTGCTATGGGGCAGAGGCTGGCTCCGGTCCTAGCGGTGGCCTTCATGTCAAAAGTGGAGAGACCTGTGCTTGAACGTATGTCAATTATTTACTGTAGGTATATTGACGACTGCTTTGTTATGTGTTCTACTCAGGCTGAGATGGACACATGCTTCGAACTGTTGAACGAACAGTCCGAGCATATAAAGCTCACACGCGAAACACCTACAGAGAATTGGCTAGCCTTCCTCAATGTGCAGGTGTATTTCTCTCACGGAGAAATGAAGACTAGATGGTATCGAAAACCCAGCAGCAAGAACATCCTTGTTCATTGTTGCTCTGCCCACCCCTCAAACACTAAAAAGGGCATTATTAAAAACATGTTCCGGACAGCCATTGCCACATCGTCGGATAACGAGCAAAAGCTGTTGTCATTAAAAAGAAGAATGTGCGGGCAGGAGTACATAGGGGAAACGGGCAGACCGTTGTGTATCAGAGTCAAGGAGCATTTGGACGGCCTTAAAAAGCCCAATGTGTCAACTCCTTGGGGAGAGCACAGGGTCCGATGCCACCATGGCGCCATGTTCCAAGTGTCCGTCTCCATCCTAGTGAGAGAAAGCGACATCTCAGCACGCAGGACACTTGAGGCGCTTTGGATAGCGGCCAAAAACCCACAGGTCAACCGCAAGGATGAATGCATAGCGATAACCCAAGAGCTGGCACCCTTTGTCGAGCTCTGTGGGTTTTGATCAATTAGATCTGACCTCCAGGGTACTTAAGTCGGGTGGCATCCAGGGCTAAACTCATTCACCCACGTCTATCTCCACCTGCGGGTGATTGGTGGTGCTCGTCGGCACCCACCTGGAAGGTTAGTTGATACGCTCTACCTGTGACACCGGTTCTTTACTCTAGCTGCCTTGAAATTGCTAATCTGTATGATGAAATCGCGTTTGGTGGAATAGTTTCACTAATGTTCTCGACTTTTCCCGGCTCCGAAGAAGGCGAAGACGCCGAAACGTCAGCCGAAGTAAACAAACGTCAGCCTGTTTAACAATCTTGGTAAACAGCTTGAAGAAGAAACACGCTGAAATAAATAAATAAATAAATATCTGCTTGCAGTACTCTGGAAGCGCTTTGGATCGCAGCTAAGAGCCCTAGCTCGATCGGAAAGAAGAGTGTCAGAGGTAACACGGGAACTGACACCCTTCTCGAGCTCTGGTTTTGATCCACAAGGTCAGACCTACGTGAGTGTTTCAGTCGGATGGTCCCAAGGCTAAGCTTATTCACCCACATCTGCTTCCATCTTCGGGTGGTGGTCCGGTGGTCCTCCTCAGCAACTACCTGTATGATTAGTTATTCATTTGTACCTACTGCTTCAGCTCTTTCATCTATTTTCCTTTGGAAAAGTGCTCTGCATGACGAAATGGTGATTGAGCGGGTAGTGTTATAAGCATTTCCAACTTTTCCAGGCTCTGAAGAAGAAACAGACGTTGAGACATAAGCCGAACTAAACCGTATAACAATCCTGGTCAACAGCTTGAAAAGGAAGACGTAGGTGAACAACCCGTCAAATGGATTTTTTCGTGAAAATGTGCCAAATGTCCTGGTTTTGATGTTGGTTAAAGGAGTTTTCACAGTTTTGATATGTACATAGTAAGAGTCCAAAACCGCCAATGAATTGCTCCGACCCAATACACTGGAGCGCTCATCAAACAGAAGCTTTGCTTTTTGCTACGAATTTTCAGATAGATAGGAGTGGAACGACAGAATTTTCTACCTCCCAGCTATCCATTCTAAATTTTTTCGAAGCCACGAACTATGCTAGGAAACACAAGAGAAACAAGGCTGGACCACCAATGAATAACGACAAAAATATATAATACGATACTATTAGGTCGTTGCATTTTGAAATGGCCGATTTTGACTGAAAACTTTGACAGATCATAACTTTGCTTGGAAGCAATTTTATTAATCGAAAGAGCCCCATTACAATTAGTTCATATTTTTCATCGCGACAATAGCTTAGGCATTCCATCTCTGTAAAAACCAGAACTACGAGAATTAATAAAACATAAAAAGTCATTTTCGACATCATCTTGGTTGCTGATCTGTAGGTGCACGACGAAGCCTACGCCTCCGACATTGCGGGCTGTAACCTTCTTCCCACGTATGACGAGTATTCCGTCTCTCAAGTATCGTACGTCATTCCTGCGGGCCTTGTTCTCCTGCACCACGTAAACACTGATACGTTCTGCTGCTTCCAGAAGAGCGTGTAGGTCAGCGTTTGAGGAGCTGTCCTGTCGTTGTAGGTGCAACGCATGAAGCAGTCTCAGTGGCGTGCTGTGCTCGTGTCATCTTTGTTCAGAATCGGAGACGTCCTGTGCAACCTGAGATCTGCCTCTCTCCTGTTGTCATGCCATCTGACGTCGAAAACGGCAGAGGTCAGCGTTGTGGGTGCTGAGGCTGGAGCTGTGCTATCGTGGTGAAAACCGCGTATACGAAGCAGAATAGGGGCGATTTCGATGTGAGGTTCAAACTTGGCAAACCTTTCGGAGAATTACCAAGGTTTTTCTGCTTGAGAGACCGTGCCGGGATAAAAAACCTCAATGTTCGACAACCATTTCCACTCTCACACCACGGTGAGGCGCTGAACCATGTGACTGTTCGAACTTACTAGGTTTCTCTGTTCCTCAAGTAAGGCAGAATAGAAAACAATCTTTTCCAGCTTCAAAGAGATAAATATTACCATAAAATTCGCATTTGAATTTCCCCAACGCTTTAAGTGAAGTGCGCTCTACTGTTGTCTGTTCATGCCTTTCATAACAGATTCGTTTACGCTTAAATAAAAATGAAAACAGCATCCAAAGTTTCGAGGTTGAAGGTAGGCTCTCGGATTTCTACAACTTTCGGTATTGTCTTTCTGAGCGTGTAGTGAAGCAGTTGAAGCACAGACTGTCGCGTGCACTCCAAACCGAGGTTCTTGATTCTAGCCCCGCTCCCGCCAACGAAATCGCTTATCTTTCCGGTGTCGGTGAATTCGATTCAGAAATGACTGAGAAGGTTAAAACAGGGACTTCTCCACCGGTTAGTCACTGTAGTCGTAGTAAATTCACCGTGAAATGACTTCCACGATATCCAGCAGATGTAGTGTGCGTGGTCCATCCCACAAAGTGACTGATTAACACCGGCCTTCATTCTTTATCCCTTATTGCCTTCTATGTTTGGTCCGTGTTCCCGACCAACAGTGCCTTGGTTAACTGTTCAGATTTAAAATTCAGCAACAGGCACATGCGTTGGTGGCGATGTCCGTTCCTCCACGTGGTGCCACTGGAAACTGCTTGCTTTTGCAAGCCGAGCCAATCACGGACAATCGAATGCAGGCGACAGGCCCTAGTGACAGGCCGGCCTACGAACATTCTGTGTCACATCATATGGTTGATGACGTTACAGAGTTCTCGGGATAATGCTTCGGCGTCCGCGGGAGCCGACGCGCACTCGTAAAGCCCGGCGAGTGTGAGAAGTATGCGAGGGTCCCTGATGCGAGGACGGCATCGGGGGCAACTGAGCTAGTCCGAAAGTCCCGCAACGTAGGCAAGACCCGCGTAGCAACGTTGAATGTGGGTACGTTGACGGGCCGCTCGTGCGAGTTGGTAGAAGCACTGGAGCGAAGAAGGACAGATTTCTGTGCGGTGCAGGAGACGAGGTGGTCCTGCTGCAAGTCGAGGGACATTGGCCGCGGCTTCAAGGCCGTTCTGTGCGGCAGTCCCAGGACCACCAGTGGTGTCGGTATGATCGTCTCCGAGCGTTTCCGTGACGCGATTGCAAGCGTAGAACGTTTCGATGACCGCTTGATGAAGATTATTGTCGCCGTAGAAGAGCGACGATGTCATTTCTTTTCTACGTATGCTCCGCAGACAGGTTGCTCCGAGTAAACCAAAGACGAGTTCTGGTCCATGCTTAATGAGAAGACAGCGGAAGTGCCGTCAGAAGATATGGTTGTTGTGGCAGGTGACCTTAATGGCCACGTCGGAGCAGCGAAAGACGGTTACAGCTGTCATGGTGGTTTTGGCTATGGGTCACGCAACGCCGATGGTGAGCGTATACTTGAGTATGCAGACTTACACGACCTCACCATCGTGAATACCAAATTTCGAAAGCGTGACTCCCACCTCATCTCGTTTTATAGCGGGAACGCCAAAACGCAGATTGACTATGTCGTTGTTAGGCGTTGCGACCAAGGCCTAGTCACAGACGCGAAGACCGTGCCGTATGAGACGGTAGCCACGCAACACCGTCCACTGATCTGCTCGCTGAAGATCACACCTCCAAGGTGTAAACGTGTCGAGCGGTGCAGGACGGCTAGAATTATGTAAATGGCGGCGATTGAAGGAGAAGGAAGCAGCTGTTGTCTCTCGCATTCGGTTGCGGACGGTAACAACGGTCGAGGAAACCTGGAAAGAGGCTACCGATGCGATAACCCGGGCTGCACACCTCGAACTCGGCACAACGAAGCCTGGACGGCGTTGGGTCGACAAGCAGGCTTGGCTGTGGACTGACGATGTCAGAGAGAACGTCAGGGAAAAGAAACGGCTGTATCACGTATTTATCGGTGACAAATCAGTCTGTAATTGGCGGAATTATCGAGAAGCGAGGAAAGCGGCAAAGAAGGCAGTGGCTGCTGCTAAAGCCGCATACTACGCTGAAGTCAGCGAAAAACTGGAAACGCGCGATAGTGAGTGCTATCTTTACCGACTCGCCAAGGCTCGCTGTCGCCAAGCAGAAGACATCGAAAAGTTCTTTGGCATTAACGATGAGAACGGCCATCTTCTGATGGATGGTAAAAGGGCTGTGAAGCGATGGCGCGACTACTTCGAGGAAATTTCGAATGTAGAATTTGAACATCCTGCCGTTCCTTTTGCTTCACCTGTATACGGTCCCGTTCAGATGATCACAATGAGCGAAACTGAAGCAGCCCTGAGGAAGATGAAGTCAGGCAAAGCCACTGGTCCAGATGACCTGCCGGCTGACCTATGGAAGTCGAAGGGCTGGTGCCCTGCTGACTGGTTGACAGAGTTTTTCAATCAGGTTGTTGCTGAGAAGAAAGTGCCTGAGAGTTGGCAGCAAAGCACGACTATCCCGATTTGGAAGACGAAAGGCAGCCCTGCGACTGCGCTAGCTACCGTCCGATTCGCTTGCTTTCGCACAGCATAGAGATCTTTGAGCGAATTGTCGATGGACGAATTCGGGACATCGTCCAGCTTTCCAGCAATCAGTGCGGCTTCGTGGCTGGCTGTGGCACCATTGATGCCATACATGCCGCCCGCCTTCTGATAGAGAAGCATCGCGAGAAACAGAAGTCAGTGCATATCGCCTTTTTCGACTTGGAGAAGGCCTTTGACCGCGCACCGCGTGAAGTGATATGGTACGTCCTGCATCAACATGAAGTTCCTGAAGAGCTCATAGAGTGGGTGCGAATTCTCTACTCTTGTCCAAAGAGTCGAGTTCAAGCTGCATCTGGAACCTCGATGGAGTTTTCCATCTCTGTCGGGGTACACCAGGGTTCTGCGCTTTCCCCACTCCTCTTTGTTGTCGTCATGGATGCCATCACAAGAGATCTTTAGAAGCCCGTCCCCTGGACGTTGCTTTGTGATGATGACGTCATGCTTGCATGTGAAGACAAAGCCGAACTCGAGCGACATGCACAGGAATGATGCGATCGCTTGGCATTGTTCGGACTCAAGCTAAACGTCAAAAAGGTGGAGTACTTGACGACGGATATGAATGAGCTCGGATCTATCAAGATCAATGGTACTGACCTCTCACGAGTCACATCTTTCAAGTATCTCGGGTCAACAGTTACGCCTGATGGCAGCCTAAAGTTGGAGATGTATGCGCGCGTAAGTGCAGCCTGGTCCAAATGGCGGTCGTTGACTGGGGTTCTCTGCGATAAGACAATACCCGAGTACCTCAAGTCGAAGGTTTATAGAACAGTCGTCCGCTCAGTAGCGACGCACGGTGCTGAGTGCTGGCCCGTGACGAGGGAAATTGAAAGCCGCCTCAGTGTAATGGAGACGAAGATGTTAAGGTGGACGGCCGGAGTAACGCGATTGGACCGCGTTTGCAATGACACCATACGACAGTGGTTCGGTGTCGTCCCGATAGCCGACAAGTTGCGCAAAGCTCGTCTACGATGGTATGGCCACGTCCTTCGCGCTAACGACGACACCGTCTGTAAGATTGGCCTGAATCTTGAAGTCCCTGGAAAACGGCCCAGAGGACGCCCGAAGCAACGTTGGCTAGACACCTTGCACTTGGACTTAAAGATAGCTGGTGTGCATCCCGATCAAGGATTTGATCGGGAAAAATGGCGTCACCACACCAGAAGAGCGGACCCCGCCACCAAGCGGGACAAACGCTACTGAAAATAATAATAATAACAGGCACATGCGTTACTGCAGGATGAAGGCGCTGGTTCTTGCATGGGAACGAAAACGACTTCGGTTTCCTCTGTCATGTTTCCATCACTGCGGGTCGCCAAATTGGTATAAATAGGAATTATATTGGAATGTTGGTGCAGCTGCTTGGGGAGTCCGGCAGACTGCACAAACTACCGTCCAATCCGATCGCTTTCGCATAGCATGAAGATCTTAGCGCGGATTGTCGACGGGCGCATTCGTGATATCGTCCAGCTCTCTACCAACCTGTGCGGCTTTGTAGCTGGTTGTGGCACAGTCGATGCCATACACACCGTTCGTCTTTTGATAGAAAAACACCGGGAAAAACAGAAGTCGGTGCATCTTACCTTCCTGGATTTGGAGAAGGCCTTTGATCGCGTTCCGCGTGAAGTGATATGGTATGCCTTACGAGAACACGGAGTCTTCGAAGAGCCCATAGAGTGGGTACGAATACTGTACTCTTGTCCAGAGAGTCAAGTACAAGCTGCAGCAGGTACGTCGGTGGAGTTTCCCATCTCTGCCGGAGTACATCAAGGGTCTGCGCTCTCCCCTCTACCCTTCGTCGTCGTTATGGATGCCATATCCGTGATTTTTAGCAGCCAGTACCTTGGACGTTGCTTTATGCTGATGATGCAATGCTCGCTAGCGAAGATAAGATTGAACTCCAGCGGCAGGTACAAGCTTGGTGCGATCGCCTGGAAAGATTTGGAGTCAAACCTAATGTCAAGAAGACCGAGTATATGACGACTGAGGAAGATGAGTCCTGCTCCGTTAAGATAATTGACATTGAGCTGCCACGTACTTCGGTATTCAAGTACTTGGGATCAGCAATCGCGTCCGGTGGCGGTTTACTCGTTGAGCGAACTCACGCGTGAGTGCAGCGTGGTCCAAATGGCGCTCTCTGACGGAAGTGCTCTGCGACAAGAAGATACCAGAGCGCCTAAAGTCGAAGATCTGCAGAGCAGTCGTCCGACCTGTAGCTATTTACGGAGCTGAGTGCTGGCCCGCTACCAAAGAAATTGAAAGGCGTCTGAACGCAATGGAAGCGAAGATGTTGCGGTGGACGGTCGGAGTTACGCGCTTGGATCGAGTACGCAACGACTCCGTACGGCAGAGGTTCGGTGTCACCCCGACATTTGAGAAGATGCGCGAAACTCGTCTGCGATGGTACGGCCACGTCCTTCGCGCAAAAGATGACATTGTCCGAGAGACTGGTCCTAACCATGATGTGCCCGGAGGGCGGCCGACCAAAACAGCGGTGGTTTGATACGCTGCATCAGCACTTGAAGATGGCTAGGTTGCACCCTGATCAGGCATTTGATCGGGAAAAGAGGCGCCAACATTCAGGAAAGCGGATCCCGCAACTAAGCGGGACAAACGCTGAAGAAGAAGAAGAAGTTGGTGTGCAGCTGCTTGTTTTTGGCGGACAAGGCAGGTCACTCACACCGCTAACGTGCGTCCAAAATTTCTCCGCGCGACGTGCATTTCGTGAAGAATGCGCATCCCACTCTAATTTTTCCTACTTGACGTCGCTCTTCACTCATGAATCTCAGAATTAGATAAGAACTCCCACTAGAGGGTGTTATGCAAAGCAGCCAAGGGGGTGGGGGCGGGTAGTTTCGTTTGCTTACTACGATCTCGACCACTAGAACACGTCAGTTATACTAACCAGTTTCGCTAATGTAGCGATTAGCGATCTAAAAGTGCAAGAAAATGCACTCTAACACCAGCTCCAAAACGTCACTATGATACGACTAAACCCAGGAGATGCAGCATACCCAGCACTGGGTGCACCGCTTCCGAGCCGGGACCAGCGCAGCGATGGTTAGGTGTCCGTTGGCGCTACTTGGCTCTGCAGCGCCGTCTGGCCATATCTTTGTCCCGCAACTGCTAATTTTGTTTTTAGACGACGGGCGGACCTGAAGACGCTGTCTATATAAGCAGACCGGCTGCCTCGGTTTGATCCTGCTTCTTCGTTGCTATCGAAAATTTCTTCCCTCGGCAGAAGCAATTCAAGGAAGGAAATCACGCGCCCACTGCTATGTGACACGATCCAGGTTCCATCCCCAATTTCCACGGGCTGGTTAACCGGATCACCCATCTCTTTCTGAGGACGAGTTAATTATGGACGACATCGGCAGATTCCCACCGTATGAATGGCAGCGATGACGTCGAGGGGCGTTTGGGCGTACGTCGTCGACGCACTCAGAAGGGGGTGCGCCCAGAGCCAGTTCGTGGAGCACCCGCCACAGACTCCGCTGGGCCCACGGCTCAGTGCACAATCGCTCTTCCCGGAGGCTATTTTGGGGGCCACTACCGTCGTCGTACGCCGCGGACGTCACAGCGGCGCTCGTTGTTCCTGCAAAATAATGGCGCCTACCTTTGTCCGGCCGGGGCGACCCATGCTCTTGGAGCTTTTTCGGGCAGCTCATAGAGGTCTATGAATCGCTCCGGATTCCTTCTTCTCTCACTTCTTACACTGTGTAGGGGATTGCTTGTTCGAAAACGATGTCGATCTTACTAGGTAGTCTTCCGAACCAGAAACGCTTTGGTTTAAAAGTGCAAAAAAAAGAGATATCGTTTAAAAATCGTTAAGAAAACGTGTAAAATGTCTATTTGAAGGATGTGTAGCTGCAATCAGAACTCTTGCGCCGTTTCTGGTCCTCTATACAAGCCCCTGAAGACTCAAGCAAACTTGAATAGTATAGCTGTCTGTTTACTTTATTGTCCGTTCCAGAAGTGTTTGTATTAAGGTTCGCATACAAGCTCCTCTGTTGATGGGGTGAATCACCGTACTAGACGACGGTCAGTTGCCAAATTAACTGAATAAACTAATTGAGGCTTTGAGCTTTTTCTTATTTTTGTTTTTTATTGAAATTTTTGTTGGATTCAAGGGTTAAAAGTCTAGATGAGGTCATGCAGCCGTATCGGGTGGGAACATCAGTGCTCATTTTCATGTAACTTCTAGAGAAGGAAATTAGGAGTACATTACTACCCTAAACTAAAATGAATCGAAGAACTAATCACACGGCGAGAAAATTAATCAATCTAATAAAATTAAAATCGTAAAACCAAATTGTTATTTTTAATTTTAATTTATTTGTTTTGCTTATTTAACTTCCCTTAATCTGTAAAATAAAATTAATTAAAATTATGATTATTTGGATGTTAAGGGCGATCAGTCACCGTGAACATGATTTCGTTGCTCGTTAGATCTCAATATCGGAAGGCAGATCACCACGGTCGAGCAACACCCAATCTCCTAGAATGTTAAACTAATTTTCAGAAAGTTTTTGAAAACACTGCGTTATTTACGAAGTTTTTATTTGCCGACGAAGTCGTAGCTATCGTATGGGCTTCACCTAGTAAGCTCAAGAAATGTTTTCTCATAACAATGGAGGGCGCATAGCAATATTCCTGCAACCACAGTCTTTCATTACACCCTAAAACCGTTCGCAAGCAAGGGTTGGTCAATAACAGCAACAATTACTATTTCAAGAGAGCCTGTATTAGCTGGAGAGCGCAAGCACATTATCCTGGGCGGGAGAAGTTATCCCTCTCCACCGTCATAGATTCCTACGCAGAAGTTTAGGCGGAACGCTGAGGATGGTTGAAGAACACCGCGCTGGCTGTGGGTAGACTTCTAGCCTCTCGATTACCTACACAGGGCGAACTCGTTGGTGATTCGAGTCCAGGATTTTACTGCAGCGGGGTGACAGAACCTCATTTTAGGACTAGCTAATCGCTCATTCGCTTCGAAACGACTCTTTATCGATTATGTATTTTTGAAGCCAGATTGACCCTCGGATGGAAAACAGGAAGTGACCGACTGCCTGGTAGCGGCTCATACTTGTGGCGTCAAAATAGACACCACATCTCTGTTAATCTCCATATGCCGTGCTGTTTTGCTTGCTTCTTCTTTTACTGGGCTGCGATATATCCGAGAATATTTTCCATCCACTACGGAAATATATCAGAATATTTCGGGTTGAAGAGAAATCACTGACGACTGCATCGTTGCTTTGAGGTATTCTAGGTTGGACTAGATGGGTCCTGTCTTCATGCCAAACGAGGCTAGGTCACCTCTCGATGCCCAAGAAGGAAGCCAAGTGGAGGAGATATTGATATTCCAGCTCTTCCAGTACACAGATACGCACTTATGACCGTACTATTTTTCTTCCTTCTTTGTGTGTAACACCAACAGTTTCGTACCGACTTTCATTGATTTTCCTCTGTCTTACTTCCAATGTCGATCCATGGCATACCTTGTGGACATCGTTTGATAGCTGTATTTGCGTAGAACTTCAATACGTAGCCTATATAGTATATTAAAGTACGTCCACCGACCGTATGCAATTATCAAAACTCAACAGCGCATGCCTTTTACGCGATGGATTATGTGTCCGTTCCTCCACGGGGAGGCACTGGAAACTTCTTTTTTTGCGAGCTGAGCTGAAGACGGACTAAAGTCAAGGCGGTAGGCTTTAGTGGCAGGTCGGCATACAAACATCCTGTATCACATCACGTGGTTGACGGCGCGTCGGAATTCTCGAATTCATGCTACAGCGTCCGCGTAACCGACTCACATTCACAAAGCCCTAGGGGTGAGAAGTGTCCCTGGTGCGGGGACTACATCGAGGGCAATCGAGCTTGTCCAACAGTGTAGGCAGTGTAGGCAAGACCTTCATAACAACGTCAAATGTGGGTACGTCAACGGGCAGTTCCTGCGACTTGGAAGTGGCAGAGGCAGAAGAAAAACAGTTTCCTTCGCGGTGCGGACGCCGATGAGCTTTGTTGCAACAGTCGATGTGATAATTCCAGGACCACCAGTAGTGCCGGTGTGGTTATTTCTTCTCAAGATTCCGTGGTGCAATCGCAGGCGTAAAACGTTTCGATGAATGCCTGTTGAAGCCTGTGCCCAGCGTAGATTAGCGACGATATGTCTTCTCAGTTTGCTTCGTAGACTGACCGCTGTGAGCACACCGAGGACAAGTTCCTGTTCTTGCTTGGGAAAAAGGCAGCTGAAGTGCCGTTCACAAGATATGACCTTTGTTGCGGATAACCCTAATAGTGAAATCGGAGCAACGAAAAACGCTTACATCCTTCCGCTACGTGTCAGGTAATGCACATTTGGGTATGCAGTCTACGCGGCTTCACCACCGCGGACACGAAATTTCGAAACGTGGCTCCCATTTCAAATAAATAAATCCGACCTCGTTCTATAATGGGAGCTCCAAAATGCAAATTGACTGTGTCCTTGTCACACATCACGACCATAGGCTTGTCACAGATGCGACGTTGCGCCGTGTGAGACAGTCGTCACGCTGCAACGTCCGTTGATTTGTTCGTTGAGGGTCATCCCTATAAAGATAGAAGAAGGTAGAGTTATTCTGGCTAGCAAGAACCCAATGATGACAATTGAAAGAGAAGGATGCTACAGTTATTTCTCGCATTCGATCGCCGACGGTTGCGACTGTCGACGAAATCTGGAGTGATACTACAAAGCGATAGTTATGGCAGCCTTCTTCGAGCTCGGCGAGACGCTGCCAGGGCGGGGTTGTCTCGACATGGCTGTGGACTGTAGATGTCAGAGAAAGCGTCTGTGAAAAGAAACAACTGCATCGTGTCCATCGGTGACAAGACAGCTCATATTTAGCGAAATTTTCCAAAAGCGAAGACTGCGGCAAAGATGTGGTAGCCGCTAGTAAAGCTGCACCATATGATAAGGATAAGGATAAAGGACGGCGTTATTCAATTTTCTTTGGAATGCGCCACGCATTCTACATCTACGGGATGAGTTGAATGCGTATTTGGCCACACAATGACTTGCGGTGGCCAACCATGAACAAGTCAGCGCTTTATCCTCCCCATACAAGTCTGGTTCTAATTCACCGACCCCGGAGGGATGGTGGGCTTGATTGGACTGGGCCGGAAATCCGAACCAGGAACCTGGTATCGGGTGCAAGCGACAGACTGCGCTCCACGCGCCCCAGATACAGTTGTGGTAATTCTTTGTCTTATTTTGTTTTGTTTTGATATGAGCCCCGACACATGTCCAGAGTGTCTATTATGTAAATGGATGCACTCTGTACTCGAGCAGAGAAGCCGACTACGAGCGCCGATGGTCACCTCAAGTAGTTTTCCATCCACGCCAGAGTGCACCAAGGATCTGCTCCCTTTCCTCTGCTCTTCGTGGTCGCCATGTCTCTCGAGGTCTCCAAACGGCGGCTCCTCGGACTCCGCTGTATACCGATGAAGTCATGCTTGCATACGAAGATGGAAGCGACCTCAGGCTACAAACACAAACATCTTGCGATTGCTTGTCACTGAAAGGCCTAAAGTCGGACATCCAAAGGAAAATAATTGAGGAGGAACCTGAATTTTGGACCCATTAAGGCCAAAGGCACTCATCATGAGCTACATCATCCAGCATCTTGGACCAACAGCCTGTCTCGCAGCAGCCTTGAGTTGGGCTTAAAGATAGAATTGGGAGTGGTTACACGCATGAGTGCAGCTTGGTGCAAATTGGTGCAAATGGCGTTCGCTGGGCCGTTTGGGCTGCGTTCCTGTCCACCGTTAGAAGCTACGGTGTTGCGTCGTTAGCCGACAAGTTGAGCGAAGCTCTTCTAAGATGGCACGACCACGACCTTCGCACTAACCCCAACACCGTCCTTAAGATTGGCATGAACCTTAGGGTTCCTGCAAAGTGGTTCACGTTGCATTTGGACTTATATGTCCACTCCTATCGAGCATCTAATTGGGAGAAAGGGTGTCACTATACCAAAATAACCGACCCCTCCACCGAACTTGACAGAGGCTTCTGCGAAGATGAGTGGGAGACGTAGGATCAAAAATGCGTTTATGAACCTAAGTCCTGGATGTACTTTTTGCAGTCTGTACATGCAGGATGAGAACGTGCAAGTGCTTGATCAAAATGAACTCCCAGATAGGCCCCCTGCCCCCTCTGAGAACATTTAAGAACGTCCCATCCGAAGTGAAATGTTGACATCACAGTCAAGATCCGCCTTGCAAAAAATTCTGCTAGGGATCATTTTAATCCTGATAGGCTTTCAGACGTGGTTAGGCTTATGGATCTTTGAAAGAGGGAGGAGGTTCACCCACGGATTCTTATATGCATGTGAACGGCCACATAGTGTACAACGTCTCGTAGTTTCGGATAATGGATTGACCGACAGAGCTCGAACCCTTTCGTCCCACACTATGAGTGTGCCACACATTATACTTGCCGGATAATGTGTCTGAGCTTCTGCAGCGAAACAAACAACTAGCGTAGCGCTTGTAAAGTAAATGCGATACTATATGCTGGTAAGAACATCGGCGAGCCGTTGGCTAAAGAAGCACATTTAGATAAAATGTAGCAGTCACTGACAAGGAAAGGGTCTGAAGCGTATGTCTGAACAGGGGAGGGGGAGGGAGGAGCGAGTCATATATAGAACCCTCACCCCTAAATTAATTTAAAAATGTGTTTATTTTTTGCCAAGTCGTTAAACCGAAGAAGTCGGGGTCTTTGAAGTCGCAATGGAATACGGCGCATCACGAGTTTGGAGGTCTTGTTCGCCTGCGATGCCTCTGCCGGCAAGCGGCTTGGAGCGCAGTGGAAGTGACGTTGCCTCATGCGGAGAAGGGGGGGGGGGGGTTTGGTCCTTCTGCGCTGCTGCATTTTTGCATTTCGACTGACTGGTTGAGATTTGGGGGATTTTGACTCAATACCATTTTCAGACGTTTTCTGCCTAATTTCCCAGCTACATGCTTTGGAAAGAACCTTTCTTGCAACTTGTTTATTACTGACTGGATTTTTAACCACAACGCCTTCGTCAACTTCAAGTTGACGTGCTTCGAAGTCCTTTAGTATGCCGGCCATCCGTCCGGCCAGCTTGATTTTTTCCCTCGAAGGTTCCTTGTCTAAAGGTGGGCCACACTTCAGCGTGAGGAGGAGGATCACTACTCGAGCACCGGCAAAGCATGTTGGTGTTAAGGCCTCCGCCCACTTTTGGAGCAAGCGGCGAACGGCCGAGAGCGCCGCTGATGATTAAAAGGCTACAGCGCAGACAGTCTGTCCGCGCCGCCGGAGGGCGACGACAATAATGATCCGCATCATTATCGCCGCTGCGGCTCCGGCGGTGTCGCCTCCGCCGCGCGCTTCCTGCCGCTCGCGGAAGAGCTCGCGGCCCCGCGCTCGCCGAGCTCTGCGTCTCTGCCCTATGGTTAAGGATAGGGCAGCGGCAACGCCGCTGAAGTGTGCGGGGCCCTTTAGGTTCTAAAAAAGCTCAAGCAGACCTTTGATTTTCAGGTGACAGACAAAGATGAGGGAAGGAGTGTATCGATGCCGTTTAGGTTAATTTGCGGGATTCACAGACCGCGTTTCTCGCTTGAACTACCTCCGATATCATATTCTGGTCTCTTTTGAAAATCCGAGCAGAATGGTTGTTTTTCCCAACGTCATTGTTCCATGTAGGGAAACAGACTGTGGGGAGCCTGTAGCTTTTATACGCTGCCCGTATTGCTGCTTCATGCACTTTGTGCCTGAACAAAAAAGAAAAAAATCTCAACCAGTCAGTTGAAATGCAAAAATGCCGCAGCGCGGGAAAACCGAGTCCCTGGCCTTCCTCGCATGAAGCAACGTCACTTCCACTGCGCTCCAAACCGCTTGCCGGCGGAGGCATCGCAGGCGAACAGACCCCCAAACTCGTGATGCGCCATATTCAATTGTGACTTCAAGGACCACCTACTCCTTGGATTTAACGACTTGGCAAAAATGAACACATTTTTATACTAGCTGAGGCGTGCGGATTCTCCCTACATGACTCGGTCTCCTCGTTCAGACATACGCTTCAGGCCCTTCCCTTGTGAGTCTCTGCAGCAAATTCACCAAAGGAAAAGGCTGGGGAAACGCAAACCTTGGGTCTCAAAGACGCCACGCGATAAACAGCCTCTAGTAGATAAAAGTGAAGAGCCAGCTCCAGATGAGATGGTCATAAGTTTTATGGGACAAAAATACATGGGCAGTTTTTTGAATTTTAATGTAGCCGCTTTTTTGACATCGGTAAGCTTCTTGTTGCGCACTTGGATTTCGTATCTTTTTGTTAGGTTTTTATGGTTCCCCTCTTACTTAACGGTTGGAAGTTAGATTTGTTGAAACGGCCTCATCTTTCGGCACAATCAGTAACACCATGGACAAACTGCTGCTGAGACAAGCATGACGTTCAGAAAATCTTAGAACATTATCACCAAATGATGAGGATTTTAAATCTTAAAGAAGCCGAACCAGGAACTGGGGCAGTCCGCACAGCTTCATAGGAAGCGAAAAGGAAATATTTGTCATGCATCGCGAGAAGTCGCTAAGAAGAATGCCATATGTCGTCAGAATGCTGTCAGAAAGTATAAGCAGGAATTTCCGCAATATATCGCTTTCAATGCGTGCATTGCTGTCCCGTTGCGCTTTAAAACAAAATTTAATTTATACTTATACTCGAAAAGTAAAAATTTTGATTTTTGTTACAATCATTCGGGCAGCTGAACAAAAAAAAATTCAAAGAAACTCATACCAAATTTCACTTGAGAAGATATTCCAACTATCTTGGAGAGTCTGTGGTTTACCCTACGAAAAGCTCGTTTCAATTAGGAAGACGGTCACTTGGATTTCAGGAGCATCAAGTTTTTTAGAATAGTGTCTTATTCAACGTGAAAAGTGTCCTATCTGATCTGAAAGACCTATTAACTGTGACGTAGAAATGGTAAATACTGAAATTCTTTGATGAAGCACCGGTTTCTAAGATGGACGAGGTTGTCTACGACACCTTACTGCAGCTCGAACGCTCTCGCTGTCCTGCACTCAGTTTACAAAACTGCTCTACATACCTGCCTACATAGGAAACTTTGCTTGAGTGAAGGCTGCTCCACCACGCATCTATGATGTCCACAAAGTAGGCGGCACCCGATCTCGTCGAAGTCCCCTGCTTGTAGTGGAGGAGTACGACCCGAATCAGACCATACACTCTGAAATGACGCGGTATTTGGTCAAAAACAAACTGTTCCTCAATTCGTGCTCTTGCAGCCTTTACTGTGGAGCTGATTTGTGCGCCACTTAGAGAACCCTTTAGTGAGCAGAAAAGAGCGCGGCCTTGTAGCCTGGCGTCTCCTGTTCCGCTCTCTTCGACCTTTGGCGATGCAGGGTAGTGGCGACCTTGTCGAAGTTGCTTTTGTCCGAACCCATCCTAGACCTAGAGCGCCTCCACGTCCTACACGGCGGTAGCGGCAGGAGCTCATAGGTGAATGTGTATTTGTGCATGCCGCTGCGGGTGGCTATCAGTGTATTTGCGAATAACACCCGGTGGACGTGGGAACGTCCAGAATACCCCGGCACTAGGCATAATGGGTGTAACAAGCTGAGGACAAACATGCACTACAACACATTACTTCTAACCGCTTCCCTATTCTTATCTCATTGAGGACCGTGCTGGAAGATTTCGAAATAATAAAACAAAAATCAAGAAGATGATTTCATTATCGTTTGGGTCGAAAGCTGCCACAGAAAACAGTTACAATGAACTTGCTCAGACCAGTCTAAGAGGGGCCTATGGAAGTTCACCATACCTTCTAACTAAACAAGCACTCGAATTGCTAGCGTTATGTAGACGTGCGCGCACAAAGGGTTGACTGCTCTTGACTCAATCACCTGTTTCTAAGTTTTGGAGGACGTTGGACTGTTTTGGGTGGTAAAGGATTAAGTAGCTTGTTATGGATCCTGGTGGGAAGGGGCACTTCACTCTGCCTGTTGCAGAACGGCATCAGAGTTGAAAGTGAACTATTCAACAACACACTGAACTAGCTCACGAGAGACTTTCCCTTACGCTTTCTGGCCATGCTGGTTCGGCTTGTTTTGCTTTTCTTAATAAAGGGCCAACTATTGTGCTAGCTCTTCTTTAATGTGTCAAGATCCTGCTCCCGTGGGATCAATATTAAGCGCTTCTGCTTGGACACGTAGCGCTCGCAGGTCGGCTCTAGCATTTCAATTTCGAATCTGTTTCGAATCTATTCAATTCCCCGAACGTGCCCAAGCACTCCAAGCCTTGCGTTTGGGGTTCTCTGGGATGATATACAGTATGCTGTCTTGTCTACACTGAAGCCATGAAAAAGACCACATATGCGTTCAGGCGACACCAACAATACGTAGTAGAAGTCGAATACATGACGCACTCGAAAACGTGCCGATTTGTATCCTTTCTCTTCGATTTACCTCCACAAACGCTTTCACTCCAATAAGCTGTGAAGGGCACGGATGCCAGCGCAGACCAACTGCGCTATTTGTCCGTTTTCCCTATTATCCTTCCTTCTAAGAAGGATTAATAATGCAAGAGCGTTTACCGAGTTCTGCATGCGGAATGGCCTAAGAACGATCCTAATACCTGAACGCTGCAGAGCCGGTGCCCTTTCCTATTCGTCACCATTTCTGTAAAGAAGCATGGCCCTTTCATTGGAAAAACACCCTCTACACAACCCAAGAACAAGATCGATTGAGAGATCCAAAAGCCAATAGAGACGCTTTCCTCATTGAACGAGGATTTTGCTGAACCTCCATTTGTTTTTTGAAATCGGTTCCTGTTTTCATTGTACGAAATAGTACAAGTGTGGCGCCTTGTGGGCGCGATGTGCCAGAAGATTTCCGGGTTCACCCTTTATTTCGTCCACAGGATGGTGGTGGCTGAGATCACGGCAGCCGCGGTAGCTGGTGGAGCCGGCGGTGGTCGGGACGGCAGCCACAGGTGGTCGGCGGCTGAGCGACGGCGGCGGTGGTCTGGCAGGCGGCTGAGCGACGGCGGCGGAGGTCTGGCCGGCGGCTGAAGACAGGCGACGGCTGGAGCACGAGGGCGGCGGCGGCTGCGGCTGGAGGACGGCGGCGGCTGCGGCTGGAGGACGGCGGCGGCTGCGGCTGGAGGACGGCGGCGGCTGCGGCTGGAGGACGGCGGCGGCTGCAGCTGGAGGACGGCGGCGGCTGCGGCTGGAGGACGGCGGCGGCTACGGCTGGAGGACGGCGGCGGCTGCGGCTGGAGGACGGCGGCGGCTGCGGCTGGAGGACGGCGGCGGCTGCGGCTGGAGGACGGCGGCGGCTGCGGCTGGAGGACGGCGGCGGCTGCGGCTGGAGGACGGCGGCGGCTGCGGCTGGAGGACGGCGGCGGCTGCGGCTGGAGAACGGCGGCGGCTGCGGCTCGAGGAGAGAAGACTGGCGACTGGAGAACTGGCGAACTGGCGAACTGGCTCGGTGTGTGGTCCGGCCACCTTTTATAGGCGCTTTCCCGCGCCTTTTATCGGCGCATTGGTGACCAGCCACGGTGACCACCCAGGGTGACCACCAATACGCCAACGAACGGTTCTGAGTTACCCGATGAGCCACTAGTTTTGTTACAAGTTTAATAACAATCTAAACAGCAAGACCGTAGAAGTGTTACTGTACAATAACAGGCAACAGATATCCTCTACACGCCCCTCCTCGGGCAGCCAGGCTCCTGACGGCTAATTCCGTTTGAACTGCTGCCTCTTGAGGTGCGTATGGCGTTGGCGCTCCTTGTTGGCGTCATGTAGGTGCAAGACATTGGGCTTCGCAGTTTTGATCGGCCTTTTGGACGGTCCTGCACTCTGCTAGTACTGATCACTTTGTGGCTCATCGTCGTTGGCTCCCGTGGCCTTATTGTAGCGGAAAATATTGGCAGTGGTAAAGTGCTCATTGCGAAGTTCCGCACTTGGCTTAGAAACACTGCTATCTGCCAGGAATGGACTTTTGCATCACCACGGCGCGGACTAGTCCCAATACATTTTGCTGGGTGTCCAAGTGGGACGCTGTCGTTTACCGTTCCGTACGAGTGGGTCACTTTGTCCTCAATTCCTCTTGCTGGTTCAAGGATTCTGAGGTGCTTTGACTCGTTTGCCATAAGCTCTTTTCGCTGATCGCGAAGACTTAGCGGAGCTGTTTGAGTTTTCGTAGGGGAGATGCCACAATCGCAAGTATGAGAAAGATAAAGCGGATCTTCTTGTGGCAGTCCGGCCTCGATTCTGAAACAGATGCTTCCATTGTGGGGTTTAGATGACTTTTTGGGTCTGCCTCTTTTTCTTCTTTGCTTCGCTGTTCGAATTGGCTCATTGTCCATACCTATAGGCAGCCTTGTTAAGAAATCGCACTGGATCTTCAGCGGCTCGGCATTACCGGCTATAGGCTTGATTACAGCACTATTTTCAGTGAGCTCTGTTATTCTAAAAGGTCGGTTCCATTTATTGACCCATCTCGGTGGTTTGGATCCGAGTCGTTTCGCGGAGGTTCGCATGGACACCTTCTCCCCTACAGAAAACGGATAATCCACGCTCTTTGACTCATTCCAGTGTCCAATATTATCTCCTACCCGAAGTACTTTGGGCGTTTGGCCTGTATTCGTGGGAGAAATTTCGACACTGGGTTCGTTTGAGCCACATACCACGTTCGGAAAGAGTTCCGAGTTTGACCGTAAAACTCGTTCAGTATTTGTTTTCGGCCTGGAACTGAGTAAAGCCTTCGTTTCTAACGGTGGTATGTACACACGTCGCACTGCGATAGCAGCGTTTGTGTCTGTGCTGCTCGTTTCGAGCTTCTTAAACCTCCCTATTTGTTTTGGCCGTGAGGGCTCCGTGCCACTTTTGAAGTGCGTGCCTTTCAGTTGACCTTGTTTCTCGTTTGATTGTAACACCATGTTTAGCTTACTCAGAGCGTTGGTGCCGAGAATTACGATGTCATCCTTTGATTTTCTGACAAACATGGCAATTTTTTGTGGTTGGGAGGTTTTCGTTTTGACTTCTAGTCGAATCGCTCCCAAAAATTTCATTTTATTACCCGAGGCGTCATATATTGGCCTCTGCTTAAGCAACGGGATTTCTTCGACATTGCTGTCCAAGTCGAAGCCACGCTCCCTAGCCTCTGACAAGATCTTCAAGGGCATAATACTGATTTGAGATCCTGTGTCCATGAGAGCTACTTTCGTAGTACCCAGTACGCACACTTGTTCTAGTGTCCGTTTTCCGAACAGATCATTTTTGGATAGGCCGGTTCTAACTCCTCCACAAGTCCACTTGTCAAGAGTTGCTGTGAAAGTGCGAGCTGGAGCTTGCTCATTCTCTTCCACCACACGTGGTACTTGTCTACTTGAGGACTTCACTGTTGCTACGGCCTGTGTCTGTTTTGCTTTTTGGGTATCTATCGTCGGCGACGACGATGCCTCTACCAGAAGAGGCACCAGCCGTCCACTGGGCGGAACAGGTCACCATGGCCAGAAGATAGCGGCGTACGCGAGAGTGCTCCTATGCGGTAATGACGAATGGTCCTATCTCCCTTTCCTGCTCATCTTACGCATAAATGACTAACCACTGAACCATCCTGAATTGTGTACAGAAGTAGAAACGCGTTACTCCTTTAACATTTCGCTATCTGTACCTCTCCCGCTATCCGTACCACGGGTATAGTTTGGTGCATCGGCCTAATAAGCCATATCGTAAGTCTCTCGCGTCCCTACGCCTAGAGCCGCAAGTCGATCTATTGCAGATCGCATTCTCTCTAATAAAGAGAATCGTAAGTCTCTCGCGTCCCTACGCCTAGAGCAACAAGTCGATCTATTGCAGATCGCATTCTCTATAATAGAGAATCGTAAGTCTCTCGCGTCCCTACGCCTAGAGCCGCAAGTCGATCTATTGCAGATCGCATTCTCTATAATAGAGAATCGTAAGTCTCTCGCGTCCCTACGCCTAGAGCCGCAAATTTCTGTGCATATAGCACTAGAAAAATCTCTTTCATCACCGAAAGAAATTCCCAGTGTCCAAGACACTAGGAACACTATCTCTTAAATTCAAAGAGACCTACGAGAAGTCCCGCATAAAATGGCGTTGCACTTCCACAGAGCCCCGATCATGAGCAGCGCGTCAACGCTGAAAGATCTTGTGGTATCGTACACAGAGTACACAGTAAGAGTAGAATATCCGCTAACGAACGAGAATACTTACGAGAAATGTAAGTCTACTACTGCACTTTTGCAAAGCAGTATAAAGCAAGTAAAACAGGGAAAAGACAAGCTCGAGAAGCTCTATAAAGAGATTCGAGAGGAATATAAAACTTGTAAAAATAAGTCCGATAAAAAGGACATTATGCTAGAAATTGAGCAGATAGAGAATGAGTCACAGCTGCATAAAGAACTAGCTAGTGCGGATAATCTGATCTACAAACTTATGGCACGTCATGAGGAACCCAAGTGCGTAAGGGACACGATGAGCATAAAATTAGGGTATATCTCACAGAGAGCCCTAATACTGCAAAACGCACAATCGTGCAGTACTGCTCCGCAGGAAGATGAGGCTCACGAAACAGAGCCGATTGAAACTGCGGACAGTAATATCTCTCAAATACCGTTGGATTCGGTTGCTAATAATGTAATTGGAAGTAAGGCACGACTATGTCGTTCAATAAAACCTCCTCAAGCGACGTTACCGAAATTCTACGGCAACGTTGAAGATTTCTCAGAGTTCTGGGCAATTTTCGAGACCCTTGTTCACAAGAGTAAGGAGCTTGACGTTATGGAGAAAATCCTCTTACTCAAGGAAAGCCTGAGAGGAAAGGCACAAGATTCAGTAAAAGGCATAAAGCTTGTGCCTGAAAACTATGAGTGGATTATACAAACTATACAGGAAAAATACTGTAGTCATTCTGTAAATCGGTCACATATAGCGCACAAACTCATCAGTTTGAAGCCAGCTAACAGTTGTGCGGAAAGCTGCTCGTCAGCTTTCGATCAGATCCAAATACTGATTAATCAAATGGTGTCCGCAGGCTATGATGTCCGTAGAACTTGTGACCCGTTGTGGTGTGAAATCATCCTAGCGAAATTTCCTCACGACGTAGTGAGACCAGTTCTGCTATCAAGCCATTCGCAAGATAGCCAAACAATCGGTGACCTCACAGCTCATTTAAAGAAAGAGATTGCCGCTAAAGCGTACTTGGAGAGCAGACTGGGTCACAGAGAGAGCAGTGCGCGCAGCCCATCTAGAGATAAGTGCACCATGCGGCGACGGTACTCTGCCACTCGTCAGTGCCTGTTCTGCCATAGGGGTAATCATAACTCAATGACTTGCAGAACGATCACCGATCAAGCAAGACGCCGCAAGATACTAACAGATGGCAGAAGGTGCTGGAAATGTTGTTCAACCAACCACTCCAGCTATGAGTGTCAAATTCCTGACTGTTCTCAGTGTGGTAAACAGCACCACAGCAGTCTGTGCACGAAGGGGAGCAGAAATTTCCGAAGTTTCCCTCCACGTTCATGGAGTATCAGGCAAAGATCACGGAGAAATAGTCCAGTAAACTCGCAAAAAGGTGGAAGTAGCAGTATTAGCTACGAGATGACATCAGTCTTAGGAAACAATGGGATGAATAATAATTCCCGTAAACAACAGAAAATGATCGCCAGAACAATGGCAATACCTCGGAATCAAAAATCCGGAGTCAAGCCATTAACTGGTCGTCGTAGTCCTTCAGCATATGTATATCAAGTCTTCACTTCTACCTCATCGCTGTCTTCAACCTTCAACAAGCCGCTTTTCGCCACTACTCCCGCTGTCTTCAACCCTCCACAAGCCGTACTCCTCCACCAGTCCCACCGCCTTCAACGATCGACAAGCCGTTACCCATCGTCAACTTTCGAGCCGACTACAATCGCCCTCAAGCTGTCGCTTCTACTACCAAAGCCGTTCGACTGCTACTAAATGATCTGCTATCCGCACATTTTTGTATGTAGACATGTCTCTGTTTCGGCGCCGGCGGCAGTATCGTCGGCGACGACGATGCCTCTACCAGAAGAGGCACCAGCCGTCCACTGGGCGGAACAGGTCACCATGGCCAGAAGATAGCGGCGTACGCGAGAGTGCTCCTATGCGGTAATGACGAATGGTCCTATCTCCCTTTCCTGCTCATCTTACGCATAAATGACTAACCACTGAACCATCCTGAATTGTGTACAGAAGTAGAAACGCGTTACTCCTTTAACATTTCGCTATCTGTACCTCTCCCGCTATCCGTACAACGGGTATAGTATCACCGCAATTTTCTGGGGCCTTCCAGCAGTCTCTTCGAAAATGCCCTTTCTTTCTGCAGTATGAACATTTTGCATCTGTAGACTGATTGCGTTCCGTTCTCTCGTGGTTGTCACCTTCTGGAACCACTGGGTTCCTAGTGGGACTGTGAGCTCTAATGTTTGCACTATTGGGCTGCCTTAAACCATGATCTCTCATAGAGGCTCTTACAGTGTTAGCCACTTGTCGGCTTCTTTCGATACACTGCGCTAAACTTTTAAGCCTTTCATAGGCCTCCTCTTGTTGGGATTGCTCCATAGTGCTGAATAGCTGGATATATTCATCCCATTCTGTGAGCTGTGTTATCAACTCTCCAGCGCGGATCATTGAAAGTTCCTTTTCGCTGGCATCGGGATAAACCCAGCGTGTTAGCTCTTCAAGCTCCACGCAATAATCCGAAATGGTGGAACGTTTCCTCAACTGCCTAAGTTTTACATAGGCTTCGGTGCGTTTCGCACATTCTGTGGTTTTGAATTTCTCTTTTACCGCTCTTATGAAGGTTTTGAAACCGCCATTTTTACAGGACTGTGGTAATGTTTCCACAATTGTCTTTGGCTGGCCTTCGAGTTTAGAGCAGAAGAGATGTATGAGCATGTCGTCCTCTAGACCAAGCCTACCGTACTTCATATTGAACGAAGTCAGGAAGTTTTCAAAACCCTTCCCTTGTGGATGCGAAAAGGTGGGAACTTCCGGTAGTGCCATAGCCGCTAGGGTCGCCCCTACACTCAACTCTTGAATTGATTGAGGTGTAGTGAAGTTTTCCAACCTTTGGCTCCTCTGCGGTCTCTGTGCTGGCATGCTTGGATTGGCTATGGGACAATTTACGTCCTCCCAACACTGCAAAGAGGAGACGTTATCAAAATTTCCTCGTCGCACTGATTCTGGAACTAGGTCACATTGTTCCAGTGTGGCCACCAGACCTTGCTCTGCGTGAGCTGCATCGAACTGTGGGAGCTCGGTATGTGCGAATCTGCTCCCTTCTGGGATTTTTCTCATAGTGCTTCTGAAGTCCACTTCCTCCACGTCCGCATGCTGCTGTTGGTCCCTCTGGTCCCTCTGAAACGACATTTTCTTATCGTTGCAGTGCCGAGGTGAACCAGATGCGCGTGTAAGGTTTTGGATAGGGACTGAAGCTTTATTGGAGTTTTCTAGGAGCTGCTTCACAGCGCCTAGTATCTGCGTTGAATTTACCCCTAGAAGCTTCGCTAGTCGGCGCATGCACTGATCATCGTGCTGCGCCTGCTCGTAGAACTCGTTTTCCTCAGCTTTGAGTTGATCCCAATCGTGGCTTTGCCATTGAGAAAGCTGGATCATAAACTGTTCTACCTTTTCAAGCTCGCCACTAACGATTCTACAGTCTTCGTCGGTTAGTTCGTGCAGCTTCTTCGACACCTCATCTCGATTTTTGGCTGCTTGGCGAGTGTCGCTGTCACTCCACAGCTTTTCGTGAACACGCTCTGGTAGTTTTTGGAACGCCTGCAGTCCTTTTGTTATCGTTGTCAGTGAGGTTCTCACATGAACTGCCTGATGCGTGAGCTTCTGTACCTGCTCCATTAATGTCGTCACCTGCGACTGACGAGCCTGTACACGAGCTCCTTCGCCTTTCTCTGGTTGGAGCATTCTCTCCACCTCCTCTTCGATAGCCTGCTTACATTCCATTTTCTGGAAGTATAAATCCTCGCTTTCCATCATTTTGTGTACTAGCGAGACTCTGCTATCGAGGAACGAATTCGAAGCAGCAATTTGGGCTATTCGTAGACCCTCTTGGTGCTGGAACTCCAGGTGAAGGCTAACCGAAGAGTGCGACTATTCTATCGCAGTTTATCTGCCCCTGTTTTTTTTGGGCTCTTCGGCTCGCTCCTCTCTCTTTTGTGGAGTAGTATTCCCTAGCTTGGTGGACCCTAAGCTTGCAGGAAGCGGGCACTTTTGTTGTTCCTAGCGAATTGTACCCGTTTTCAAAATTTGGGCAGAATTCTGCCTTGCAGAAACTCTATTCGCTCCACTGATATCTCTCTGATGGATTACCACTCAGAGTCAGTGGTACTACCCCACGGTAGTGTTACAGCTCAACCGCGATGAGCGGCACTAGAGCTGTTTGCACTGTTTGGAAGGCGGATGGCAACTCCTCTTCCCAGTGCTCCAGTAGGTGAAATGAATGATTTCACCCACTACCTCTTACCTAGAGAAACCGACTTCTTCCTACTATGGACCTAAAGGGAATGTTCGGCCCCCATGTGGCGCCTTGTGGGCGCGATGTGCCAGAAGATTTCCGGGTTCACCCTTTATTTCGTCCACAGGATGGTGGTGGCTGAGATCACGGCAGCCGCGGTAGCTGGTGGAGCCGGCGGTGGTCGGGACGGCAGCCACAGGTGGTCGGCGGCTGAGCGACGGCGGCGGTGGTCTGGCCGGCGGCTGAGCGACGGCGGCGGAGGTCTGGCCGGCGGCTGAAGACAGGCGACGGCTGGAGCACGAGGGCGGCGGCGGCTGCGGCTGGAGGACGGCGGCGGCTGCGGCTGGAGGACGGCGGCGGCTGCGGCTGGAGGACGGCGGCGGCTGCGGCTGGAGGACGGCGGCGGCTGCGGCTGGAGGACGGCGGCGGCTGCGGCTGGAGGACGGCGGCGGCTGCGGCTGGAGGACGGCGGTGGCTGCGGCTGGAGGACGGCGGTGGCTGCGGCTGGAGGACGGCGGCGGCTACGGCTGGAGGACGGCGGCGGCTGCGGCTGGAGGACGGCGGCGGCTGCGGCTGGAGGACGGCGGCGGCTGCGGCTGGAGGACGGCGGCGGCTGCGGCTGGAGGACGGCGGCGGCTGCGGCTGGAGAACGGCGGCGGCTGCGGCTCGAGGAGAGAAGACTGGCGACTGGAGAACTGGCGAACTGGCGAACTGGCTCGGTGTGTGGTCCGGCCACCTTTTATAGGCGCTTTCCCGCGCCTTTTATCGGCGCATTGGTGACCAGCCACGGTGACCACCCAGGGTGACCACCAATACGCCAACGAACGGTTCTGAGTTACCCGATGAGCCACTAGTTTTGTTACAAGTTTAATAACAATCTAAACAGCAAGACCGTAGAAGTGTTACTGTACAATAACAGGCAACAGATATCCTCTACACAAGAAGTCTGCACCCTTTCACAAAACCTGTCCTTCTTTATAACTTGTGGACGTCATCACCAGTGATTTAAAGTGGACCAGTGATTGAAGAAATGGCAACTCCACAGTGTTGTCAAGAACTTACTAAACTACAGATTCTCTCCTCTATATGTAACTGCCAACAAAGAGATTCAGAGAGCAGATCCTCTAAATCTATAACTTTTCTTGCAGATTTCAACACTTCTGAAACAGGTTGTATCCTTAAAAAACAGAAGAGATATCGTTTTAGGTGTGTACATATTTTACCGAAAATTTCTCAACACCATTGAATTGCCACGAAGTTTTTTTTGAAGCATGATCGCGCTGCAGATCTTCGTAGATTCACTTTCATGAATTAACTTGGTCGGAGACTATGTGAGGCAACTGCTGCTAGCAGCGCAGATTCAAGAAGAAAATGTAGGAACCATATTGGTTTCGTTCAGAATCCCCGGACCGAGTTCACTGACCTCCCTCGTCAGTCGCAGTTGATGACTTCATCGGGCCCGTTCGTTCGGCACCCGTATGCCTGCCCCCGAGCGATGCCTGACATCCATTTGAAGCCCTTCGCTTTTCGGTTTCACCCCTGCCTCCCACACGTCACTCGATGTGATGCTCACAGTCATCCGAGCCGGAAATCCCAATCTGGGACGCCTTAGGCCTGACCGCCTTCTCAAATGACTGAAATCCTCGGAGTGCCTTGCCCGTTTCTCGCCTACACGGTTGGAAAACACGATTCGTAGTGATATTTTTGCCGAGTTCTTTTCTGTTGCCCTTCTCTCAACTTGCAACATATCGTATAACGTTCGACAGTTGCTGTCTGTTTGCTCTTATTTCTATGACAAAAGCAGTATTTTCAAATGCTGACGTCTTTCATGCTATGTCCAACTCTAGCTAGCTTCATTTTTGGATCGCTCACGATTTTTTCCACTGTTCAATAGCAGCTTGAAAAAAAACTGGCAAAATACAAGGAGCAGGGCAGAGATAGGAGTGTCGGCGTTTTCTTAGTTTTTTGGTCATGTTGGTGCCGCTCACCAAGAATGCTACCTTCTGCGAAGTTCACAGAAGATTGTATTACGCTTCTGTCTGGAAAAGGCTAAAAAGAGCGATTACGTTATAGAGGTGGAATCTGAGAGGGTAAATGTTTGGCTAATGAGATTATGCTTAATTAAGTTCATTCAATTTCTAACGTACGTGAAGTAGGAGAATGCTGACTGTGTGGAACATTTAGGGAAGGGCTCCGTCAGTTTTTCTGGATAGCCTGTTCAGAGACGTGTGAGACTGGTAAAGACCGTCAAAGTATTATTCGAAAAGAAAACAGACCACTCTCGTCATCAGCGTTCACCACTTCTTTTAGGTTGTCCGGAATGCTCTCAGCGTTTTGTGTTACTCTTTTTCATTCGTCTACTATTAAGTAAAAATGTATTGCACATTAATGCTACTTTCTGTACAAAATTTTTCGCTCTAAGTGACAAAATGCTGCTATTCATGTTTCAACATTGGTTTATATTTCCGATCTTGAAGGGCTTATTGAAGCGTGCTGAAGGAACATTTCCTAACGATATTTTATTTTGACTTCGGAGACAATCCACAGCCGAGATAGCTGGACAAGTCAATCTAGTGTGGTGCCCAATAGTGTTGGAGAAAGCACTATGCGCCAGTTGTTCAGTAAATTTCGAGCCGGAGATTTCAGCCTCGAAGACGACCCCCGCAGCGGTCGACCTAGAGCAACCCTGGACGACGAGTTGAAGGAATTGGTGGGCGCTGAACCACCCCAAACAGTTTGCGGAACCAGGGAAGAGCAGTGAAACTGCTTCTGCGGATGCAAACGGCAGAAGATAAATATTCGTCCACCTGACAACCTCGTTGGCAAAGAAAGCACAATACATATTAAACGACAATGCCGAGGTTTCAAAATGAGAGAACTTGGAATTTAAATTCAGAACTTTCTCGCTGAGAAAACCTTCACCAGTCAGGACCCGGCCAAAACTGCTTTCGTGGATTTTGTCGAATCTCGACCAACTAATTTTTCGTTGATGGAATAATTTGAGTGGTGGCACGTTGGAAAAAAAGTGCGCCGATTCGAACGGTGCTTATTTCGACTAAATCCGACAAGATTTGGTAAAGTTATGGTAGTTCAAATTGAAGCACTCAAAACACTGAGAACTTTCCGGACAACCTAATATCAGACAAGCATCGCAGATTTCGAAGAACAACGCACTGCAACTCAAGAATAACGCAATTGCAGAAAAGCGACGGGGGGAGTGGTCTGTTGCGCATCTTTGTTCGGTGCTCCTAATTCAAGACCTTTAGATTTCTTAATCTGGTTGACTAAACGTCCTCGAGTTTAGTTAGCTCGCGGTGTTAGTGTTTTCAACGAACGGTTTAGAGAGATTTCAAGAGAGACGAGGAAGGAGTGAAGGAGAACGTCCAGCTCAAGACTATTCCAGCCCAGTTAGTCGACTCCGGTGTTCTTTCTGCGCTAACGTGCTCCTAGAAGACTTGAGGTCGCGGGAGCACGATGAACACTCACGAGGTCTTTGCTCACCCATGAGAAGGAACCATTTCGAAGGCCCGGACATGCGCAAAACTTTCGAAGATTAGATGAGCCGACCACGTATTATGTTTCACTGATACACGTTGGACGAGAGCCGGAACCTTTGTTCGACCTCCTCAGTGGATGTAGGATGAAGAACGAGGTCACGCAATCCATTTTGAGATGCGCCACTCTACTTCTACGCGATATCGCGGAGGGGGTTTGAATGCGTATTTGGTCTATGCAGTGAATTGCGGTGGCCAGCCGATGGAGAAGTCAGTGTTTTATTCTTCCCACACAGGTCTGGTATTAATTCACCGACCCCGGAGGGATTAAGGCATGGTTGGTTTGGGCGGAAAATCCGAACCTAGAACCTGTTACCCGTGCACGCGACTGCCGACAGCTCCATCGACTGCGCTCCGCGCTCCTTTTCTCACGAGATAGCTCTGGGCAATCTCCTCTTTCTCCTCCACCTCAAAGGAGGAGGATTCACTGCACTCCGAATGGAAACATTTCCAGCAAACGCTGGAGCCATTCGGTCATCTGCTGGACGACAGGCTTGCGACGCAGGATCAAAATGTTGTTTAATAAGGCATTTCCAACGCGATGAGTGCTAGTTATTCAGAGGCTGGTGTTCAACCGTGTTCCACGGATCGAGGTTCCGTTCTATTGGCATCAATCAAACCTCCTGCATTTGTAGAGAGGTTGCAGAATTATGAGGAGGGGTCAGAAACCGAGTCTTCCAAACGTTGATCAGATATGGAACTCTTCATATAGGAAGCGCCTCGACAACATTCCGCAAAAGCAAGATGTGTGGTGTATTCAAAAGGAAAATGGTAAATGCACATTTGTGTCATTCATTCCAATGTTGATCTGCTCACCTAGGGCTTGCGCCTTCTTCCCTTTACCAAGGGCCTCCTGCACTTGCTCCGTCGCCCTTATCCTACAGCTGCAATTCGGCGCTCTCAAAGAATATGTTGCTGTCGGGCAAATTTGCCTCAATTATAAGCGGATGTCGCGATCTCTGCACGAGGTGCTGATCTCGTGTGCACCGAAAGATTCGGTTTTCGGTTCGGTTCCCCTGCAGGCCTTTGCTTTGATCAAATAAGCGTTCGCCTTGCCTCCTTCATGTCGAACAGAAGAGAAAGACGCATGGGCTTTTCAAAATAAAGTGACCAATCGGGTCTTTCTTATTGCTTATGCTCTGTGACAAAACTACGCAGAATTCACATAATGTGGGTTACCAGACAGCTGCTTCTTCTTGCCTTGGCCCTCTTCGACTAAAGCTATAGCGTCTACTACTCCTCTGTTATGCTTACTCGTAAATACGAAATTGCGCTCCAGTAGTAGTGCGATGGCATTATGGGGTAGTTCGATAATAATTAGGTTAGGCTGCGAGCGGTTGTCGTGGCCTTAATGTCTTTAGTCGAAAATTGACAACAGTTCGTCGCTCTTCATTCAGCTCATGTCGTACAACCAAGGACTTTCCTTTCCTGACTTTTTTCTCCCTCTCCTCCCGCCCCTCCCCGCACCAGATTACGGCTACTCTGTAATGAATTGAAATCGCTTCTAAATTCACGCACTCAGTGTTGGGAGCTAAACATGCATCCCGGCATTCGCCCCACATCGCCGAGTAGAGATGGCGGAGCGACGATTTCTTGTCAAGGTGTTTTTAAAGGTCATCTTGGGTTGGCTAGGACATCGTCGGGCGCCAGAGTAGAATCGTGGTCGGTCGTGAGTAGATAATCCGACGATAGATATGTAGTATGAATGTTATTTTTAGAGACATGGTCAAGATCAAGGTCAGCCTTCATAGCGAACAGAAGAATGTGAACGTTAGTCTCATAAAGAAGACTCGATTAGAGGATGAAGTGTTAAATGGAAAACTGAAATTGACATCTTTAAAAGATGAGTTTACTCTCTGTTTTGCGGCATGTTTCGAAGCTTTTTGGACCATTGATCGGCTCATTCCAATTGTCGATAATAGAATTCAATAAATACAGTACCGGGAGCGTCTTTTGAATAGACGCCGCAAAAATCGCGATTTTGCGGTTTTTGGGTCTTTTTGATAAAACTCACCTAAAGTCAACCATTTGAAAAACTAAGGACATATGTGAGCTCACGAGCTTGAGCTCTATCGTTTGGCATACTTCAAATGGAGCCATGAAGATATTCGAAATTGAGAACTTGCGCGCCATTGCGAAGGGCTGTTGCGGACGAGTTGTCGGCCTCAAACCGTCGAAAACCGTTGCGTGCTCACAATTTCTCTAATTTGAAGTTTTTGTGAAACGGTTGGCACCATTCGGTTCGCCTCTTCGAGATCTGCTCAAACATGTACACAACTTCGCCAGACCTCCGCGTTTTCGCAGAGGGTGGTCAAAGATGACTGGAGCAGACTTTTTGCGAATGGAGAAGCCTATATTCCAGGGCTTAAAGGTTCTCGGAGAATCTCAAGCATGGCGTAAAGGTACTTGTAGGCTAAACTGCATTTTCGTACCGCTGTAACTTTGTCCAATCATAAGCTACGTTGCTGTGTTTCAGCGCGCCAATTGATCCGCAACTTGCAGCCGCAAAGATTCAAACCTTACAGAGTTGTTGCGCTCAGAACACGCCCGCGGCGCAATTTGTGAGCTGCCGCACCCAGTCGATTGATAGGTTCGATCCTATATACATTGTGCACAGCGCACTCCAAATTTTTGCCGGAACAGAGTACAGCAATTCCTGAGTAGGGCGGCTGAGAATTTCTCATAAAACTCCCTAAATGCTCACTCTACAAGCTGTCCCCCTCTTCGATTGATAGGTTCGATCCTATATGTATTGTGCACGGCGCACTCTCAGAGGATTGCTGGCATGACAGTACCATGCTTGAGATACTCCGAGAACCTTCAAGCGCTGGAATACAAGCTTCTCCATTCACAAAAAGTCTGCTCCCGTCATTTTTGACCACCCTCTGCGAAAACGCGGAGGTCTGGCGAAGTTGTGTACATGTTTGAGCAGATCTCGAAGAGGCGAACCGAATGGTGCCAACCGTTTCACAAAAACCTCAAGCTAGAGAAATTGTGAGCACGCAACGGTTTTCTACGGCTTGCGACCGACAACTCGCCCGCGACAGCCCTTCGCATTGAAGCGCAAGTTCTCAATTTCGTACGTTTTCATGGCTACATATGATGTATACCATACGATAGAGCTCATGCTCGTGAGCTCAAGTGTGTCCTTGGTTTTTCAAATGGTTGACCTTTAGGTGAGTTTTACCATAAAGACGCAAAAACCGTAAAATCGCGGTTTTTGCGGCGTCGATTGCTCTGATGCCTACCCACCGGCCAAAATATTCGCAAGACCTGAAATCACCAATCACTTCACCTGAAACAACCAATTCTGGACAAAAATGGGCAAAATCGTACGGAAATGGGTAGCCTATCACGCTTGTCGCCAAGTTCACCGACCAACATGTTTGCGCGATTTCTCCTCGAACGATAAACTCTCGGTAGAGATTGATAGTGCTGCTCGAGATGTGTAGCTAACGCTACCTTGAAGGCAGTCAGGCTTCTTCGGACAGACCAAAGGAAAAAGTGGATAAGTTCATTTATGTGCAGTAGGACAGCTCGACGACTTCGTGCCACGCTATCCTTGATCGTCGACTAGCTTCAGAATAAAAAAAGTTCAAACGTTCGAATGTACAAGAAGCGCGACATCTGGGAAATGCAGAGGCTTGTAGATCAGCGTGTTTAAGCAGACATTGGCTCATCTACTTTGTCTATGGATTCCTTCTCTAAGCTGCAGTGGAGGTTTGAAGCTGTTCGGTTACGCTACGCAGCTGTGCCTTTCAGAAGTTGCACTGCTGACTTACAATTCACTCACTTGTTAATCCACAATCTTCGTTCTCCACCGAAAATTCGTATTTCTTTGAGACCAATTTGCTTCGTCAGCTCTGGAAAAGCGGTTTCATAATTTCGTGCGGTATCGAACAGAGAGGTTGTTCAAGACCCGCTTGGCTAGCGTGTTCCAAGTGTGAGAATGCGTGGGGGAGGGCCTAGCCCGCGGGCTTAAGTGCCCGAAGACCGGGTTTCAGGCTGTAGGTCCGATTAGCTCCCGTCGCAGCAAGCGTTCGGGTCGCCTCCTGTCCCTCATTTCCATAACGCCTTATACGGAAATGAACGAACAACAGCCGCCTCGTCATCCCCCACGACGACTTTTAGTCTCGAATGTCACCACGCGGGAGGGCTGCCGGGAGAAACACATCGTTAGTGCAATTACCCCCATCAAAGTGGCCCGCCTAAACAGGAGGATCAGCTGACTCGGACTCAACTACTGCCTTAGCCCATCCCAGGAAAAGCCCTCTATCCACCAGAGCTTCCATTCATCTTTAGGTGGCAATTCGGCATTTTACGGCATTTTACACCAAAGTGCTCAAAAACCTTGTCATTCTCCATCCAGTCTCCCTCACCTCTTCATTCTTCGCGCCTTCTGCCTTTCTTTCCGTTCCAATGAGGCCTTTTCCTAAGATGGATGGCGGCAGTTTGTTTTTGTAGGGAGTAATTTGTATCGTGGCCCTTCACCTATGCGGTCCAAAGCCCAGAAACGGGCGAAACTACACGGTTGCCCATAAATATAGCAAAAAAGCTCAGTCAAATAAGGGCGGAAAGAATGAGCCTAATTTTGTAAAATTCAAAACATCACTTCTACATGCATTGTAGATTGCGGTGGAGCAATAATATTCATATGCAGGTGGCACTACAGGTCTGATGACAGCTGCCTTCAAACCGTGTGAGTAATCTTGCAGGCCGCGACGAAGCGTTTCCTACTGGATTTTATTCCTCCGTTGTTCCGGAAACGATGATGGACTCCACATTATTATATAATGAATTCTGCTCTACATTATCGTAGAGCAGGATTTATGCTTAAGAGTGGTAAGTAAATGAAGATCAAAAATCTTGGGATGGGGGAATTTCATAGCTAGTCTTCTCCTGCGAAGGTAGACAGTTGGGCGGGGAATCCATGTCTTTCTTTTTTGTTGCTAGAATCGTCTCTGTACCAGAATGTGCATTGATAGTGCAGCTAAATGCAAGGAAATTCAGTTCTTTATTTTTGCGCCTATCGGACAAAGGTTTTTACTGATTGTCGTTCTTTTTACGCGAAAAGCTAAGGTGTGTGGGGAGACATTCTCTAAACTCGTGGAAGACGAACAACTGCCATGTGCAGCCACTCTTTGCATGAGATCAGATTCCCAAAGGCGGCACTAAACACACTGTCATGTTCACCTTTCTGAGATCGTTCAGCTTTGAGAGTGTTTTCATCAAAGGAAGCGGTGGCCGTATGCCCAGCTTGTAATACGCACTCTAGTAACGCTAACACGTTTTTCCTTTCTTCTCAAAACTGAGTTCTCCCTCGCACGCAGTCTTGTAGAGTTGCCCTTGAAGTTTTTCGAAAACTACGTTCTGTATTAATAAATTCGGCACACGGTTGAAAATGAATTTCCAGTTTTCTCCAGCTCTTTGCTGCATTGTGCATGGTCAGCAAACTAATAGCGTTCTTCAATTGTAACTCACCATCAGATCCATTCATCAGATGTTCACCTTGGAGAAGACCCTACCCTACATGCTCCTGTAGCACTATATGTTCAGCTACAACTCTTAAGAAATTTAGCCGTTTTCGGAGGGCTCACCCGTGGGTCAGAGCAAGTTAGGCGGTGTGTTTTCGTGACTACTTTCTAGTAGTTGACAACGATGACAGTTGCAAAGAATACAGCACCGAGCATGTGCTACATAACAGTTGGTGTAGTGTTCTCTCTATGCTGCTGAAAAAGTCTCCTAATAAGGTAGCCTAGCTGCGTTGCAAAACATGCATGAACCGGAGCCCGCGATTCCTGGTGCACGCGACAGCTTGCGACAGGATACATTACCATCAAACAATTCGGGCTTTCCAAGGCCGAGAACCGTTTTCCAATTCTCTCACGCATTGTTGAACAACCACATGCGATGCTCCAGCTCTCCTTTCCTCCTATTCCCCACAGCGCTTTTGATAGAAATGAATATGGAGCGCAGAGAAGCACTTGAGAGCGACACCTATGTTCCGCGGGGGTGGTGGATCGGGTGTCAAACCTGCACAAAATTCTTGTGCATGCACTCATAGAGGTGAACATGAAGTTCTCTTCCAAGATATTCGGCAAAACAGAAGGCGTGGCTCATCCCGCTGGGAAATTGTCCTCCCTCTTTTTATCCTTCATCATTTATACCATTACGCAGCCGTTGAAGTAGTTATCCAGTTTTGAGCTGCAGCTATCCGAGCGTAGGCTTTGTTTGGTCTACTGTGACCCGAACGTCTCGGCGCTGTCAGGAATGTTTCAGTTTGTCACGACCGTGCGCGTCCACCCTGAAGATCCAGTTTCTTTTATTTTTGTTGACTCTCTTCTTGCTATATGTATCTATGGCTCACGTTCTTTTTTCAGTTTGACTGTAACACCCATATCATCTGCTCATAGCCTTGCCGTCTCTTCTAAGCTGTCCGAAGGGCAAGCAAAGGTAGTGCAAGCTTTCAGTTTCAAGTTTTCCCGTTTTATTTTTCGCTGTGCAAATCTGCAGCCATTGTGACGGACGCATAGTAATCTGAAACCCACTTCCAGTGAAATCTTACTCAGTAACGACTTCTTAAAATAGTGTTTGATTTTGAAAAGTATTGAGGCAGAAACGATCGTTCCTCGTATTCTTAGAGCTTGGTGTCTAAAGAAGCTTGAAGAAGATGACCTGGTAGAGCTAATGCCTATCAAACACTCGATATCCCTTCGACTTTCACCCAACGCTTCTGCGATTCACTTGACTATGTCCCTTACTTACTAGAAATGCTCCAGCTCGGCTGTAATAAGCGCCTTCAGCGATTTCGCCGTTTTCTTCGCCGAAGGCTGTCCCAAAAATGTTATCGCTTCCCAAATGGCCCTACATTTCATCTCTGTAGGAGCAGCTATGTTCTGTAGCTTATTTTGAAGAGCAGGAAAACTAAAATCGTTGGCACAAAGAAGTCCACGCCGTGTGCTTGTGGAATGCTGTTATACATACCTGATCAGATCCTAGAAGCGATGTATTTTCATACGCTTGACTCTTCTGCAAATCAATTTTTAGCTAAGCTTAGGGGCGGCAATCTTCTGAGTCGGGAGTGGTTCACAGAGCGAATCAGAAAAGTGAGTAGAAATGTTAGTTGACAATTAAGAAAATACTCGGCCAACTGAGACAAAAAAATTCGCAGTTCGGTACCATAGATTTTGCCCGGATCAGTCAAGTACTCGGCTTTACAGCATAAGCCACACTTCAATGTCGGAGGTACGATCACGGGATAGAAGGCCGATTGGGAGAGAACACATGAATAACTAACTAATCGCGATTTAATTTGTGTCTGATATTCTGCTGATCCGTGAAGCCTGAGCCTTTACTGAGAAACTACACGCGTTGTCGATCGCTTAAATAAATATCGGATTTTCAGGTCGATCTACAATAAGACTTAAAAGTTCACCTCAGTGCGAAATGAACCTTGAAGTAGTACTGTAGCTAAAGCGGCAAAACAATGGAGGTCTTGCGAACAGTGGCAGCATTTGCTGGGTCATCTTGTACCGGTTTGCGAAGAAAAGAAGCACTCCACTTACTGGCAGTCATCTGTAAATCGTTTTGTGCATGACCTGAAGAGTTCTATTCTGAACTGAAACGTTTCGTTATGACCACAGGGGCTAAAGCCGTTTACTCCCTTTCGGCCAACCTAGTGGTTGCTGAGCGATCTCTCGCGAAGCCAAGTGTCTTGTAGTCCTTTGAGGGTGGACGTAGGGCTCTTTGCTCCGCCAAAAATGCGTGCCTAGATGTTCAATCCATCCATAGCCACGCCTCTCCGCCGGTAGAGCTCTCAGTTCGTTACGTTCCTTCCTTTCGAATACCACCGCTGACGTGACTTTAAGCGTGTTGTTTACTGTTTGCCTGGCATGAGCATCAAAACATTAACCATTACGACCCTGGCGGAAATTTACCGCCGTAAATGGAACGCCGTTCACCCCTCAGCGTTCTTCCGGCACATTTCGTTTTGTCTGCAATTACCTACATTTAATTTTAACTAATTACATCAATTAATTAGTTTTTGATTAGTTTAAACGTCTTCAGCTAAATCTCCGTTGTTATGTCCACCCATTTCCTTCTCGTACCTCGCAGAGCTGTTCATAATGGTTCTCCTGCTTTCTCTCGCATTAGGGTCAGACTTAACGCCCAGTCCTTGACTCGGATCTATCCTAGTCGGAAGGGAAATCTCCTCCATCGAACGTGTCCTTTTTTCCTTTCACGTCGCATAGGAACTTTAGTAGATTTGGCGCATGGCACGGGAGGACGAATACTACTACCAGTACGGTTACCCGCTCCCGATTACGATAGATCCTTCCACGCTTCGCAGGACACACTCATACCCTTCAGTTTCGGCTGAATGGGGGCTGTTTCGGTAGCAGTTTCGAGGGTTTAATTTTGCTCCTAACTCTTTTGGTCCTGTGATAGGAAACCACCATCATGCATGATCACTCTGGTTGCGCCTCATTTTAAATATACACCACCTGAGAAATCGTAACTCCTGAAATGACTGTGCTGCGCTGTTAAAGTTGACTACCTTGTTTTTTCTTGAGTTCACCCACAGGCGTTGTCTCTCTGTGTTTTCTATCACTTTTACGCATTCTCTTACACCTCTCTGTGGGCAGACCCTGTAAGGACGATACCGCTGTAATCGAAGGTTGTTCTACTGCTCAGCAAATCCCGGATAATGCGGAACAACCAGTGTCTGGAAGTTATCCACGATGTAGGGCACAGGGTGGTAGGGCAAAGGGCTGTACCTAAAGTCTGTGTTCTGTCGTGCACTTCTCCCCCACTCACCGTCAGTGACGGCAGCGGCTGAACCTCTGACTTTGCTTTCCACAGTGATCGCAAAATCCTCCTGTTGCATTACAAACATTGTTTGATCAACCCCGTGGTTGGTTGAAGACATTTCTTAATTCCGTAAAGGTCAAAAGATAAAGGGTGACGTTGTTTGATCCCTTTCTGGGATACGCCACGCATTCTACTTCTACGGTATGTCGTGGAGACAGTTCGAATGAATAATTGGTCTCTACAAGACAGGAGGTGGACAGAGGAAAGCCAAGTCAGCGCATCGTCTTCCCAATTAGGAACAAATTTACCAACTCCCGAGAGATGGTATGTTTGGCTAGGCGTGAAACTCGAACCTAAAACCTTGGTTCAATTTTGCGACTGTCATCGTCTGCTACGACTGCGCCAACACACGCCACTCTTGATTTTACAAACTACATTCTTTGGTTCATGCAGAACACAGACTACAGCGTGTATCACTGGTTGCGGTTGTAAATTTTGTATCCTTTCAGACACAGTAGCTCCCAGAGCTTATTTTTAAAGCAAAAAGCGGAAATTCCCAGGATTGTCTCTTCTAGTCGCGCAACGTTGCGCGATATTTCTGTAGTTGCTAGAAAGTGTAAACATCATCGAACTTCGTTTTTTCAGCAGGGAATTGCGTAGGCACCCCAGCGCTTTCCGGTCCTTCAGCTGGATTTGCGGTTTTGATTTTCTAATGCTACGTTCATGGCTCTCAGTCAGAACTTGCATTTTGGGACGAAACAACAAACTGCCTTGTCGCCATAGTTCACGGCTCTTAAACAGCCACCGTACCCTGGAAACAAAAGCAGGTCAAAACTACATTACAGCTGGCGATTTATCCTCTCATACATTATCAGTCGGGTGACGGCATAATTATAGTGCACCGTGGCCCCCTATCGTTATCTAAATTTGGAGGCCGTTTCGGTGAAGAAACTTTTTTCACGGTCAAAAATACATTAGTCGACGATATAGCGCGATTATGGACGATAGTTTGCAAGCAACTTTGATGAACCATCAACTCAGTCCAAACTGATTATTAGCCTCGCCAAACAAACGCAAAAATCCGGAACACACTTTGTTGAAAAATCCCGGGTGAACAATCTATCAATACTAATCTATACTATCGATACTACAATCTATCGATACTAATCTATCAATTAAGTAAACGCGCAGACTGAATATACCCAGTTAGTATTCCTTATCAATGAGGAAACTAGCTAACTTTAGGTGCTAAAAGGACGGCGATTTTATGATCATTCAAATAGTGCGCGCCTGCTATAGCGTATCAACGCATGGTCAGAGCAGTTCAGCAGCACAGTGGGTTCTGAGGATGAATTCTAAGTTCTGAGCAAACAGCGAGTTCTAAGGATGAATTCTGAGCAGCGCTGCGAAGGTTTTAATTGTTAAGCCACCGCTTTTACACTCAGTCTGTGATTCTGTAGACAACACAACCGTCACAGCTTAATCTGGTTTCATGTGGGAGCGTAATTCAATGACGCAGAGCGCTTACCTGAGATGTTGCCTCCATCCCTCACATGTTGGGGTGTCGACACAAGACAATATAGAGGCCCAGCCAACCCTCGGATTAAGGAAGAAATTACACCTCGAGAGTTTCTCGACGAACCGAAGTGTAACGACCATAGTACAGTTCGCAGGAGGCATAGCCTCGCACGATATTCTGCCGATTTAACGGCTCGATTATGACACAGTGCAACCCAGCTTCCCATGAGAAGAATGCTGATGGATGGCTAATCTGCCAACTAGAGTAGAAGGGTGATTTCTCTACATCATAGGGTCTCCGTGACCATTGTATAGATCATTTGTGTAGGAAGGTCTTTAGTACGCCTTCTTGTAAAAGAATGCAGAAGCAAAACACGCAGTGAAAGGCGGAACGACAGTTCAACGCCGGTTCGTTTGGTTTCTCGTATCGACCCAGACATTTATCGAATTTCTTCTCTAGGTTTCCCTTTAACGAGCTGCATACTGATTCGGGTGCCTTTCCATCGCGACAAGAACATAAGATTTCTTCGAAGAGTTGCCATCCTTGTGTCCCAAAGAAGCAACTGACAGAACAATCGCATTAAGATAGAGAACATGGATGGAAACTTCGTCACTAAAATGTCGTACAATATTGGCAAAAACGAATTCCTGAGCCGCACCCATTCACCGCCAAGAAATGAGGCTTAATTCGGTCGCTGATTACCTCTAATGAAGTTACGGTCCACCTAATATCAGAATTTCGCCAGCCGACGTGCTGAATACAATCTTCGTACACCCAAATGCGTCAACAGACACTGTCCACGAACATTCCACACCCATAAAAGAGACGTGAACTGCCAGTTTGGTGTTGTTATGGCATGAAACTCATTTCTTAAATTCGTCGAGGCCTCTGAATACATTCAAGAAGAATTTCTATATAATTCCTACCCTAATCGTCATTTAAGACTGTTTTTCTGGCAGTCCGCCAGACTAGGTTGTTCGCTCGCTACGAACTCCTACCAAAGGGTGGGAAATTTAATACATTTAATCATTTTTCAATAATCACTGTGCGGAACATTAGACATCACGAACGCATTTAAATGTTTCACCGAGTCCATGCCTGATGCGTGGCGCACTCGAATTAAACTCAGCATCTAATCAGTCGCTAATTGAGCAATTCGTGATATTTCTATGAGAGAACAAGACGAAGTGCGGGAATGACCCTCGGGATGCGCCACGCGTTCATTCTCCACATCATAGTATTGTCTAGACCCCCTTTCGCACATGTTTGCCATAGCATAGACTGAATTAAGTCGAAGTTTTGACGATGTCGCCACTATCAAAAACTTGAAGGCATTCGAGATTTTGTGGACTCCGCATTCATAGCTAATAGTTCCGCTCTTGTGCTAGTACGAATAGATCCTAAATGTGGCAGGAGGAGATGATCTATAAACGAACGCAACTCACTGCTGCCTCACTAGTGCTCTAAGTTTAACTAACTACAACAATGAACGATAAAGTATGGCGTTAACTGGTCCCCATGATGCGCCAGGCATTCTAGTTTTACATGATGACATCTTGAATGCATATTTGGCCTATACAAGGAGTTGTGATGGCCAGCCGATGTACAAGTCAGTGTTTTATCCTTCCTATGCAAGTATGGTACCAATTCACCTACTCGATAAGGATGGAAGGCTTGATTGGCCTGGGCGGGAAATCCGAACCAGAAACAAGGAATCAGTGCACGTAAGCGTCTCCTGCGACTGCGCTACCACGCGCCGGTCCGACGTCAAAATCAGCAAAAACCTTGAAAAAAACCAAAAAAGGGTTATGCCGAAAATATAGCATCAACCTTCCTGAGCGCAACCGTACTGTTTAGGAGCAAAATGCCATAGGAGTAGAGCGACGATTCTAACAACGAAGAGAAAAAGCCGTTACTTTCCAGCTGAAGGGTTTCGTTTTTGCAAAAGACTAGCCAATAGCATCCTCCATTTCGAGTTTTTGGTCTTCCTTGATTTATTCTTTGTGAGAGAGAAAGTGTCGCGTACAAAGCACTGAAAGCACTTTTTTAGACAAATGAGAAATAAAACTGTGGTGGTGCGACGCGGCTTTCAAGTCCATATATACACACATCGTGAAGCCTCAGGTTAAGCAGGGAATGGGCCTCCGCGAGTAATACTCCTTCGTCGTGATCTCTATTGTAGAATGGAGCTATAGGACCAAGGCAACTAAATCTCGTCTCTCGCTGATGAGTGGGTCACGATGACAAGCTGCGCTAGGCATGCTAGTTCGTTTACTACTTCTCTTCTAGGGAAACAAAATAAGGCAAAGAATTATCACAACTCTATCTGGGGCGCGTGGAGCGCGGTCGGAGGATGTCGCCTGCACCCGATACCAGATTCCTGGTTCGGATTTCCCGTCCAGGCTAACCAAGCCTTCCATCCCTCCGGGTTCGCTGAATTGGTACCAGACTTGTCTGGAAAGGATAAAGCGCTGACTTGTTCATGGGCTGCCCACCGCAAGTCATTGTGTGGCCAAATACGCATTCAACTTGTCTCTACGACATCCCGTAGAAGTAGAATGCGTGGCGCATCACAAAGAGGATTGAATAACGCCGTCCTTTATCCTTTATCCTGTATCAGATCTGGTCCAATCTATCCGCGTTTGTAAGATAGCGTTCTCTTTGACAATCTCTACGGGCCGCCTTGTATAAGTCTGCGTTATGTTCTGCATAAGAGGTTTGAAAATTTTTCAAACAAATGTCCAGAAAACATCGGTGGGTTTGCATTTTCAATGTGGTGTTGATCTATGTGGTGCTGGCGCAGTCTGTAGTTGAATAGTCAAGCTTTGTTCTTCCAGAGCAAATGTGCCGTGTACCCTTCGAACCCGTAGTGCTGGTTGACCTCGACTTACTGTTTCCAAAACACAGTTCCTTGGATAATAAGACCTGCACCTCCTGCCGACGGCGTCACGACCTGCAGATTTGCTATGGCATAGATCAACATTTGCGTAAACAGCTGAAAAAGCCCTTAACTATCTGCTTTGGCCTGAAATTGAAGCCACGGATCGCCACGTCACTCTTCCTATCGTCATCCACGCCCGAATACCGTGTGTTTTAATTTGTTTGTTGCTTCTGTTTTTGTCCGCAGATTAGGCCACTAATCCTGGTTTTGCTGTCAACGCAAGGCGATAAAGCCGAAGGTTATGGTGAAGGCGTGGCTCGTGCGTCCTTATAAAAGGGACGAGAATTTCATTTACAGATGACGCTTACGTCCAATCCCAGCTTCTGCCCCACTTTTCGACTAGAGATAGAGGCTGCACTTCGCCCTTCTCTTGAGCTCTGGACTCTGAACATGAGCAGTCTGCTAATCGGCAGTGGCCATTGTTTCTGGGAGGCTTTCTACTTGTGCTTCGGGGTTGCTACAAGTAGCTTCTTTCTGTGGTGTGTTCATGGCTGTTCTAATTTCAATCTTAAGGTCGTCCTGAGAGGGCGTCCACTCTAAACCGCTTTAGCGACCGCAGAAACTTGTCCCAGTGAGGACTGCCTCTGACAGTTTCGTATATGGATAGAAGTTTCGGCTACTAACTATAGCAACCTCAAGTTTATTAGTGCACGCCTGCTTGAAGGTTAGTTGTGAAAAAGGATCTCTTTAGTGAAGTGTAAAGTCAGGCTTGTCAGTTAGGTGACACCAGCCATCACCATCAGTGCAAAACTGCTACTCAATCCTTGTTCACCATATATAGCAACGAAGTAGAGCAGCGAGCAGAATTCCCGCTCCTCCTAAACGTCTTATCCCTCGCAGTTGCACGGAGGATTCCCTGTTATTGTCCGTTGTCGTACCATCCTTCAACGGAATCTATCGCCATAGCCGACTTCGGCGAGATCCCTGTTATGGCTTCCATCCATTTTTCCTGAGAGCTCCTCGTGGGCTTTCTCTTGCCTCACGAACTTCACGTAGTGAGATCTCCGTTCCTCCGTTGCTTCTCAACACTGGCTGCGTCACGAGCTTGGCGGATTTAGAGGACTCATCCGCCTTTAAGCCGAACCGCCCACAGGATATTGGAGCTACATACCTTTCCCAGTTCTGAGTCGAAATGTCGTTCACGGTATCAAACTAATACTGTTTAGATTTCTTGGTACATGGAGGAAACATTTTCAGTACCTCTCTTACTGTGATAAAGGTCTGAGAAGAATTCCAGGAACTATTGTGGGAGAATAAAGGATAAAGAACAGCCTCAATTTGTTCTTTAGTGGGATGGGCCACGTATTCTACTTCTACGGGATACCATGGAGACAATTTGAATTCGTTCCCTACCACTCCGTCGGCGCCTAGTACTACAGTCGGAGGAGGCGTCCCACCTGATTCCAGGTTCATGGTTCAGATTTCCGCCCAGGCCAAGCATGCCTTCCATCTCTCCGATGTCGATGAATTGGTACAAGACTTGCATGGGAAGGATAACACACTCGCCTGTCTACCTTCTGGCCCACTGTCCATGCCCGTTGTGTAAGCCAAATATCATGTTCATGTCGCCTCCACGATATCTTGAAGAAGTAGAATGCGTGGTGCATCCCACAAAGGGCCTTCCTTTATCCTTTATCCTTTATTCGGCCTCTACAATAGCTTGAGGTGGATAAAAGTGTTTTATTCGTTCCAATCTAGTATCCATTCATCCTTTCGAAATGGTGCAGGGCTTGGTTGGCCTGGGTGTGAAACTCGAAGCAAAACCTGGAATTGAGTCGGCTGTTGCCTCCTCCTAGTGCGCTACCATGCGCTTATATGAAGGTGTTCAACTCTTAAACAAAGAAAGTCAATCAGCAAGTCATTCATCCTCAGTACATATCTCCACCCTCAATTTGTGCCACAAATCTCGCTCTCTTCTCCAAGCTGGCGATTCCTGAAGAGCAAGCTATGGGTCTTTTTAAGACCTATATTTATTTATTTATTTATTTATTTATTTATTTATTTATTTATTTAAAGACGCGAGCTACAGTCACACGCGTGAACATTCAATAAAAATGAAGAGGGTAGAGCAGTGTTATAGAACAGCAGATAAAACTATGGCAGAAACACAGACCATAAATATGCCATTAATGCATTTATCTTCCTATGTGGCTACGAGATAGTAAGGTCTTAAGAACTTGAACAGAGTAACCCAGGACGCGCTCGTCGTTGCTCAATAACGAGTTTTGCTTCTTAATGCTCCTGTATGTAAGGAAATTTGCCCTAACCCTGGACCTAGCCATGGGAACTCGCAGTCCAAGCTCAATCGTCTCAACCGAATTCCGTTTTCTGAGGTTTGCGGACCTTGTGTTCACATCGGATAAGATGCTGCATTTCCAATCCGCTGCGACTACTGTCTGAAGCTCATACGTAATCAAAGAGGCCGTGTTATGGATAGCCGTATGAAACTAAACACATCGTGCGCTCCAAACAAACTGTTCCTCAGCCAACTATGTAGTTTTGATCTATCGATGGCTACAAAGCTGAGATGCTCTCGTTGTGGAGGAATAAGTAAAATGAATTACCGAGTCACATCAGCAACCTTTGTTTCGATTTTTGGAAGGAGTTTGGAACTTGAGGAGTCTTTGCGACGAAACAAGTTGCTTTCCGCTCTGTATAACTTCAGTGGCAATACGAATCACTCCAAAAGGTTTGCACTTAAGGCCTGCTCGAATCTTCTGCAGCTACAGAGGGCTCGTGCTGAGGTTTCTCCCACGGTCCAGTGTTTCTCCAGTTGCCCTGAATCGGCCTCTTTCAGCGGCCGCTGACACTTGTCACGCAGTGCCGAGGAGCAGGCAATGGCCAAGCAGCTGCAAAAGGTCAGCACGGTCTCCACGTGCAGCAGCGAACCGCATGGGCATAGGATGTGTTGACGTCAGCACCATGTCCGGCGCTGACTTCAGTTGCTTTCATCCGAAAAGGGGTGACGGCAGCGCTTGGCCCTACTCGCTGGTTGCAGCTTCGCACCCTCCAGGTATGCTGTTCTTGCAGACCGTCACTTGACCGGTGTGTCCGTCTTTTGAATGTGAAAGCGCATGTACTATACTCGTTTAAACAACCCTTCAACTACGACGGCTTACCGCTGACGTTTCTGAAACCTGCAGCTGCTGAAACCACCCAGGCTTGTGGTTAGTATGAAATCCTTTCTTCTACTAGACGCTCTGATATGCTGCGGAAACATCCCTGGACCTCTGCGGTCCTACTGCTCGGAACGGCTAGACAGGATCTCAGCTAAGGAAGTGTGTCAGCGAAGAACTGCACTGCTACCTCGAGGCCGTAACTATCGGAAGCGTTTTGACGTCAGTTTACGGCGAGTTGACGTCAGGGCTGACAGCAAAATATTCGAGTCCATAACCCAAGACCGTTTCCTCGCACTAAAATGTCTTCGGGTGGCAGTACGAGGACACATTCCTCGACTACCATGCAACCAATACTTACGGTGTCCGTTTCGCTTTCCTGTGCTTATGATTTCGTTGTCAGAGACCAACGAAAACTGTGTTGGCGGTAGAGACAGAAAAATGACTGCTGACGACCAGAAAGGGACAAACTTGCGGTTTTACGAAATCTCCTTGCCTTTCATCCTTTCTTTTAATATTAGGTATGCTGTTCTAATATTTTCGATTTGGCCATTTCCAGTTTCATTAAAGTCGGGTGTTTGTGATCTCGATTGAAGAAGCAAGAGCAGGAAATTCTTTAAAAAAACAGGCCTATGAAATGAGACCTGCTAAATAGACTGCACGAATTTTCAAACAGATGGTATTTTGTTTGCTTTTGATTTTGCGTTGCTTTTTTCAGAAGGGCCTGGGTTTGACGTTTTATCAACTTTCCGATCGTTTACCCAACACCACGTGTACGAGAAGCGCACAATGCTGAGACCATAAATGTAGTGATTGACAACAAATATGTCCACAAAGTTTTCAAATTTTCTAACAAGGCAGGGAGTCACCTTGGGCTTAGTGGGTATTCGCCTTGGCAAGATGGAACATGCCGGCTACATCAGAAATGGCCTAGATCAATTCATCATCAACGCTGCTGCATACAACTTAATTTCGTGCTACACAAGACGTTGTAGAGGGCTGTTCTACAAGGTGATCCCCTCTTTTCCTACTCGCACCGAAGGAACTAATAAAAATACAATCAAAGCGTATCATCGAAATGTAAACGTTCTGAAAAGTAGCTTTTCAAATTTTTTGTTGTTAGCGTCTTCGCAAATCATTCTAGAAAAACGTACAGCGGCCAAAACCTTTCCTCCGTCCAGGTGGCGAGCAAAAATATCTTGGGATAAGCGGCACCAAGTGGAGACAGGCAGATCCTACAAACGCAGACCAGTATTTTATGGTTAACGGAGCAGTTGATAAGTTTGGTGGTTCGACGAGGAACTTTTCTAGCTCCGAAATGCATTACTTTTTAAAAATTCAAGTGCGCCGTAGAAGGTATGAAAATAGCAAGGTAATAAAAATAAAAGAAGACTCGCACGCGGTGCCTGACGTCACGGGAGCACGTCACGGGAGGTCAAACCCAAACAGATTGGCTTTGGAGCGCAATATCCTCTCGAAATTTACGACTGTGCTAGAACGGATTGGTTTTTTTATTTTTGCTGCGTTTAATAGTTTTTATGGAGAAGATCTCTAACTGCGATGGAAGGGAATGCAATACTAGTGAAGACTAACAAGGGAACTGTCCGAACGGTACGCCGGAACTGCAAGAACGAGTACTATAGGGAGAATCCCCGTCCTCCAAATAGTGACAGAGCATGTTTTGTTTTTGCCGAATCCTTGAGGCAAACGAGTACGAGGGTGTAGTGGTTAAGGGTCCGCAGAGCGAGCTCTTCACGGCAGCGCAAGATCCCGGTGTCGTGAACTGGGTGGTGCAGTGGTAGAGGGCACGCTTGATGTTCGTGAGGTCGAGGGCTCGGTTCCCATCGAGCTTTTGCACTTTTACCAAAGTATCGGATTTCCATAGAGATTTCCATATCTAAACTTGTTTTTGAGTTTGCTACGGTAAGATGTTTTTTTACTTATTATTTGTTGACATCTCGTAATTCACCAGCAATGTTCGAAATATGCCAAATGCGATTTTGTAAGAAACTTTTACTCCAATAAATTGCTCTCATTGTCAATGTAAGAAATTCTGACACAGAAACAATATGAAACAGCGGCAGAATGCCAGAAAAATGCTTCAAATGCAATTTATTAGTGTCGGTGAGGTGAGTGCCACCAGGGTACTCACAGGGTAGGAAGGGACCACGTGATCTTCAACTTGACCTACCACCTCGATCAATATTCTCGCCTCTGTTATGCTTACAAAGTCGCGCGGTTATAACAAGCTGCTGCCGTCAACACTGACTCTACAATGTCTGCTAACCAGGGATGTGCGGGATTTCCGTTTCCGCGTTCCGAATTCCGGTTTCCGGCCGTTTTGAGCTCTTCCGTTCCGTTCCGTGTTCCGCCTGTTTTTTGACCAAAAGACGGAAACGGAAATGGGCACTGTTCAACACTAGTTTTCTATTGAACACAATAAATTAAAAAGGAGCTTATAAATTAAAAAGATGAAAAATCAATTAAAAAGAGTTCTCCTTCCTGTAATTGTTAGAGAAATCTGTTTGACAACTCCAGTATTAATGTTCTTGAAGTTAGACTACCAAAAAAAGCGCTTAAAATGGCAACGGCTGAGTACAGGGCAAAACTAATGTACCAGCAAAGGCTATGCCTGCATTGTATGTTAGGAAAATGCACTCAACATTTGAATGATCATACAATTTTTTTCCCACTAGTTACAAATAGCTACAAAAGCTTTGTAAGCATATGGCGGAGCATCATGAAGCAAAGGGTTCAGTGGAGGTTGTGTCATGCGCTTGTCTGCTCCAAGATTACACCAGTATTCCTGATGAAAGGTGAAAATTCAGTTTTGGAGGTTCTCCATCTTACATCCCAAAATGAATTCTGAACATTACTTTTGGTGATTACAATGTAACTGCAGACATCTGTGCATTCACCACGTCGTTCGTGATGCCACAGGTTTCTAAAAATGAGAGGAATCTCTTTCCAGGTCGCAAAATGATCTATTTGGTTGCTCTAGCTTTATACTTCATTCGCAGGAACTAGATATGGAAACAGCGGTGAGACTGCATGCTGAAATAGTGAGGAATAGTGAGATAAGACCCTGAATTTGTTTTGTTTACTGCTCTAGCCATAGCTAAGATGTTATCGTAACAATATTATAAATTCATGCTTCGCTATGTTATGTTATGACGAGGATGAGCATTAATCTGTTGAAGATTTCGCTGCTCGCAAAGTTCTGAGCAATAAAAAGTGCAATGGAAGCCGCTTCTGACGCCGTTTCAGATGCACTTGAGAAAAAGTGGCGAAAATGGGTCATTTCCGTTTCCGCGTTTCGTATTCCGGTTTCCGGCCATTTTTGGGCGTTTCCGTTCCGTCTTTCGCCTTCCGCTTTTTCCAGAAAAATTTCCGCACATCCCTGCTGCTAACCCTCGAGTGGTCATTCACCTATTGACACTGAAATGCTGACCTCCACTGGATGCTATCTCTTCGAGAGACGAAATGAAGCTGGCGGAAAGGATAGCAAGTATCCTACAGGATTTCGAGCTGCGACAGCTGGAAATCGACGAAGTGGAGAAGTTTGAGGTAGTGGAAGAAGAGGACCAAAAGTTTCAACCTAGAAGAGGATTGTGCGACACCACTAACCAGTGAAGGCACTATCACGTTTTCTGAAGGACAGATCGTTTCGGAGGGAAAGGTTTGGCTATACTAGAATTGTTATACTATACAAGTTTGAGAACTGGGAAAGTGGACTGTATCGCAAAATTTCAAGTTGAAGATCATGTGGTTCCCTCCTACACTGTGAGTACACTGGTGGCACTCACCTCACTGACACTAATAAATTGCATTTGAAGCATTTTTCTCGCATTCTGCCGCTGTTTCATGTTGTTCCTATGTCAGAATTTCTTACATTGACAATGAGAACAATTTATTGGAGCATATTTCGGACATTGCTGGTGAATTACGAGATGTCGACAAGAATAAAAACATCCTACCGTAGCAAACTCCAAAAACAAGTTCAGATGTGGAGATCTCCATGGAAATCCGATGCTATGATAAAAGTTCAAAAACGCGCCGTAGCATGGGAACTGAACCCTCGACACCCTCACGATCATGAGGCGTGCCCTCTACCACTGCGCCACCCAGTTCGCGACACCGTATCTTACGCTGCCATGAAGAGCTCGCTCTGCGGACCCTTAACCATTACACCCTCGCACTTGTTTGCCTCAAGGATTCGGCAAAAACGAAACATGTTCTGTTACTATTTGGAGGACGGGGATTCTCTAGTACTCGTTCTTGCAGTTCCGGCGTACCGTTCAGACAGTTCCCTTGTAAGAGGATAGTGATGAACTTCTTAAGAAGACAGTCCGTTAAAAATTTCTGAAAATCTCCCTTAACTCGTTAAGCCAGATTTTCACGGAAAATGCCGTCAATTCCTTCAACTCGCTAAATCGTTAACCATTAAATGTGAACCCCTGACTGGCACGACATAGCTGGAACTGACACCAGCGTTTTTCTCGTTCTACTTTGGAGGAACCTATTTCCGACATATTTTGCTCATCTCCGACGTTGGAAGAAGTGTCCTCTTCACATGTGGACCATTATTGTTCTTGACAGCGCTTGGGTGTGTCCTGCTACTACTATAAAAGTAGGTAGGTCCTCAACATGCAGATAATGTGTCATTGGACACGCCATTCCTTGAGAGTGGATTTTAATTTTTTTACGCAGGAAAAACAGAAACGTTCGAGATTTCAATGTGCCTTTGTATGAGAATTACTCTTCCGAAATTCTATATACATTATGGGAAAGTTGATGCTTACTCTCGTTGTGACAAATTTCGCACACCTATAAAACTATTTTTCCCTTGTTCCTCGTTGTTTCATAAGTTATTTGTACTCGTTACACTCCTCTCTAATTTTTCATTAAAGTTTTCCTTCTACTCATAAAAATTCTGCCGCAACTTATTGCTGCGGAATGCTAATTCTGAGTTACATAATTCCATGTTTCTAAAGCTCTTAAATAAATTAGAAAAACCATGGTAATTATTGAGAGTAGTTTTTCGAGACCGCCTATGAAAACAGAAGGTTGGATTTTTCGATGAGTAGACTCCACGTCCGACTTTCCGTGAATCTGGGCTTTCCTTGTTGATTTGATGGTTTCGTGAAGCTGTGCACCGAGACTGTTGCAGCACTTTATTCGGCTTACGTTTCGCTAGTATCGCTTCCTTCGGAGCCTCCCTTCGATTCTTCCAGGCTCAGCAGAAGGCGAAACCGCCGAAAGCTTCACGAAAGCAACAAATCAACAAGGTTGAACTTTTCGCTCCGTCCCAATCCTCAACGCCGTTCGCTGTGCTCTCTTCACTTGCCCGCACCGTGAGTTCTCATCAGAAAGCGCCGGCTAACGCACGAGGTTATTGGAGTGTCCCCAAAATAACAACCTCCCAGTGTAGCCCTGGACATGTTGTTTGATGCTTGTTGACACTGATCCAAATGTCACCACACATGACGTTTATTAGCCGGTATAACTGCTTAGCCGTCTCATATTACTGGAAGCCGCTGTGTTGTTCCTTTTCCACTCCATAACCCCACGTATTCTCACCTGGTCACGAAGCGCCCTTAGAAGGCAAAAACTGATCTTGGCTGCGGTGCATGCAGTCTAATGCCTCATATTGCTCTGAACCTCGCCTCTTATGTTCCCGATGCTCCTTCGGTGATAGCATGCTTTGGTTTCTCCGATTTTATTTTCCAAGTTCATTCAGTTGGCATTTTTTCTTAGTCGACTTAAATTGCTTGGCTAGAAACACGTGCGCAGCCGAATAATGTGACTTTACCAGCGAACAACGCCACGGATTGACTCTGGAAAAGATAGAAGTCAGCCCTTCATTATCTTGTCGTTGCCTGGTTCCGTGCAACACATGCAACAATGACCTGCTAATCGAATCTGCAAGCATAACACATGTGCATGAAGAACGACTGTGCAATGCCACACGGATTTAGAATGCGCGGTTCGTTTCAACGGCTTCATCGGCAAGCACGTCAGACTTATCTTTTTTGCACCCTTAGCGCTTTCGAAAGAAGAACCGGTTGCTACTTTCATCCGCAATCAAGGTTCTTAGTTCGTGGCTCTTCCAGGCCAACCAAGCATTTCACTCCTGGAGTCGCTGAATGGGCACCAGGCGTTTCATTTCATTCCTGGAGTCGCGAAATGGGCACCAGGAACAATGCCGAACTGCCTCTCTGTCTTCTCATTTTCCGCTTGCCAGCGTTTGGTCTCGAGAACACGGTACAAGCAGCTGTCTTCAATGACTTGAGTGTGCAGCAATTGTCCATGAAAGGCAGAGGACTCAGAGTTCAGTTCTCCCGTGAGATCTCATGCTTTCTTCGTATCCAGCCTACCTTTCTAGTGTACGTACAGTCCCGCAGGCTGTGGCGTGGCCTAATTTGATCTAATTGGGTGCAGATTTGCTAAGCAACGGCCTAAGCGCCTGGTATGCAACTGAGGACGCCGCTAGCTTGACCACTCCCAGCATGGAGCATCCTTTTCTTTCAAGGACTTTCTCCCTCAGTAATAGCCAGCGTAGCTGAACTCGGTACTGGTGCATCCACGCAAGGTGATTCAGCAGCATTATCGATAAAGTTCGGTCTTACGTCGAGTAGTTTCCGCGTGTTTGGTGAACTAGATGGTTACCTGACTGGGTTTTCGGCAACACTGCGAACTCGACATGCAAGTTCAAAATATTTCGGTGCCACGAGGTTGTTAGATGAACTGGCGAAGACGGTGGTCTCGCTGTCTCCAAGTGCATGATGTCCGCTGTTTGTTTGAGTAAGGCGATTCGGCTACCACTCTTTTGTAAGGCTAGTAGCGAATATTAACGGACGCGTACGTTTCGATTCAAGGTTCTGCTGACATAGATTTCAGTTATTTTCGTGCTCTTTCTCCATTTATTCAATGTTATGTGCCTACCAAAACACCTACGATTAGTACTTCTGCTTTAGCATAAAGAATTCTAAAGGTCTCACCTCCTCTCCTGAGAGCCTCTTTCCGATTGCACGGGGAAAAGGTATCCACCGACAAGCTATGTTTCTCTCAGTCACCTACGGGAAGCAAGTCGTATTAACGGTAATCAGCGTAGATGTTAATCAATATCTCCAGGATGCTCCACGCATTCTTCACCACTGCGATATGGTCGAAGCAATTTTAATGCGTATTTGGACTACACAATGACTTGCGGCACTGAGCTAGTCAACGACTCGGTGTATTTATCTCTCTCAAAAAGAGATTGAAGGTCTGGTTGGTCCCAGGCGGGACCCGGGCCTTTAATTCATTCGAAGCGCCCACAAGAGGCCAAACCTTTGGACGTCTCTTGTGCAGGGTGATTCGAACTATCCGAGTCAAGCTGTCTAAGGCTCAGCACTTACGAACTTCGAACAAGGATATCGGACCTTTTGCAGCGACCACTCACGTCCCGACAGGATTACTTCCTTCTCGGCCTGGTTGGTCACTTTGGGCCTCGTGTTTAAGGTCATAACTAACGTTGCTATGAAGACCATAAAGTGCTTCAACTTCCCCCTTTCCTTGTCCCACGTATTGTTGCTTGAATTAATGTGCAGGCGGCGCATCATAAAGCGTAGGTGATAAAGGAGGACGTCACGCAATTCTCGTGCGGTAACGCCACGCAATGCGGGATCAGACTTCATGCCGATTGCGTCATGGGGAAGCGATTTAGCACCAATTCTGAGGAAAGAATAACATTCATACAGGCTCCAGCCGACAAACCTCCGCTGGACATTCAGAGAAGGAATATTGGACTGTTTTAAAATGTCAAATTAATTTTGGATTTTAGCTGTGGCGCTCAAACTAAATGTTCTCCGCTCACAGATCAGTTCCTCATCCAAATAAAAACGTTAGAATCTTTATGTGTTTCCCTTCAAAGAGCTAGGCAAAGGATTCATGGGTGTGGCAGTTCGGGTTCGGCTTCGGGTGTCTACGCATTCGTTGAGGTGGTCGGTATCGCCATTCGGTTGGTGATTACATCCACCTATATATCGTTAACACGAGACCAGCAAACTCTTAATTGAAGAGTATTGTGTTTGGAACATGTTTGTAGAACGTGATAAAAGCACAAGATTTTCCGTCGACCATCCGTCTAGGGTCCAACGAGTCGATCTCCATATGAGCAGTCGAGCATCACCCTGTCTGTGAGTGTTCCTATGTTTCCTGAACGAATTCTTCAGTGGAGGACGAAGTTTTCATCTAGGTGACGTTTGTGCTCCCGTCATTGCTGCGTGGGACCTCAGTATTTTCTAATGAAGAAGTCCGCTCAAAATATGACCAACTATTGTGAGTGCAAAATCGTCTTGGAAAACTAATTCGGAAGCCCGTGGCACAATCTGTTCCACGGCTCCTACTGTCCCAAGAAGTCTGGTTCTAACAGAAGGGATCAATAAGGATACAACATAAAGGGTGGTGGTTCTTAATCCCCTTGGAGTGCGCCACGTTTCGTTGAGGCTGTTATGTTTCTCGGCCCAGTTACGAAGGTCGTGTTTCATCAGCTTTTTTCTCCTCTACATTAGCAGGTAAATGTCGATATCGTTCTAGACGTACTCATTTACTCTCACCATGTGCTCCTAAAAAGTTCTACAGTCACATTGTTATAAGCAATTCAACCCAGAATCCGAAAAGCAGAATAAGTAGAAGCACAAGTGTTTCTGGAATTCCAACAGCAATGAAGTAACACAGAGCCTCCATTTTACATCCTTTTCGCCACAAGTTAAAAAAAAACATCATGATGCTTGCTTGAATGAAGCGTGTATAGCGGTGAAGAGTAGTATGAGTTTATATGAGTATGTCGACATGAGTTTCATCCGAACGGTTCAGCTCCCACGTTTAGGGCCGCAGGTATGCCCACCCCCCAGGTGACAGGCTCTCCAGTTAATGAAAGGGAGCGGGAGTGGAAAAACATGGATTATGTAAGGCACACAACAAGCCTTGCGTTCTTCGGGAACTTGTTCACAAGGATTTCATCAGATGCTTGCAACCCCTGTTATGCATGCGTCTGACCTCGAGCTCGTGGTAAGGGGTAGCTATGGGTATGTGCGGGTGTAGCTCGTTCAATTTCCTTTCACCCCATCGTGGAGAAGCGAGATGCATGGCGTATCCCACGCGAATTCGCTCAGACCGCAGTGTATCCGATCGTGAGCTTACCATTAGACCCTTTCCTCTATATCCCTCAGAAGATTTTTGACACCTAACAGCAGTCCTTAAGGCCAATGTTGATCCTAAAGCTAAGGTACACGAACGCGACATATTTCACGTGGTTTAAGTTTTACATGTTTATAGTCCCCAAGAACGCTAGGACCTTAGCGTTCTGGAACTGAACGTCAGTTCTGCTTCCAATAGGATCAGGGACTGTTATACAAGTCACACGGAGGATTCCAGCTGTTGCAGTTTTGTTCTAACAGACAGTTACTGACCAAATACCAGGACTAAGGCTCTACCCGAATTTCGGAAGCCCACTTTCATCGCTGCTTTCGCTATTTCGTGAGGCACCACCTCTCATTAGGCCGAAAGAGCACCTCCATCGGCAGAGTACGCAGTGTGGGTGGGTCGGTGTTTGTTTTGTCTACTGTTTCGCCACAAACAGAGGGCTGCAGCGGCAGTACCGATGCACTCAAAACAGGGCTTCAAGATGTGTGTGCTACGGTAGGCGTCTGCCCGCTCACGTATGCTGCCAAGTCTTTTTCCGGCCGCTTTTTCTCGCATATTCGTACGTCACAGATTCGAATTTGTCGCAAATTGCCGTGCGCAAATGCAGCGAACGTCCGCAATTACCGCATTTCGGCTATTTTCAGATGTACTTGGCAGTTTTTTCTGCGCTCCTATGCATTTCAAGCGGGGCGACATTCATCGGACATTCGCTGGGCACGGACCCGTCAGGTAAGCGATGACGGCGGGTTGGGACAGGACGAGGACACCCCTAGCACAGGCGGGTGTTTGAACTCCCAGCTAGCTAATCGAGCGCGTTAGCCACTCGGACGATTAGCAAGCAGCGTGGGTGGTCTCGACTGCTTGGCTTCAGAGCTCATCGTGTCTGGATTAGTAACGCGATTGAGGCACATACTGCAGTGGTTTCAGGTGGCCGGACACTGGCCGACTCGAACGAATATCCAACTTCTGAGGAGACGTCGAAGCAGGTTGTGCTCGAACCTCCTTTGATAAAACGAGGTGAGTGCGAAATCATTGTCCTCCAATTGCTTCTTTCTCTATTCACTCGTTGAATGTATTTTATAGTTATTATACTTCCGATCATTTGCGAAGAATGCCGAAAAGTTCCGAATATGAAGGCTGCCCACACCTCCTTTATATTTTTACAATAATAAAAACATCGAATTGGACTTTCCGAGAACAACAGGTGGCATATTGATTTGCGAGTTCAAATCCAGGGCAACGTCTTATTTTCCTCTTCTTCCACATGACATTGTCTAATCTCTTCTCCTTAGTCTCTTCTGGAGTACAGTTTTTTTCTCAACTTCCTGTCAACGATTTTCCGCTAGTTCCATCAGTATACTTTTTTGAACACTGCATTTTGGCCGAATGCAACGGTGTGTTCAAGGTCCGTTATTCATTAACGACAGCACTGGTCTATGCATTGTACAGCCTGGACCACCAAAGGAGCGCACAGAGTTACAGCGACTCCATTAGCTTGAGCCAGGAAGTACTTTATCCATAGTTAGCCTTCTGAGCCACATCTTCTCCCTTTGTGCTAGACGAGTTCTTGCGGTAGCTTAATCGGGAACTACCCCTCGCTGATATGAAGCACGGTCCTCCATCGGAGGATATTGGGAGGACGACTCTTAGCCCGGAGTCAACTGTCGACCTTCCACAGCTGCCTCCTGCTATGTGCTTGATGCATGCAGGAGCTTTGGTCACAGCAAAACAATGCCTGCGACAGTATCTCTCTTTTTGTTTCGAAGCTGGCATTAGTTCCATGTTGGAGCTTCAGAAAGATTAAGCTTGTGAGCGCAAACACATAGTACAGACGAAACCTTACCCGCGAGGAGGCTCAGTAATTCTCTACTTATACAAATTAACGTCGACTAAGGACACGTAGATGAACAATGTTTCCGTTCACGAACAGTCGGGTTGAAAGTTGGAGCAGAAGAATTTTAATGCAAAATCCCCAGGAGGTACTGCATGGCAATGTGCCTCAGGCTGAGCAACATTCGAGCACCATTCGCTTGCATTCTGTTTCGTGCACGTAGAACTCGCGATTCGCGTACCGTTGATAAATGCCGTAGTGGTGAATGCTCTGGGGTTTGCGCTTCAGCTCTTTGGAACCGTTGGCAGGAATTGTTAATGTTATGTTTCTGGAAGCAACTTCTGAACAGCCCAAATCACTAAGCGCCTCTTCCTTTCCAGGAATAGATCCGCTGTCGATTCCTACGCTGGTCAGAGAGCCGCCGCTGAAACGCGGGGACAAACGCGACTCCTACGTCTACCCGGCCACGAGTTCGCAGCTATCTGATCGAGTACCGCTGCGGGAACCGCCGCTGAAGCGCAGCGACGACTCGATGTATGTCCTTGTGCCGGACCAGGACGAGGAGATGAGGGAAGACTATCTAGGTCAGTTTCTCGGTGACGCTTCTCCCCCCTGCCTTCTCACTGACGACTTGTCTCTTCAGACGCCGAGGATCCTCTGCTCTGGTCGCGACAAGCCGTTGCCAACCTCAGGCAACGACTTCTATCACTTGATCGGCCGACGAAGCGACACGACTCACGGCTTCGAGCCCTGCGGCAGTCCACGCGGTTATGGCGCTAGCCATGGCCACTCTTCTCCGCTCCATCCCTCGCCAGCCTCTCGAATGGACTATTTCCCCGTGTGCAGCCGCTTCCAGAGTCGATCGTTAGCTTCTAGATGAATGCAGCAGTGACGACATCAACCGAGATGCATTTCTCCACCTATAAATATTGAGTGTTGTTTTCTGTACATAAATTTTGAATGCATCGAAATATGAGCCGTAATTCATTACATCAGACAGACAAAGTCACATCATCGTGACAACAGTGTGCCGTCTGGCGCAGCCCTCCTTGTCACATTGTTCATTAATTTGCTCGCTGCAGTTTCTTCATTTCTCTCCCGTTTATGGCCCTATAGGGGATGGGAACGAAAAAAGCAGTGGTGAAAGACGAAGAGAGACGAAGACGACGGACTCCGTAAAAGCATTGCGCGAATTGATCTGACCACTTGCACAGATTCGGAAGCGTCACGACAAATGTGTTTCGTGTAAGGCTGCGCAAGCTAAGGGAGCCTTTCTTGAACAGGATCGGACATGCGACAAAAAATGGATCCTTTATGACAGTCGTCGTCGCTCTGCACAATGGCTGGACAAGAATCAGAGTCCCAGGGAGATGCCATGAAACCAGGTCTCCATCCAAAGCAGACCATGGCAACCGTATGGTGGACGATGGCTGGTATAGTTCATCACAATTTCTTGAAGGCTGGATATACTATCACAGCGGAGAAGTACTCTTCAGGTGATGGGAACTAGCGCTAGAATTGCCTCTTCTATCTGGGGCAATACTTATGAGCCCTGCTTAGACTAGTGAGGAGCAGAGTTTCGAGGACGAAGACATTCTCAGCGCAGTGCGTCGCACTAAGTTGCATCGCATTTCATTCAAGAGGTTCTGCTTCGTACGCGCTATAACGGTTTCAAGCATGCTCATAGATGTTAGTTATGCTACTAGTAGGTTCGCAACGTTAATGGTTCAGAAACGTCCAGGAGTCCACTCCATGGGCGCAGCTGTATGCAGATGACAATTCTTGCCGGCAAAGGCGAAACCGAAATCGAGCGACAAGTGCAAGCTTAGTTGGTTGTTTTGCGAACTCTGCTTAAAGCTAAACGTCAAAAAATCATAGTATTTGACGACAAACGTGATTGAGGTGTGGCCCCCAACACCAATGCAACTGTGACTCGTCTCAGCGTAATGAGGACGAAATGGTGCATAGCAGGGCTGAGATCAGGCGACTCGACCGTATTCGCAACGACACAATACGTCAGAGATTTGGTATCTGTCTAATTGCCGACCAGCTACGTGAAGCTCGCATATGGTGGTGTCCCTATGTTCTCCGCGGTAGTGATGACACTGTTCGGAAGATTGGTCCTTACATATTTGTGCCATGGGTGAGGCCTAACGAGCGGCCGAAGCAGCGCTGGCTTGATAGTAGGTTGCATGTGGACTGGAATCCTTAGTATCCTCCTAGAAGGTTTTGATCGTGTGAAGTCACCACACCATCGGAAGGACCTGGTCGCTAAGCGGGACCAGCGTTGGAGGAGAGGCATGTCACCACTAAGCTCTGGTTATAAAACTGTTGATCAACTTTAGTGTGCAGCGTTTTTCATCTCGATGGGAAATTGTGAGCCCTCATAGATGAATTCAAACCGTTGGTTGCCCTAGCTAGCGGAGCTGTCCATGTGGCGCTGTCCGGCATCTAAGCGCCCTTTTCCCAAGTTCGTCCGATAAGGCAGTTCGCAATGCGCTGCCACCACGTTCTCCTGTTGTTCGCTTTGTCGCTAGGCTCCTCGGCACTAAGAAGCTTCAGCATCGACTACGAGAACAACCAGTTTCTGAAGGATGGAAAACCTTTTCGGTGAGCCAGTGGGAAGTTTGCTTCGTTAGCTTCTTAAGAAACGAGGGATTTGTTCATTGGGTATCCGACTAATCGATGTCCTAGCATGTTCTAGCAATATTGAAGGTTGGCAAAAAATCGAAATTGTTTTCCAAATTAAGTAGCTTGCAGGACATGTGGCCGGAACGAGACAGACAGACCGCTCTCGACAATTTAAAATTCCATATCGGTGGATAATTTTTCCAGAGACTAGACGTTTCGCCAGAAGAACTATTTTTATTAGGTTGTCCGGAAAGCTCTCAGCATTTTGTGTTACCATTTTTCATTCGTCTATTCTTCTTCGTCTTCTTCTTCAGCGTTTGTCCCGCTTCGTGGCGAGGTCCGCTATTCTGGTGTCATGGCGTCACCTTTCCCGATCCAGCGCTAGATCGGGGTTTACACCAGCTACTTTCAAGTCCATATGTAACGTATCAACCCAGCGCTGCTTCGAGCGCCCTCTAGGCCGCTTTCCTATTACCTCGAAGTTAAGGCCTATCTTGCGGACGCTGTCTTCTTCTCCACGCAGAACGTGGCCGTACCATCGTAAGCGAGCTTCGCGCATCCTGTCAGCTATCGGCGCGACACCGAACTTCTGCCGAATGGCATCTTTCGGATGCGGTCCATGCGCGTGACTCCAGCCGTCCAGCGCAGCATCTTCGTCTCCATGACGCTGAGTTTCAACTTCCTTGGTCGCTGGCCAACACTCAGCGCCGTACATTGCTACCGGCCGGACGACTGCCCTGTAGATTTTCGACTTGAGCTGCTCTGATATCTCCTTGTCGCAGAGCACGCCAGTCAACGAGCGCCACTTGGACCAAGCTGCACTCACGCGTGAATTCACTTCGACCATCAGTTTGCTGTTAGACGCGACTACTGATCCCAGATACTTAAAGACCGCAGTGCGTGGAAGCTCGATGCCGTTAACCTTGATCAGTGACGTCCGTCGTTAGATATACGGTCTTCTTCACATTCAGTTTCAGTCCAGACCGCTCCAAGCGATCACACCAAGCTTGCACCTCTCGCTCGAGTTCACCTTTATCCTCGCTAGCGAGCATCACGTCGTCGGCATAAAGCAACGTCCAAGGGACGGGCTTCTGAAGACCTCGTGTGGTGGCATCCATGCCGACAACAAAGAGGAGTGGGGAAAGCGCAGAACCCTGGTGTACCCCGACAGAAATGGGAAACTCCATCGAGGTTCCAGCTGCAGCTTGAACTCGACTCTTTGGACAAGAGTAGAGAATTCGCACCCACTCTATGAGCTCTTCAGGAACTCCATGTTGACGCAGGGCGTACCATATCACTTCACGCGGTACGCGGTCGAAGGCCTTCTCCAGGTCGAGAAAGGTGATATGCACCGGCTTCTGTTTCTCGCGATGCTTCTCTATCAGGAGGCGGGCGGCGTGAATGGCATCAACGGTGCCACAGCAGCTACGAAGCGGCACTGATTGCTGGAAAGCTGGACGATGTCCCGAATTCGTCCATCGACAAAAAGATCTTCATGCTGTGCGAAAGCAAGCGAATCGGACGGTAACTGGAGCAGTCTGCAGGACTGCCCTTCTTCTTCCAAATCGGAATTGTCGTACTTTGGCGTCAACACTCAGGCACTTTCTTCTCCACCACAACCTGATTAAAGAACTTCGCCAACCACTCAGCAGGTACCAGTACTTGGACTTCCATAAATCAGCTGCCACGTCATCGGGCCCAGTCGCTTTGCCTGGCCTCATCTTCTTCAAATCCGCTTCAATCTCTTCCACGGTAATCATTTGAACGGGGCCGTGGGTTGAAGCCGTTGAGGGGATGGTTGGATGAGGAAATTCTACCGTAGAGATTTCCTCAAAGTAGTCGCGCCATCGCTTCAGTGCCTTCTTGCGGTCCATAAGAAGACGGCCATTCTCATCATTGATGCCGAAAAACTTTTCATTGTCCTCGGTCTGCCGATGGCGAAACTTTGCAAGTCGGTACAGATACCGCTCACCATCGCGTGACTCGAGCTTCACGTTGACATCTCCATAATGAGTGGCTTTTGCAACAGCCACGGCCTTCTTTGCAGCCTTCTTCGCTTTCTGGTACTTCCGCCAGTTATCGGCTGTCTTTTCGCCGAGAAACACGTAATAGAGCAACTTCTTCTCTCACACTTTTGCTTTCACGTCATCTGTCCATAGCCAGGCCTGCTTGTCGACATTCCGTCGCCCAGGCTTCGTAATGCCGAGTTCAGCTTGGCGCATCGCGTCGGTCGCCTTATTCCATGTTTCGTCGACAGTCGTGACTGCCGGTAACCGCACGCGAGAAATCACAGCTGCTTCCTTCTCTTTGATTCGCCACCTCTTGATTCTTGCTGCACCGCATCGCTCGACCTGCTTCAGCCTCGGAGGGGCAATCTTCAAAGAGCAGATCATCGGTCGGTGCTGTGGGGCGACCGTCTTATGCGGCACGATCTTCGCGTCTGTGACATGACTCCGGTCGCGATCTCTCACAAGGACAAAATCTATCTGAGTCTTGGTACTCCCACTGTAGTATGAGACAAAGTGCGAGTCGCGTTTTCGGAAAACAGTGTTCACAATGGTGAGGCTATACGATTCCGCATAATTAAGAATACGCTTACCATCGGCGTTTCCTGTTCCGTATCCGAAACCACCATGACAGCTGTATCCGTCTTTCGTAGCACCTACGTGCTCATTAAGGTCACCAGCGACTATGACGACGTCTTCCGACGGCACCTCTGCTGTCTTCTCGTCAAGCACGTTCCAAAACTCATCCTTTGCTTGATCGGAGCAGCCAGTCTGCGGAGCATACGCAGAGAAGAAGTGGAAGAATCGCTCCTCAGCGGCAACAACGATTTTCATCAACCGATTTTCATAGCGTTCGACAGTTACAATCGAGTCACGAAGTCGTTCGGAGACGATTTTTCCGACATGGTGGTCCTGGGATTTCCACATAGAACGGCCTTGGAGCGACATCCTATGTCTCTTGACTTGCTGCAGGACCACCTCGTTTCTTGCGCCGCACAGAAATCAAATCTTATACGGTCCAGTGTTTTAACCAACTCGCACGAGCGGCCCGTCAACGTACCCACATTCAGCGTTGCCACGCGGGTCCTGCTTACGTTACGGGACTTTCGGACTAGCTCAGTTGCCCCCCGATGCCGTCCTCGCATCAGGGACCCTCGCATATTTTCCACACTCGCCGAGCTCTGCGAGTGCGCGTGGGCTCCCGCGGATGCCGTAGCACTATCTCGAAAAACTTGCAATGTCATACACCATGCGATGTGACATGGGTGTTCGTAGGCCGGCCTATCACAAGGGCCTGTCGCCTGCAATCGAATGTGCGTGTTCGGCTTAGCTCGCAGAGCGGGCAGTTTCCAGTGGCACCACGTGGAGGAACGGACATCGCCACCATTTTTCAATCATCTATTATTGAGTGAAAATGTATTGCGCATTAATTTTTCTTTCTGTACAGAATTTTTCGCTCTAACTGACTAAATGCTGCTATGTTTCAACTCTGCTTATATTTCTGTTTTTGAAGGGCTTATTGAAGTACGTAGAAGGAGCAATTCCGAACTATATTTTGTTTTGACTTCGGAGACAATCCGCAGCCGAGACAAGTCTCGACAAGTCAATCAAGTGTGGGGTCAAATAGTGTTGGAGAAAGTGCTTCAGTAAATTTCGGATTGGAGATTTCAGCCTCGAAGACGACCCCTGTGGCGGTCGACCTAGAGCAATCCTGAACAACGAGTTGAAGGAATTTGTGGAAGCCGAACCATCCCAAACAGTTAGCGAGATCGCGAACGAGCTAGACGTCGGTGAAACTGCTGTTGCGGATGCTTTGAAATCCTTGGGAAGGTGAAAGAGCTCGAAAAGTGGGTGTCCCACGAGTTGTGTGAGCGGCAAAAATCGTCACGTTTCGAGATTTGTTCTTCTCTGACTTTACGCACCAAAACTGACCCGTTTTGGGATCCAATCATCACTTGGGATGAAATGTGGATTCTGTGTGATACCGGGAAACGTTCTGGACAGCGGTAGGACGCCGACGAACTCCCTAGGCGTTTTCCAAAGGCGAACCTCCACCAAAAAAATGTAATGTTCACTGTGTGGTGGTCGGCGGATGGTGTGACAATTACAAAGGTTTCGCACCAGGCCAAATGGTCACACCAGAGTCCCACTGCAAGGAAGTTGACGAAATGCAACGAAAATTGCGTCAACTTTAGCCAGCATTGGTCAGCAGAGGAGGCCTGATTCTTTTGCAATATAACGCCCGTCCAACGTTTCACAAATCACTATTCGAAAATTGAACAAATTAAGGGTTGAAGTTCTGCCTCAGCCGCCATATTTTCCTGATCTCTCGTCAACCGACTACCACCTTTTCGACCACTTTCAGAACTCACCAATCAGAACCAACCCAAAACAGCTTTCGTGGATTTTGTCGAATCTCGATCACTTAATTTTTCGCTTATGGACTAAATCGACAGGTGGCCCGTTGGCAAACGTGTGCGGATTCGAACGGTGATTATCTCGGCTAAATCCGACAAGACTTGAGAAAGTTATGGTAGTTCAAAGTGAAGCACTCAAAGCGCTGACAACTTTCCGGACATCCTAATACAATCACTGACTTGCGATTAAACACTCATATGAGTGCCACTCGCTGTATGCGCACTTAATGCCCTTCTGGGTGGCATGTACAATTTGAATGTGCGGCGCATTTTGCTACTTATTTATCGCTTATGATTCCCACCCAGCAGTTTCAGTTGAGGTTCGTATTTGATTCAGGTACATTTCTGGATCAGTTCATTACTTCCGGACACACCCAGACCAATGGGAAGCTCGTCTACAGGCCGTCAGGGCTGCAGGGTTGAATGCTATCGAAACCTACATCCCCTGGAATTTTCACGAAACCTACCAGAACAAGTACGTCTTCATGGGTTAGAATAACTAATCTGTCACCACAGGGGCCCAACTGTGTTCCTGTAAAAGGTACGACTTCACCGGCGCTCGCAACTTTTCGCGGTTTTTCGAGCTGGCCGCCGAGAACGAGCTGGTGGTGATTGTGCGACCTGGCCCTTATATCTGCGCCGAGTGGGAGAATGGCGGACTGCCGTACTGGCTACTGAAGTTCCCGAACATCAAGCAACGCAGCTCGGACACGAAGTACGACCTCATCGAACGCACACAAAGCCTGCAAAGGCTTGTCGCCAAAGTTTTGCTTAAGCTTCCTGCGCGAAACTCTCGCCTGGTGGGACGTGCTGCTGCCGATGATAAGGCCGTATCTGTGGAAGAACAACGGGCCGGTGATCATGGTCCAGGTGAACGCGTCCCGTTTCGCTTGAAGGGTCCGTCGCAAAGCAATGCTGTGACTTCAGATCGAGAACGAGTACGGAGGTTTCGGCTGCGATCACGACTATCTGCACGCCTTGAGGGACAAGGCCGTCGAGAAACTTGGCAACGACACAACGCTCTTCACAAGTGCGTTCTCCCCTTTACTGCAGTTATTTGTGTTACCCAGCGCTAAAAAATTAACGCGCACGTTCTCATGGAATAGAAATGTGCTACATCATTTCTACCAGAAGCTTCGTTTCGCTCGCTCAATTGTAAGACTAGCAACTTGAACAAGAACTCAGACATCAGCTTCTCCCGCCAGCTCCACACATTTTGCTCCATGCCGATGCAGTATCCATTCATACTCACATGCTTCCGGCTCTTTGACAACGCTCTACCTGCCCAGTTAAACAATACGATGACAGATCTGAGCAAGCACGCATCTACATAGGTGATTCTGCTTATGCTTCGAAACGCAAAAGGCAGCAACGGTCGGTGCCAGACAACCCCTTTCTGAGATGCGCTCCACATTCCGCTTAGGCGATATGTCGTGGATGTACTCTTAACATCTATAGATAAGTTGTTACTGAAAATGGAAGCGATAGGCCTTCATCCTATGGTGATAAATAGGACTCGGCAATTTTTATCTAGGAGAACCTACCAAGTAAAGATTGAAGGCCAGTACTCCAAGATCTTTCCTGCATTAAGCGGAGTCCCTCAGGGAGGAGTACTTTCCCCAATCTTGTTTCTTACGTACACATATGAACCTCCAGACTGTCTTACTAATTTAGGGGTAACATGTAAAATGTATGCAGATGATGTTAAGATCTACAAAAGGATTGACAATGATGCGGATTCAATGTCTCTCCAGGTAGGGATCGACTTCATTAGTCGCTGGGCAGAAATATGGGAGTTGCCTCTCGCAACTGAGAAAACACATCTTCTGATGATCGGTCCTAAAAACCGTGCCCAAACTCCGGTATATCGAATTAACGGTCAGGTTTTAACTACGACTGATGAAGTTAGAGATCTCGGTTATATAATAAGAAACGACCTGTGTTTTTCCAAGCACTACAGTATTTTAGTAAGAAAAGCCAATTATCGCATCTATGACCTCTTTAGGGCTTTGAATTCCGAGCTTCCCGAGGTTTACATAGGTGGTTTCTAAACCTACGTAAGACCTATAGTGGAAAGTGGGACATCAGTCTTCAATCCAACGAAAAAGAAAGATATAGACCTTCTAGAAAGCATTCAGAATAGTTTCACTAGGAAGCTTATGATGAGGTGCTTCTCAGTAGATTATAGTTCTATTCCAAACGGTACTCAACGGGCTTCGCTATTTGGTCTTTCTTCGCTAAAGAAGTGAAGACAAATTGCTGATTTTGTCATGTTATACAAAATTGTTGCAAATAAGGCTTCCATTGACAAAAATAAATTCCTTGACGGGATGTTGACAAGATCCGTGAGGGGAAAGTTGAAACCTCGAGTCTCAGTTGCTAAATCGCGAATCAGATCAGATTTCTTAACCTATCGCATTCTCAAGGAATTCAACCTGCTACTGGGCAAGTATGAAGATTTAGAGAGGCTCTCTGCTCAAGCCTGTAGAAAGATTGTCAAAGATTGAATGCCAAACACCCATGAAATGATCCTTGTGGTTTGTTATTTACTTTACTTGTGTTCGAGTGGTTAATTTGTAATGTTTTGTTCGTTTTTTTTACACTTTACATGCTAGACAGTTGTCTGTGTCTGTCTATGCCTTGAATAAATAAATAAATAAATAAATAAATCTATTTAGCCAGCGCGATGACTTGCTATGTGATCGGCCCCCTCGAATAATGGTTCGAGTCCGTACTAGAAAAGCCTTTTGTAATTCTGTGCTCGGTTAATTGGCGGAAAGGACGAAACACCTATCTATCCATTTGCTGCCCGGCCACTGCGTCATTGTGGTGGAAAAATACTTCTGTTTCTATGATATCCCGTCGAATTACGGCGTTTAGCGGATCCCAGGAAGGGTTTATCAAGACACACCTTTATCCATTAATCTACTACCTAGTTCGTTGCACTGCATAGAATGTACAGAGCGCAATGCGTTCGAAAATCGGTTGCTTTCAGCTGATCCTCCAGAGACGATTGAGTGCGGAGTGATCAGTGGCGTCTACGCAACAGTGGATTTCGGCGAGCGTGGGCTACTGCTGGCCGACGAGTACTTCAAAATTCAGAACGACGCCAACAAAAAGAGTGAGCACAGCCTACAGACTTCGGCGGAGGCCGCAATATGGAGTCCTCGAATGAGGTTCATCGACTACAGCTATGCTCTAGTGCTGTGGCCTTTTCTGGCTGTTGTACTATAAATCATACAGATCGACATTTAATTGGATCCAACGTCTTGCGTTGAAATTCTATTTCGGATCGCAACATACGAGCAGGATATTTGTAATTTTCTCCTTCACTCTCACGGAGTTCTCTATCCAAAATTCATTGCTTAATCAAAATCGTCGAATGGTCTCCGGCAAGGTACTGAAGGGAATCAAACTCTTCCTGATATACTTCCATTTTCAGAAGGCGGTCCACGTGTGAATTCTGAGCTTTATCCTGGCTGGTATCGTACGTGGGGAGAGAAGGGTATCGAAAGGGACATAAGCGCCTCCTTGGGTATGTGCATAATAAGCTACTCAACGCTAGCATTCTTCCCCGCCTGACGTGGGTCTTTTCGTTGAAGTGCTACATGTTTCAGTTGTGGAGCTGACCGAGAATCTTTACAACATGAACGCATCCTTCAATTACTACATGTTCCACGGTGGCACGAACTTCGGCTTCTGGAATGGAGCCGAGTACGCAGCCGGGGTTCGTTCCGTTCGTTTGAAAAGCGCTGGTATGCGCTCCGATTAAAGACCACCGTTGCAGCTTATCACCTCCTACGATTACTTCGCTCCGATGACCGAGAACGGAGGCTACAACGACAAATACAAGGCCATTCGGGACTTCATCTCCGGCATCAAAGACTGGCCGAACCCACCGAAAGCGTTACCCGTGAAACCTCAGTGAGAACTATGCTTCCGTGATTATTAATAGCCTTGTGCTTAAGCTTCAACAAGCATTTCAACCAGCGGCCAGTTTAGAAAAATCGATACTACCTATCAACCTGGATCATCTGATTAGGGTTATTCGCTGTGGTGCACCCACCCCTGGCAATAACTTTCGCGTATACGGGAAGCATGGACGAACGGAAAGACGCAAAACTCACTGTTGAGCGGTCGCTCTAAAACTGATGATGAAAATTGGCCTATTACCGCTTTACCACTTAGCAGTTTTACCGCTTTTGTTAATTAATTGCCACCCACAGAGAAAGGGCTCGAGCAAACATCTACAAACGGCCTAAGTGAAGCATCATGGCAACCGCTAAAGACTTTGTTGCACTCGATGGTGTTCCTGCTGATCCTGTTTGTAGATCTCGATTAGTACGGTTAGGAGAACGATCCAGGATAAGTGGAAGTGTTTGGATAGAGAGAGCGAACTGTGTATTTCATGAATGCTGATCTCCCTCGCCTTGAATTCGACAGCGAGTGCGCCATCAAACTGTCGCTTGTTTAAAAAAAAACTTGAGAAAACCACATGAAAGCAACCGCAGAGAATCAAAAAGGACGACGGTTGCATTTCTATGCCAGCCCCACAAGAGCGCAATCCTCAAAGCTCTACCTAGAAACATAACCGCAGAAAGAAAACAGATTCGCACTGACCATGTCGTGATTTAAAATATCCCTAAGCATAACAAGTGATCTTCCCTAGCGAAAAAACGTGCAGCGCGCTTAGTTTAGTTCATGTTCCGTGATGTTACCATGGAAAAGTCTAACCAGAAGTCCATCTCGACGGTAGGTGGGAACGGCCTAAGCGTTGTATATGGCCAGAATCGCCTCTCCCTGGAAACTAACAAACTGCAAATATCTCGACCCCAATACAACTCTGCGCAGAGTTAGGTGCGATGGAAGCTGGGCCGTTGGCGGCGTTAACTCTCCGCCTGCGCTCGAAGGGCGGGCTAGAAACAGCGGTGACGTTCTTGCGGTGGTGGTGCAGTGGGTAGAGGAGCGGCGTAATCCCGATGACCGCTGTTTCCAGCCAACTTGAGCCCGCTCTCCCCGTGTAGGCGGAGAGTTAGCGCCGCCAACGGCCTAGCTTTTGTCGTCCCTAGCTCTGCGCAGAGTTGTATTGGGGTCGAGATATTTGCATTTAGTTGTTTCACAGAAAGAGGTGATTCTGCCCTTATACAACACTTAGGCCGGTCTTACCGTTAAGATAGTCTCCTGGTTAGAAAGGAAGATTCAGGCATTGAACTGTAGCAGCGTCAGCTAGGCGTATAGCTTTCCCACGCAATGGGGGGACAGCTCGGCCTTCATTTCTAATACAATCTAGCTGGATCTGGACGGTGACATCCAATATTTCGAGCAGTCCTTTTGTTTTGTGAATTTGTGCCTATATTTCATTGGTATGGGAACATGAAGCGCAGTCGGAGGAGGTACCGTCTGTCGCGTGCACACAGTACCCACGATACCAAGTTTTTGGTTCGGATCTTCCCGAACGGGGTAACCCAGTTTTTCATCCCCACGGGGTCTTTGGATCGGTAGCAGACTCGCATTGGAAGGACAAAACACAGACCTATCCAACCTCTGCTACCGAAAGTCATTGGAGCGGCCGAATACGCATTCAAATTGCCTCCATCACATCCCGTAGAAGTAGAGTGCGTGGCGATCTCAAACAAGACTGATCAACGCCGACCTTCTCTCCTTATAGAATAGTGGTCAAAAACTCCGAATGCCACATCCAGAAGCCAACTTTATTAGGGAGTGTTCGTAAAAAGGTTATTCTGGAGTCTAAACCTTCACAGAACATTTTCCATTAATTTTTCTAAATTCTTCGAATAGGCTAATCGAAGCCTGTAAACCGATTTTGACAGAAAGCTACCAAGAATCAATTTTGGAGGGGCAAGCATTTGCAACAACGAACTTGATCACTTATGCCGTCATTCTATGCTGTCGACGTCATTGTATTTTTTTTTCGGATGAGCTTGTTGAACCAATTAAATGGAGAAAGCGATCGTTGCTTCTGATTATCTTTGTTTCTCACCCTAAGCTTTGCAGATCATTCGCTCAGTCGGGGATTGGACTGTCTAAAATTGGGAACTGGTATGACTTCGAGCCGAGCACAATCCAGTCGAGTACCTGTGTGAAAAACCAACTGGCGAAAACATTCGAAGACGTGATCACCTTTCCTGATTGAAGGTCATCCTCAAATGCTACTCCGAGTTGTTTCAGCTCGACCAAGCGATGGGTTTCGTGAAATATTCGATCCAGTTGAGTGTCGGTGGAAGCGTGCTGGATGGCAGCGGAGTGCGCGACTTCGGCTATGTCTTCGTCAACAAGGTCTTCAAGGTGATTTGCTTTTACGATCTCTGTAATCTCTGTCTCTGTAAAATGTCTCCTAAATGTATCTGCAACAGTTCATAGAGAGCCTTTTCAGGGTAGGTTCAGTCCTCACTACAAACCGAAAGAGGTGCAGACGCTGAAGCTCTCGCTGAAGAAGAACGATTTGCTCGAGATCGTGGTGGAGAACCAAGGCAGACTCAACTGGGAGACTACGAATGACTACAAGGTTTGACACGGCGCTTTTTACGGTCACCAATAATTGCTGCATACTCGGCTCATAAAACGACAGATGGCTTGGTTGACATGGGCGACGCCAAAATTTTAAAAATTGCACCAAGTGCATGCGGGAGTCAGTGTCTCATTTGAACGTGCCACGCTATAGAGCTGAGCTTCTGACGAACAAATAGGCAAGATCTCCTTGAACTTTTGGGAATTGGAGCTCTAATTTGTGAAAACCTGATTAATTGAGCGAACAAACAAGCTAATTCGAAAATATTTTGAACAAAGAATTTTCGAGAATCGTTATTGACCGAAATTCTATTGTTGTGTGGGGAAAAATTTGCCCAGTTTCTGCGTTTGAAAAGAATTCTGACATCATGAAAACGATATTCGAACAGTATTCGAACAGTAGGTCGGTCGGGGCAACTTGGATGCGTATACAGCCTGTTTTCCGGTGGCGAGCCAATGTACAAGTCAGTTTTTTACCCTTCCCAGATTAGGTTTGGTACGAATTCACCGATCCCTGAAGGATGGAAGACATGGTTGACCTAGGCGCGAAATCGGAACCAGGAGCTTGGAGCTGGGTGAACGAGACAGCACCTGTTCCGACTGCGCTATTTCAGGTGGCCGGTGTTAGCGAACTGGAGGCTATGTAGCTTCTGACAGTGTCATGAAAAAATGGAACGCTGCGCTGATTGCCCAACAATTGCCCAGGCCTTAGATTCTCAGCGCATCCAGATGTGGTTGAATATTGCTGACCTTTATCTACACGCGTGTACTGCGTTTTTTCCAAAGGTGCTTCGTCGGTCAGTCATGAACATAGCGCTGACATCATCAACGTTTTTCAGGGGATCATCGCAGCAGTCACACTAGACGGAGCACAGCTGATGGGCTGGACATCGTGTCCAGTGGATGTGGAACAACTCGCGAATGTCTCTTCACAACCTTCGGTAGCTTTCCACCCTTCTTTCATATAAGTTTGGTTTGCGATTTTTTTCTCATTCATCTTCTACGTACACACATTAAACCGCACCCTAGCTGATCACAAAAGTTTGTGCGTACTACAGGTAAAGCCGGAAGCAGCCTTGCGGTACTGCGACGCAGTCTCGCCATTTCCCTCCAACCATGGTGTTCCACCCTCCTCTCCTCCACTGTGACGGGAGCTGCTCCGCAGACGTGTCGTCGCGGTGCCACAGTTCTCGGCGGCATTCTGCTTCAGTGCTTTGCGCTGCGGCACGGCTCCGCTGTGGGGCAGTGTCCGCTTTCAACTGCGGGTTAGGGCCAGGACATTCTATTCCTGGTTAGGATTTCCTGTCACGGCCAGACAAGTCTTCCCTTCGAGGTCGGTGAGTTTGTAACGAATTGGTACAAGACTTGTGAGGGAAGGATAGAACTGGCCTGTACATCGGCTGGCCACCGCAAGTAATTGTTTAGGCCATATACGCATTCAATTGGCCTTTCGACTTCCCGGAAAAGTAGAATGCGTGGCGTATCCTGAAAAGCGGTGGATCAACGCCGACCTTTATCATTCCGTTCTCTATGCTCTCTTTCAAAACGAGGCGAGAGCGGCCTTAAGAGCGTGCCCTCTGGATGAACGGTGACCCGTTCTACTCTTCTTGTTGCTAGAGCCGTAAATCTGCACTAGACGACCCAATCTTGCGTGTTACTCATGTGGTGTGTGATAAGTCTAAAAATTGTGCATATTCTCGCACCACCCGCATTTGGGCTGCTGGGCAGCTGCAAATAGCACTGTCGCCGAAAGCGCGGGAGCCCCGGCATGGCGAGCTAGAGAGCGCGCGTGTACCCTGTTTCTCTCGTGCCGAGCGCGGGAAAAGCACTCCACACTGTCGCCGCAGCTGTCGGAGACAGTAGTATAAAAGCTTCCACATACCTTTCGGACAGCGGCGGGCGGCGAAAACGATGAGTCCACAAAGCGGTGAGGCACTGTACTTCCGGACAGGACCTGCTGCTACTATATCTTCACGTCTTCTGTTCGCGCTCTGACCTCTCCCTGCCTGATTTGGGCGAATCGCCGCCGGCGGCGAGCTCTGCGTCCCTGAAGGGCCCCACACATTTCTGCGGCAACGTCGCGGCCCTATCCTTAAGCGGCGTTGCCGCAGAAGTGTGTGGGGTCTTTAAGGGCCCATTTGTACTTCGCCACCGTGCGAGACGACGCCATGTATTGTGGCCATAATGGTCGAGCAACGCAATTAATCAATTTGGCCACTATGCGTGGCATCGCACTGCACTGACGCAACAGTGTGAATGGGTCTTGCCAGTACGCAGCGTTGCACAGTGGTCCCCTTGCGGCATCTCGTCGCTACCAAAAGCCGGAGGTTCATCGCGGGCATGCTGCAGAACTTCCCATTTAAGGTCATTCGCACTGTGGCAAATTTGCTAACCTTATTTGAAACAAGGAATGTGGAGCCTCATTGCGGATCTCTTGCAGGTATCACCGGTGTTCAACGTCGGTGACGTTTTCCGTTCAGCGCCTTTCACAGTAGCCGGTGCTGGGGATTCGTTCATCGACGTGTCGACTTGGGGAAAAGGAGTTGTGTGGTTGAACGAATTCAATCTGGGACGATACTGGGGCACAGCCGGCCCACAGGTACGGTTCATATTACTTGAATTTATTAACTCCATTGAGGCATCTAGTATTGTAAGTGATGGTCTACTGAAATGACCTCTAACCTAAAAAACACCTTTTGCCCTTATACACTAAAAAAACCTGCAGAGGGCATTTTGAAGAGAAAAGTGGGCGAGAAATGGATAATTGGTTTGAACCAGAAATGCGATTCACACACTTTGTAGAATTTTCGGAATAGACTGACTGATTCGCAAAGCGGGGACTTATGCTTACATGTTCAGGAGTACATCTACATACCTGCGCCTCTATTCAACACAGGCAGCGGTATGAACGTGTTGACGTTCCTGGAGTTGGAGAAGCTAGCCTCAGACTGCAGTGGAACAACCTGCAATATCAATCTGCTTGACCATCCGCTGCTGTACAAATGAAATTCGAATTAGCATTTATGACATCAATACTGCACGAGCGCAAGTTGCACTCATCTTCCTACTTTAACGGGAAGTCTCCGCCAAATAACTTTATGCGATAGAATAAGAACAGATCCTTCGATATGTACACAGATGTCCACTGAATATACAAGATGTACCCCGGAGCCGCTTAGCTCTAAAGGAAGCCTGAAACGCAGCAGATGTTCAGTTGGAAGGTTTCACATACGGCTCATAGGCAGATGTTATATTTCGACGACACTTCGACGACGCTGTCGGCGACAGTGCCGGCCGATGTATAACATATGCTGAGCGGGTGCTGCGCAGTGTGTACAGCACTGTCGTCAACCGCGTCGCCTACAGTGCTTCAGCGACGCCGTCGCCGACACTGTCACCGAAGTATAATATATGTCATGGCTGCCACGGCCTCGCTGCAGTCTATCGTAGGCTTGTCGACCGCCAAATTCAGATCACTCTTCTCGGTGCGCGTCTCCTTGAGAACGTTGCACTCAGAGATTAAAAATCAGTATAAGGGGCTTCACTTCAGTAGCTGGCTATAACGGATACCTTTTTCTCTCTCCAATTCTTTTCAATATTTACACATCTGAGACTCCCTTTTTGATCGATCAATATGGTGTCTCCTGCAAAGTATTTGCGGATGTTATAAAAAGCTACAAAAATATGGTAGGTGTGGACGACTATGTTGCTCTTCAATCTGCAACTAATACTGCTGTGGACTGGTCAGCAAGGTGGAATCTTCCACTATCAGGCGAAAAATCCCAAGTACTACACCATGTTGAGCAAGTTAACAAAAAGGTCTATCACCTTGCTGAATTTCAGCTTAGGAGTGCAACTACTTTACGTGACATGGGATTTATTCTAGACTCAACACTGTCGTTTAAAGAACATTGTGAATTGATAGCAAAGAGAGGGGATGGGATTGTGCATAGCATATTTAAGTCACTAATTCAGTCATCCAGATGCTGCTAGCCTACAAAGCATATGTTAGGCCTGTGCTTGAACATGGTACCACTATGTTTAGCCCTAAGTATAAACGTGAAATCGCTAAGCTAGAGTCTGTGCAAAACAGTTTCACAAGAAAGCTCTGGATAAGAGCACATGGTTGTGATTACACCACCATTCCATCTGCCACTGTAAGGGACAACAATTTGCAGTCTCTTGCTTGCCGTAGGAGGCGATATGATTTATTTACAACTTAAAAGTTGATAAATGGAACGGGGCCTTCACCTCCGTGATTTCTATTCTGTATGACCTTCTAGCACTAGAGGTGATCAAAGCAAGATACAAATACCAAGAGCTAGGACTAATGTAAGATCGGCATTTTTTACACATCGTGCTGGCTCTGAATTCCTAAAGTTTTCCAAGAAAATCGTTGTGTCAAATTCACTGAGGCAATACAAAAAGCTTATTGGCCGGTATCTCCAAGAAGCTTCTTAATGGCTTGCTGAGTTGTTCGTGTTTGTACTAGTTATCGATATCTGAGTTATGCTATTCACTAACATGATCTTGTTTGTTTGTTTATTTGTTTGTTTTCGTTTTAGCCTGCGTGGTTGTTCACGTACAAAATAAAAAATAAATAAGGGCATGAGGTAGCGCGGGTAAGTCTCCAACTAGGGATCACCTAGCGTGGCCCGCGGAAATGAACCCCACCTGCCAGTGGATAACCGCCAATGCCGAGGTCAGACCGCGGGGTCAGACCGCGGGCACGACACATGGTAAACTTAGAGAAGGGTGGCTAAACTGTACGGAAATAATGTTCTTCTGGAAACGAACATAGCTATCGGATCAAACGGCCTGGTATGAATCCAAAAATCCAGGATCCTAACTAGATGTATGGGCGCGTGTAGCGCAGTCGGAGGAGGCGCCGGCTGTCGCGTGCACCCGATACTACGTTCCTGTTTCGGATTTCCCGCCCAGGCCAACCGAGCCTTCCATCCCTCCGGGGTCGGTGAATTGGTACCAGGCTTGTCTGGGAAGGATAACGCGCTGACTTGTACATCGGCTAGCCACCGCAAGTCATTGCATGGCCAAATACGCATTCAACTTGCCTCGACGATATCCCGTTGAAGTAGAATGCGTGGCGCATCGCAAAAGGGATTGAGTAATGCCGTCTTTTATCCTTTTATCCTTTAACTAGATGTTTGCAGAAGTCTTTACCACTGCAATGTTAATCGATGAGTGGTTTATCGGGTTTCTCACTCTAAACTTATGTGCAAGCTTCGGGTAGTCGGTATCCATCCGCGCATCATTTCCTGGATCCAGGCATTCCTTAGCAATAGATTTATGGCTGTAAGAGTTAACTCTACAGTTTCAGAATTTAGGAGTGTCACTAGTGGTGTCCCGCAGGGCGCTGTGCTATCTCCCGTACTTTTCAATATCTATACCTATGATCTCCCTGAGCTTATTATCCAGTCTGGTGTCAAGTGCGTCGCTTTCGCTGATGACATTAAGTTATATATGAGTATTTCGACGCCTAAGGACTGTATTCTATTGCAACAAGCCTTGAACCAGGTAATCGGTTGGTCAGCAGAGTGGGGTTTGCCCCTTTCGAGTGAAAAGACAAAGTTGCTTCACATAGGAAGACGAAACGCTAGGTATGACTACCTATTTGACGGTGTGTCAATCGCCAAAGTTGACCAAACTAGAGACTTGGGGTTCTTCATCACTCGCGACCTTAGCTTCGACAGTCACTGTGAGCGTATAGCTGCAACAGCCCATGGTGTTGTCCATCGCTTATTTCGAGCTCTTTCTACCGATAACCCATCTGTGCTCTTGCGAGCATACAAGAGCTATGTTCGGCCCCTGTTAGAGTACGGCACTGTGATCTTTAACCCTTCCAAGATTAAAATTATCAAGCTACTGGAGAGCGTGCAGAATAGCTTTACTCGGAAATTGTTTGTACGACGAACTGGTTTTTTATATGATGGACTACCTTCCTCCCACACAAGGAACTTCAACCTCAGACTTCCCACACTTGAGCAGCGACGAAAGAAGTTCGACCTCATTCAACTCCACAAAATTATTGTTGGTGGGTGTGGGATCGTGCCGAGTGAGCTTCTCACTATTAGACCGTCTCTGACCAGGGGGGCGACTTCGAAGCTCATTGCACCTAAAGCCAAACTCAGTTGTAGAACCAACTTTTTTGTGAACAGAGCTGTTAGTAGTTACGTCAAATTCTCCAAAAACAAAATCATGCCCTCATCTATCAACGCGTTCAGAAACATGGTTAACAGATACCTCGGTCCCTGATGCACGCGCTCTCTCATCACAATTCTGCCATACCTATTTGTTTTTATTCAACGTTGTCTGTTCCTTGTTTTAACTTTTCTTTTTCTTTTTTTTTGCTATGATTTAGTCACTCACTTATTTGATGGAAGGTGATCAATTTGTTGTTCTCTCTTTTGCGTTTGACAAAGTTTTTTTTTAATCTTCGCATGAGCTTATTCTCGTGCAATAAATATATATAAATATATATATAGATGTATGGGCGCGTGTAGCGCAGTCGGAGGAGGCGCCGGCTGTCGCGTGCACCCGATACTACGTTCCTGTTTCGGATTTCCCGCCCAGGCCAACCGAGCCTTCCATCCCTCCGGGGTCGGTGAATTGGTACCAGGCTTGTCTGGGAAGGATAACGCGCTGACTTGTACATCGGCTAGCCACCGCAAGTCATTGCATGGCCAAATACGCATTCAACTTGCCTCGACGATATCCCGTTGAAGTAGAATGCGTGGCGCATCGCAAAAGGGATTGAGTAACGCCGTCTTTTATCCTTTTATCCTTTAACTAGATGTTTGCAGAAGTCTTTAACACTGCAATGTTAATCGATGAGTGGTTTGCTTCTCTGAAAAACTTTCCTCGATAGGATTCTCGAGAGGAAATATCACGAAGCTCCCCTGTTTGGTCTGCCGTCTATTTGAGTTCTCGAATTACGCCATAATTTCCTTATTCTCACAAGAACGAGAACACATCAGTGCGCATATGTAGTTTTATTATGTAAAATGTCATGAAAATATGTGAGCAGTTAGATCTTCTTTCCACCAGTGGCGATATCATCATAAAAGAGATTTCCTCGTTCGTTCTGCTCCAGCTCGATCGACTCAAACAAGGCCTTGAAGTTGCCGGCCCCAAATCCCTGCAGTGACAATCCAGTTAGCAACACAACACCACAAAATCTAGTGAATCACCGTACTTGATGGTTGTGCCGTTGAATGATCTCGATGAACAGGGTGGGTCTGTCTTCACACGGCTTGCTGAAGATTTGCAACAGGTAGCCATTCTCATCGAAATCAACGAGGATGTGCAGTTTCTGCAGATGGTCCAAGTCCTCGGAGACCTAAATACATCTGCTAGAGATCCGCCTTGCACCCACCGATAGGTGTTCACCTTTGTTTTGCTCTCACTCAGACGAGATCGCAGGTTGTCATAGTAGGACTTTGGTATGGTGAGGAACTCCACGCCTCGAGCGCGCAGAGCCTCTATTGCGGTGATGATGTTGCTCGTGTTCAGTGCGATGTGCTGTACTCCCGCTCCACCGTAGTAGTCAACGTATTCCTGTAACTTTCCGACACTTACTCAATCAAAGGATTTCTTCTTTGAAAAAAAAACTCAAGAAAATAATGGCAGATGTATTAGGTGAAAATGTGAACAAAAAAAAGCGGGCCCTCAAAAGACCTGTCAAAGGTGGCCTTGAAATTAGTATTAGGCCTACGGCGTCATCCGAGACGGGGGTCGAGCGTTCTAACCCCTCGTTCCCCTGGCCCGCCACCCCAATCCGCTGGGCTTGCTCGAGAGTCCAGTGACTGCGTTATGAGATAGTGGAAGCACAGGTATTTGCCACGCCTCTGTTAAACGGGTGGGGAGTAGAACGCCACTCCGCCATCCGAGATTGGCTGGCGGAATCTCCACCCCATTCGTTGCTTAAAGTTAATGCTGTCCGAACAGAGAAGCTGCAGAGGAAAAGGAGAACGGAGGCATGCAAGTCATATGTCTACAGACAACGTCAGTTGTCGAGCTCTGGCCAGTAGGAATCCGAACAGCTGCTCGAGCTTGCTGCGTCGCAAGCTCTACTTTGACGATTCGCTCGAACTTAAAGGGATTATGTGGAAGCAAGATGCTGTCTATTCATTGTCAGGAAGACACCGATTCACAGCCACCACAACACGATCGAAACTGGAGAGCTGCCCGTATGTGGAGGGAATGGAATTGGTACAAATAATTCCGACCGTTTGGGAGAAGTTGAATGACTTTCACACAGTGATGCTTTCTCTTTACTGGACATCATTCTCGTGAATATATTCTCTCTCTCTGATTTTCTGAGGAAAGAACTGGATGAAGTATAGCTGCGCACAGCACAATTCAAGCAGTAGAAAACGAGTGAAGTACTCGCTGCAGCATTCTCGTCCCACCGGCAGTAAATGAGTAGCGATGCACAAGCGCGCTCCGCGCCGTACTCTGAATCGGGTGAACGTGTTGATCCCCCTCTCCTCTTCCATCCCTCGGAATTGGTGAACTGGACATTGTCCGGAAAGACAGGGCAAAGAATTGTTCATCGGCCGGCTAAATTAGGTCAATCTATAGGCCAAACTCACACTCAAACTGCTCTACCACATCTGGCAAAGGTAGAATGCGTGGCGCAGAGGAGACAGAGATTGAATGTGTTCCGTATATCCTTTAACTGCATATGTGGTAGCAAGAAACTTTCATAAAAGTAACAATACGATGTATCGACAATTTGCTCTCTAGTCTAAACTAAGCTCGAAGGCGTTATAGAGATTCTTCTATTCTTTTGTATAATAGCTTCGGTGGATTTATGGTGCATTACTATAACATGGTCGATTTCATATGTATAGATGATTCATACGTTTGATTCACTATCAGTAGGCTGATCTGTTGAGAAATTTGGAAACATTTCACAAACATTTTCTTATCATGCTTACATCCGCTTAGCATGCCAGTCATCTCCACTTTCTTAGCCTGTATAAAAGAAGCCCCCGGAGCTCGAGAGTTGTAGTTGTTATATATTTTTATTAAATTGTTTGTTACATAAATGTTTAATTACCCAAGTTTGAGGTACCGTCCACTATACCGATGGCAAAGGCGTACCAGAACTAGGCGGGGAATAGTGAGGAAAAGGAAAATAGTATCTGACCGCGAAGCATACGAAGGTGTTTTAGGTTGAAAAGCGTGCCTGAATTTGGGATACAGCCTTCTTGCCCATGGCTGGTTCGTTGATGGGCATCTTGATTGTCTCCTCGTAGTTGGTGACGACGATGGATCGAAGTGCTGAGTATTCTGTGTGGATCATTGAATCATCGACAGACCAGAATCTGTAAAGATAACATGCAGTGAGCTAAAATGATGGATTAACAATGCTCTTCACTGACTAATCGCTGAGATGTGCCAGGCATTCTACTTTTATGTGCCACCGCAAATTGTGGCCCAAACAAGAGGCCAAAATCATTATTTCTTCTTCCAAGCATGAGTGCTATCAAGTCTGAATACCAGCAAAGCTTTGCTTTTATCTTTGTGCATTTTGCTGCCAAAAGTTTTCTTTTTTTAAACAGCAGTCCATAAAGGGTTGACAGAAAAAGGCCGAAAGTAGCAAGTAGGAATTTTTGTGGCTACGCAATTTATGTACACGTAAATGGCAACCTACCTATGGAAGCACAACGCTTTCTCGTACCATTCAACGGCGGAGTTCATCTCGAGATCTGGCTGGTTGCCAACACAGTGATCGATAAAATTCAGTCCCACCTTAAAACAGAAAATTTTATACTCCACTCTTTTCAGTGTACCTTTGGGTAAGAGCATACCCTTGGTAAACTTTGGAAGAACGTCTTATCAAGCGGATGAGGTTTGAATCCTGGTAAGAAGCAACCGCGATAATTCTTTCTCTCCAGGAGAGTATGGACAGTGTCGCCGTACTGAAACAAATTGCTCGCTACATTACGGTTAGATAAATGCGAGAAAAATGCTAGATATCTCTACCGTTTGAAGTACGGCGTACTTGACGGTGCCGTCCTCGTCCGACTCCACAGTTATGTCCTTTACGATCTTCACATCAGCTTTCTTAGCGTGCTCGATGATTGATTCGAGGTCGTCCACCTGCAACAGGAAGACTCCAAGTATTCAAAGTCGCAGATGACTCGATTCAGAGGATTAGGGGTTGACTTCCGGCGCAAAGCAGCTGAAAGCCGAACCTCAAAGCAGACGTCCTTGACACCGTCACCGTGGCGAACGAGATGCTCTCCAATTTCCTTATTGCCAGGTAACAGAGCTGACTCGAAGACGAAGATTATCTGAAGCAGAAACATTTTGGAGACTGTTGGACGCAGAATGGCACTGTGACAGAAAAGCATTAGTACCAACCTTGTTTTGCTTCACAGCATGCTTGGCTACTTGGCGACTTCCTGTCTCCAGCCCGCGATAGGCGAACGGTTCGAAGCCGAAATTAACGCAGTACCAGTAGGCAGCCTAGAAGGGTAGGGCACCTTGTAGTCAACACAACGAGTTGTCGCAGCACTCCATCGAAAATAGCTTGTCTTAGAATGGCGACGAGCGATACTGGATAGGAAGCGTGTTGGAGCTGTGAGAAAGCGCTGCTATGTAGTCGAGGTTTGAGCAAGTGGAATTGATTAGCTTACTGCAAATTATAGATACAGTAAAAAATCACAATTTTTCAGAAACGGATTTCTTCAAAAGTGGTAGAATTTTTCACGGCCTCGATTTCTAGCAGTACATTGCTCTGATTCTTAATTTATACACCCGTAAAACCATCGAGATTTTAGAAAGCGTGCAGAACAGCTTGACCGGGAGCTCGTTGTCGTACACTTGGACAACTTTGGAACCGAATTCCCTCAATCATTGTACGAAAGGACAACTTGGATAGACGACTTGAACCTTCCCCACAAAGGGAAATGAGCAGATGCTACACTGATACAGCGATACTGCCGCATTTCGCACAATAGCTCGCCATAACATGAACTCAAAGATCCTGCGTCGCAAACAACATCTACGTAACACAAGAGGTGGTACCATAAATTATGAAACTGGTGCGGCCAAACGCAGTTGTATGCGTTTCGTTTTTACTCATAGGAAGCTCATCTTTCTGGAATCTCGCAACTGCATTCTCGACCACCACCTCACGCAAAATAGTCACATTATGAGCATAAGCAGTTTGGTGAGTTCCTCGCACAACACTTGCTAGTATTTTCTTCAGGTCTTCAATTAATGTTGCCTAGTCGCTAGCAGTTACTGTTGACAATAAATTGCAATGCCTTATTCTTCTTTTTTTTGCCGAAGACACGAACACGGTCGTTTAATGAACATCTTAAATTGCGTCCCTATAGCAGTTGCAGGAAAATTCCTGCACGCACCCTGCTCGAAGGAAGCAACGATAGGGAGGATAATGATGGAAATATAAATAGAGGAAAGTTCATTCTTCGACTCCCAATTGCTAGATCACGAGTCAGATCAGATTTCCTTACTTATCGGACTCTCAAGGATTTCAATTTGCTACTTGGTAAGTACGAGGACTTGACGAGGTTGTCTGCTCAAGCCTGTAGAAGTTATGCCAAATAGTAAATGTTGTTGACGCCTTACATTCATTATATGTTTAAGTGTTAACAGGAAGATGTGGTTAGTACGCATTTGTTCCTCAAGTGTTGTTTTGTTCATTTTTACGCTAGGCATCCGTTCTATGCCCATAAATAAATAAATAAATAAATAAATAAGCTGTTGAGAAGCTCCCTTCATAGTAAGTGTACAACCATCCGATCTAGCAGCAAATCAGCTATTAATTTGTTGTAAGAAGAAATACCATGGGATGTTTATAGAACTATGTAACAACACTTTGGAGAAAACTTCCTGTGTGCTTCTTCTGCTTCGAGAAGAGCAGGCGATCTGCATAAAATGGAAAGAAAACAGAGAGGGCCGTCCAAATATTGCACCCTGACTACGAACGTTCTTCTTTTCTCACAAGGACATCCATTTCAGCGCGAAATAAATAGCACGGTGGAAATGTGTTGATTTGCCACAACACAAAACCTCGTTTGGAGCGATCCAGAGATACCACTTTCCTGTGGGCGATTCCACTTCAATTGCACGGGATCGGACGGTCCAGTGTATTTAGACCCGTGGAAATGGTACAATACTTCTATGATCGGTCGACGGCACACTTTCGAAGTGTCTCCGAGCAAATTTCTTCATGTGTTAGAGCGCAACTGTATGCGCGATTTCATGAAGCCGTCAAAGATGAGCCGATATAGTGCGGAAGTCGGTTATGTTTATGTATAAAGCTGAAGCAACTTCATCGAGGTTTGAGTTTAAAAAAAGCCCTGAGTTGCAACCACGATTACAACGTGAAGTCAGCAGATTAACCACTTCTTACATCATTTCTGGCCCTCCCATCGTATCGGATATTGTTATTGGTGGGTCCTTTTAGACGCCCTGGTAGTCGGATGAGGTGCCGCGTGCACCCGAATTGAGAGTTCATGGTTCGGGCCCCTTCATGGCCAACCCATTCTTCCATCCCTCCGTGGTTGCTGAATTCGTACCAGACTGGCCTGGGAAGGAAAAAACACTGACTGGCCCATGAGCACCGCAAGTCATTGCATAGGCCAAGTACGCATTCATTCATATAGCCTCCAGGATATCCCGTAAAATGCGTGGCGTATCCCGCAAGTAGATTGACTAACAACAAACATTCCTCTTTATCTTTTGAATAAACTAAGTAACAAAATGCATAATTACCTAATGCACAGTAAAGTGAAGCAAAGGAGTTATTTTAGGATTTTTTTTTGCATTTTCTTCTACCATCCTACCAAGATGCCCGATGCAACAAATTCATATTTGCTGCAAATTTGGGCGATGCTAAAGGAAAACGTAACAATTTTTCATAGGCGTCGGTCAGCAGTGTTTGACAATACTGCAAAAGGTTAGGCGTTGCCTTCTATCCGCTAGAAATTGATTCTCTGTGAACGGATCATCCAGTCAGCCTGCCTTTGGCCGCTCAAAGTAGCAATAGGAATGCTACGCAAATCACGCATAGCATCTGTGAAGGGTAGAGGATTCTGGATTCTTATCGACGGCCGCAAAACACCCCTATGCATTAATCATCATTTTCATCGTTTTCAATAGCGTTTGTCCCGCTTGGTGGCGGGGTCCGCTCTTCTGGTCTGGTGACGCCACTTCTCCCGATCAAACGCTTGGTCGAGATGGACACCAGCTAACTTCAAGTCCATATGCAACGCATCTAGCCAACGTTGTTTCGGGCGTCCTCTGGGCCGTTTTCCAGGAACTTCAAGTTTCAGGCCAATCTTACACACGGTGTCGTCGTTAGCGCGAAGGACGTGGCCATACCATCGTAGACGTGCTTCGCGCAACTTGTCAGCTATCGAGGCGACACCGAACCTTTGTCGCATGGTTTCCTTGCGAACGCGGTTCAATCGCGTTTCTCCAGCCGTCCACCTTAGCATTTTCGTCTCCATTATACTGAGGTGTTGTCGTGTCGCAAAGCACCCCAGTCAACGAACGCCATTTGGACCAGGCTGCACCTACACGTGCGTTCACCGCCAACTTTAGACTGCCATCGGACGTGACTGTTGATCCGAGATACTTGAAAGATGTAACTCGTAAGAGCTCAGTACCATTGATCTCAATGGATCCATGCTCATTCACATCCGTCGTCAACTATTCCGTCTTTTTGACGTTTAGCTTGAGTCCGAACAATGCTAAGCGATCGCACCACGCCTGTGCCTGTCGCTCGAGCTCTGCTTTGTCTTCGCATGCAAGCATGAAATCATCGGCATACAGCAGCTTCCAAGGAGCTGCCCTTTGGAGATCGCATGTAATTGCACCCATGACGATCACGAAGAGCAGTGGGAGAGCGCAGATCCCTGGTGCACTCCGACAGAGATTGGAAACTCCATCGAGGTGCCCGCTGGTGCTCGCACTCGACTCTTTGGACAAGAGTAGAGAATTCGCACCCACTCTATGAGCTCTTCAAGAACTCCATGTTGACGCAGGGCGTACCATATCACTTCACGCGGTACGCGGTCGAAGGCCTTCTCCAAGTCCAGAAAGGCGAAATGCACCGGTTTCTGTTCTTCGCGGTGCTTCTCTAGCAGAAGACGAACGGCGTGTATGGCATCAACCGTCCCATAGCCGGCAACGAAGCCACACTGATTATTGGAAAGCTGGATGACATCCCGGATACGTCTATCGAAAATTCGCTCAAAGGTTTTCATGGTGTGCGAAAGAAGGCGAAATTGGACGGTAACTAGCACAGTCTGCAGGACTGCCCTTCTTCTTCCAAATCGGAATAGTCCTGCTTTGCTGCCAACCCTCAGGCACTTTCTTCTCAGCAACAACCTGATTGAAAAACTCAGTCAGCCAGTCAGCAGAGCACCAGCCCTTCGACTTCCACAGGTCAGCTGGCAGGTCATCGGGACCGGTGGCTTTGCCTGACTTCATCTTCCTCAGGGCTGCTTCAGTTTCGCTCACTGTGATCTTCTGAACGGGACAGTATACAGGTGATACAAAAGGAACAGCAGGATGTTCAAATTCTACATTCGAGATTTCCTCGAATATTCGCGCCATCTCTTCACAGCGCTCTTACGATCCATCAGAAGATGACCGCTCTCGTCGTTAATGCCAAAGAACTTCTCGATGTCTTCTGCTTGACGACAGCGAGCTTTGGCGAGGCGGTAAAGATAACGCTCGCCATCGCGCGTCTCCAGTTTTTCACTCACATCAGCGTAGTGTGCGGCTTTAGCAGCGGCCACCGCCTTCTTTGCCGCTTTCTTCGCTTCTCGATAATTCCGCCAATTATGGACTGTTTTATCACCGATAAATACGTGATGCAGCCGTTTCTTTTCCCTGACCTTCTCTCTGACATCGTCAGTCCACAGCCAAGCATGCTTGTCGACCCAACGCCGTCCAGGCTTCGTTGTGCCGAGTTCGAGGCGTGCAGCCCGAGTTATCGCATCGGTAGCATCCTTCCAGGTTTCGTTGACAATTGTTACCGTCGGCAACCGAATGCGAGAAATAACAGCTGCTTCCTTCTCTTTCAGTCGCCACCATTTGATTCTGGCCGTCCCGCAGCGCTCGACACGCACCTCGGAGGTGTGATCTTCAGCGAACAGATCAGTGGACGGCGTTGCGTGGCTACCGTCTCATACGGCACGGTCTTCGCGTCTGTGACAAGACCTTGGTCTCGACGCCTAACAATTACATAGTCAATCTGCGTTTTGGCGTTCCCGCTATAAAACGAGATGAGGTGGGAGTCACGCTTTCGAAATTTGGTGTTCACGATGGTGAGGTCGTGTGAGTCTGCATACTCCAGTATACGCTCACTATCGGCGTTGCGTGACCCATAGCCAAAACTACCATGACAACTGTAACCATCTTTCGTTGCTCCGACAGCTGCCACAACAATCATGTCTTGTTACCCCTATGCACTAAGAGAACGCGAATTTAAAGCATTGAAACCCTCGTTTATCTACTCATTTGTGAAAACGCCAAAAGCGGGATACAAAGAACACAGAAACCATCAAAGGTGTCTTGTGTGACTACAATAACTAACACTAACAAAACTGTGAGTAGAGCGAAAGATGTTACTATGAGATATTAGGCTGTCGCTAAATTAATCCCCGTTTCGAAGTATGTGTAAATAAATACGTTATTTATCCTAAATAACTCCGTCTCAGGGAAAGCCACACATACCGGTAGGTAGGTTCGGTATGCTTTTCCAGCTTTTTTAAAATCATATGTGGATTTCGCTCTAATTTTCCCGGCAGACCTTCTGAAGGGCTCCGTAAAATCATGAACCGACGCGACTGTCGAGTTATCATGCTGCACGAATTTAAATTGGGGCATTCTGCGGCAGAGCATCCCGTAAACTTAGTACCGTTTTTGGGACGGAATATCCTTGCGAACGAACGGTGGGGCTCTGCTTCGAAACGTTCGCTTCTGGCGATTTCGATCTCGAAGAAGAACCAGGTCGCGGCGCAAGTCGTCGCTTGACGATGAAGTTTTGAGGAGAGCCGTCGAAGCAGATTCGGCGACGAATACAGTTCGTTAGCGGAGGACCTTGGCGTACATCAGGCTCATAGTACGGTAGCAAGACATTTGGCGAGAGTCGACAAGGTGAAGAAGATGCCGAAGTGGGTGCCTCATGAGATGACCGATGAGCAACGTCTGGCACGTTTCGACACTTGCTCCAACCCGTCAGTTCGCTTTTAAAATGAGCCTACTGCAAGCCGTATTATAACTGTAGATGAGAAATGGGGCCTTTAGGATAACAGGAAGCGGAGATTCGTCCGGTTAGGTAAGGGTGTTTCTCCAACATCCTTTCCCAAACCCGACCTGCACCCTAAAAAAGTTATGCTTACTTTGTGGTGGTGTTGTAAAAGTGTATTCCACTACAGCTTTTTGCAGTCTGGTCAGGCAGTCACAGCAGAGTCTTTCTGCTGTGATTTAGACCAAATGAAGGGGGTTGCAGAAATTGTGGCCGGCAGTGGTGAATAGAGGTGGATTGCTCCTTTTGCATTATTACGCAAAGTTACACACCTCCCAAATCACTCGGCGAAAATTGACCCATTAAGGTGTCGAAGTTGTCCCTCACCCACCATATTCTTCCGACCTTTCCTCCACTGGCTAACACTTTTTCCGAGCTTTTTCTTGATCCTCATTTGCGTCAGAAACAATTCACTAATTTGGCCGATGCTGAATGTACCCTCCTTTATTTCGTTAATTCATGTGATCTCAGCTTTCACTGAAAAGGATTACATTCACTACCTGTTAGTTAGTAGATATTCATGGATTCTGGTGGTTTCTACTTCGATTAATAAAACTGCGTTTAAGATAAGGTAAAGCAGTTTGAATTGGCCTGTCCGCTTCGCCTAATACAATTCGGTAAGAAAGCTGTGTTTCTTAGTGTTCCGAGTGCAGTGCAAAGTGCAATACTACACCATTGAAAGTATGATAAAATATGATAAAAATGTGCCAAGTCGCTTCCAAAAAAGCATAAGCGTAGTCAATTTAGCAGCAGCATCAAAAGTGCAGAGATTGGGGTCCATGTTGCTACGGCGTTGTTATGAATGAGAGAGGAAATCACTTTCGAGCTACATCATATTTCATTTATTGTAGCAAATAAGAGGCTTTCTTGCAGGACACTTTGGTCGTGGTTTTGTGCCTCGCTATCATCGGCAGCTTTGACACTACAAAAGTACACTTCCCAAGTTGATAAGGAAAACAACCACGTGAGCCGGATCACGTGGTTGTTTTCCTTATCAACTTAGGAAGTGAGCTAGAGCTGGTCCACCGAAAGAAGTATGACCATCGCATACCGGAAACCAAAGACCTTATCAGAGCCGATTTTTGAAAAACAGGAAGAGGAGGAATCCGGAATAGGGAGCGGCAGGTGAGCAAGGAAACATGATGAAGGAAGAGGTTAGTCCTTTGCGATGCGCCGCATATCCTACTGCTACGTGTCATGGGAGGCGATTTGAATGTGCATTTGGTCTACGCATGCCTCGCGAGAAGCTTTGCAAAGCCATTTCCACCAGAATTACTCGCAACTCCCGACCGCTGAATTTTTCCACTTTCTCTGGTTACTGTTCCTGTTGCGATAAAAGATAAAGGGTAAAGGACGTGGGTGAAGCACCTTTGTGATATGCCATGCGTTCTACTTCTACGGAATGCTGTGCAGATAATTTGAATATGTAGCTATAGAGCAGTCGGAGGAGTTGTCGGAAGTAGCGTGCAGCCGATACCAGGTTCGTGGTTCATATTTTCCACCCAGGCCAACCAGGCCTTCCATCCCTCTAGGGTTGGTGAATTGGTACCAGAATTGAAAGGGTAAAGCTCTGACTTGTTCGTCGGCAGGCCACCGCAGTCATTGCACATCAAATACGCATTCAAATCGCCTCCAGGACATCTTGTAGAACTAGAATGCGTGGCTCATCCCACAAGGGATTGAGCAACGCCGTCCTTCGTCCATCAAGAAAGGAGTAATTCCCGTACAACTTGGCAGCTCTCTAACAATTTAACAGGGAACGTGGGTACATCGAAAATACTGTGATGAAACACGAACATGCAACGAAAAAGCAACAGCCCAGTCAAGGGGCACAGTGCGCTCTGAGGCCTCGGTCATGGAACGGTAACGCAAACAGGGATCTGGTTTTCACAATTTCCATTGACCCATTTTTTATAAAATGCAGCAATTTCAAAAAATGTAATAACCCACTGTGAACAGCCAAACCTATACGATAACGTATGATATTCCGCGTTTAATAGATATGAAAGCTAGTCTCCCGAAACCGTAGCAGTGCCCTAACCTCATCATTTAAAAATGTGCCTAGCTTTTCATACTGCAACTAATATAATGCGAATTACTTTCTTCATATCATTTCAGAAACTTCATCAGATTATGTATCGAATGGTGCTCAACAGAGCAATCACAAAATCTCAAAAACCAGAACATCGTCCGAAAACCTCTTTTGCAAAAGTAGTCTGGTGTAGCAAGAAACTTTGTAAAACCGTTGCGTGAACGACAACGCAAATATTCTGAATTGTTGTTCCGAGTTCAAAGCGGTGGAATCTTTTCAGAGACCTTCCTTATTTCACCCGTGGACGATCACCCTCTGAAGTATTTCTGCAGCTGCTCATTATTACATTTTCGAGAAAAATTTGTTCTACGAAGTAGAAAGCTATTAGCCTTAAATACTTAGGCGCTTTAGTCTAGCTAATACTTTTTATACAGGAACAAATTGAAACCAAATTATTTTTAACCGGTGTCAAACTGCTTGACGATAATAGCACCAGAAATAAAATAATATTGCGGTGAAGAGCGTCGCAGCTCTAGCTTGAGGGCAAAATAAGAACCTAAGAACTCAACCTGACAATACCCACCTGCTTAGCGTTGCCGACGAAAAACCTGACGTGGTCGAAGCTGATGAAGGTGCCGTTGTCGGGCTTTGTCTTGGATGAGCTCCCGTAGGTGGTCTAGGACAGCAAGCGATAGTGAGTGTGTCGGTGATGGTTCAGAAGCACCAGAAGTGGAAGGAAATCTCCTACCATGATGACGTCTGTGCAAGAAAGCGACCGCGTGGCTGATTACCGCCGACGGAATCACCACCGAGGAGGTGGGGCGACTGTGGAAGGCGGCAGTTTCTTTCCATGTGATCCGCGTGTCGTCGAAATGTGGCCGGCACACCTGGGTCGTCGGGTGCGTTGATACGCGCTGACGCTGACAACGACCATCCTTGTCGTATCGCTTGGCCATCGACGAAAAAATCAGGTGAAGAACGTGATGTCTGCTCTCTGCCGAGACCGGCTAGGGCTATAGATAGACGCCAACCAGAGCATACTTTTAGACGTGTAAGAGGCTTTCTAAGATGAAGAAGGTCGTCTCCATCTTTTCGCCGCCAATATCTTCCGTTCTAAAGTCATCATGGCAGGGGACTGATAAAGAACCAACGGAAGGTGGACCTGCAAACGCTGCAGGGAGCAGTTCCACTCATTGTGGATCTCTTGAATAAGGTCTCTCTGATTCCTCAAGAATGTACTGGATTCTGCCAAAGACTTACACCCGCGTTTCCCTGGCAAGCGTATTCTACTCCTGAAACTCGTCATCAGAAGCGGGAGTGGTATGCACGTTGCCGTACCCTGTGAGTATAATGACGCAACAGAGACGACATGCTCACGCGCGTCGCCAATCTTTTCAACGACGTTGTATCAGTTGTCTTGCGGGTAGTGTCGCTTCCCGACCGTGGCGACCTTTTACGTCGCTGAAACGCACACGCTGTCGTGGTAGTGCACCCTCTTGTGCCCTGCCTGACCAGTGTGCAGCACATGTCTCTCGGGACCAGTGTACGAAACCTGCCTACACAACCGCATCCATGTTTCTACTCGTATAGTTACTGTGAGCACCTCTGAAGACAGGGCACCAGCAAAACAAGCTGTTAACTCGAGTCATCCTGAATAGGATCAGCCGGATGCTGGTCGAAGGACAGAGGGGCTAGTGCACTGAGCATGAACTTTTAGCAGCTACACTTTTTCCCAATCAAGGCAGACCTTTCCCATCTAAGGCGGCTTCCAACACTTTTCTGTGTGATTTAATCCACTACCGGCTAAGATTTTGGGTGGTATGCAAGCATTGGGCGTGTGTAGCGCAGTAAGAGGAGGCGCGACTGTCGCGTGCACCCGATACCAGGTTCCTGGTTCGAATTTCCCGCCCAGGCCAACCAAGCCTTCCATCCCTCCGGGGTCGGTGAATTGGTACCGGACTTGTCTGGGAAGGATAGAGCGCTGACTTGTTCATCGGCTGGCCACCGCAAGTCATTGTATGGCCAAATACACATTCATGTCGCCTCCACGACATCCCGTAGAAGTAGAATGCGCTGGCGCATCCCACAAGGGATTGAGTAACGCCGTCCTTATCCTTTATGCAAGCATTTCAAAAGCGTATGGCCAAATACACATTCATGTCGCCTCCACGACATCCCGTAGAAGTCTTGTGTAGATGGTGTTGGTACTACCGATCAAACAAATATGCCAACACGATGCACAAGTGCGCGGCTCGTTTTCAAGACTTAAACCAAACTGGCTGTGGGATCTCCGCTTTCTGCGCTTTAGCTATAATGGAGGCGGAACACGTATTGAAATTGAACAACATGTGTAGTCATTTCAGAAACCATTGGAGATCTTCTTCCTCGGCTTAATGCCACTTCGTAGCTTCCGCCGATTGCGGCTTGTCGTTCAGGAGTCTCCCAATGCTCTCTTTCCACTTTAACTATGTGATCGTTCTCCTTCTCGGAAGCCTTTATTTATTTATTTATTTATTTAATGCACTCATGGGTGCACCACAATGGGAAACAGTCCACAGTCCATGAAGAAAGAACTGTGATCATTACGTTAAGGACGCAATAAAAAGGACATGGAACAAATATAAATCAGGATAACCTAACTAGAAGACTGAAGGGTTTTCATTGTTATGTAATCAATGTTGATCCTGAAATACCTTATAGAATGCATAAGTCGGAAGTTACGTTCCTCAGTTTGCTCCTATTAAAATTAAAAATCCAATTACATTAGAAATGCGGAAAAGAAAACCAGGTCTGTAATGCGACTCTACATACTTGTATGGCTTGAAAGACTAACTACAAGTCGAAAAAGCTGATTCCAATACGAAAGAAGTTAGCAATAAACAATATGAGGGTTTTAAATTAAGAAAGAACTGTTTTTTACTTTTTGTATTACATATTTATGCTGAACGATTGCTCCACCTTGAGTGCAGCGACTTAATATGCACGCAACTAGCCATAGCGAAACCGGAGCGGATTCTCCCTTCCAAGAACCTCATTAAACGTGTAGCGGCGTTTTGACTGAGCTCTACACGAAGTTTCACAGATCTTTATTGGCTAACGCTTCGGTGGTCAGTAAAATAAGATCTGTGAAACCTCGTGTGGAGCTCAGCTAAAAACGCCGCTAGAAGATCTTCGATGGCGAGCTTTATAGAAAGTCGCACATGGCTCTTTAAACGGTTGTCCGAAAATTAACGAAGGTTTTGGATCTCAAACTTTAAAGCGACATACCTCAGCTTAAATACAAACTTATTAATCGAAGTTAGAACCATTCAAGTCTGCACATCTTTGCCAACGAGATACTAGCTTATCCCTGCTGCCTAGAAGTCCGGAGTTCTGGAGCGGATGAATTCGTCGAAGGTAGTTTCCACCTGGGCTCGGTTATTGAAGCATTTCTCGCTCAAGAACTTGTCCAGAAGTGGCTTGAAGAAGTGGTAGTCGGTTGAAGAAAGGTCCGGTAAATATGGGGGATGTGGTAGAGGTTCGTAGCCCAACTCGTTCAACTTCTGCAGCGGCGGACGCGCAACATGTGGTCGCGCGTTGTCGTGGAGAAGGACCGGTACTTTTCTATTGACCATGCCGGGTGCATAAGTCGGAATTTCTCGTGCATTTCGTCGATCCGTTGGACGTACTTCTCTGCCGTCATCCGCCTCAATTCAAGAAGCTGTCGTGAATCAATCCAGATGCAGACCACCAAACAGTTGTCAACAATTTCGACGCATCGGCTTCGGAAAATGCTGCGGAGCTTCATCACGATCCAACCACTGAACCAATCGTCGCCGGCTATCGTGATGAATCCATTTATCGTCACGAGTTACGATATGGCCGAAAAAGGGGTCGTTTTTGCTGCGAAGAAGCAGCGTTGACGACACTTCGAACTGGCGATTTTTTTATGGTCGTTCAGCTCATGTGGCATCCATTTATCTAACTTCCTCGTCTTTCCAGTTTGTCGTAGATGTTCCAAAACACTTCATTTGCTTACGCAGAGTTTCTTCGCAAGTCCTCGAATGGTCACACGTGGATTTGCTTCCACCAAGGTCTTCAACTCGTTGTCATCAATGCCAGAGCGACGTCCTCGACCTGCCTCATCCTCAAGATCGATTTCACCTCGACGAAATTTTTGAAATCAGCTCATCACCGTGGCTTCGTTAACACTTCCTTGGCCTCATACCTGTTTGACGTTCCGAGTTGTTTCGGAACGTCAAACAGGTATGAGGCCGACGCTGTACGACTGAGCTTGAACTCATAGAAGTAAATCTACCGAAATTGCTACTTTGACACTGCCTACATAATCTGCCGTGAAGTAGTCTATACTAAAAACGAATAGCAAAGTGAGGAAGCACACAAAACCAGCTTTGTAGCAGTCTACAATTATGCACTATTGCAAAGTACAGTTTTGCCAAAAAATCCCGCTTTAAAGTTGGAGGTCGAAAACCTGCATTAATTTCCGGGCAACAATGCGATAGCCTACTAAAGAGACCTCCACAAGAGATATAAGTGTAAAGACGAAATTAGATAGTAGTACTGAACGACAAAAACCGGTTATAATTTTATAAAATGAGGGGTGGTTGCTTTTAAGCCGACAAGTTTCAAAGTAAGCCTGCAGTAACTGAGCTTTTCGGATTCATCTAACACTTCTGAAAGGCAGTAGAGTAAACATCTACTGCATCATGAAAATTGTGAAGTATCTCAAAGAAAAGCACTTGTGGATGCTAAAGGTCATTTATGAGATGAAGCTGGAACGGAGGGGGGGGGGGGGAGCATAAATACGCCACTCAGAAAATTGAAAAAAGCGTCCTGTGGAAGAGCCTACGGAAAAAGTTACGCATAGCTATGGAGAAAATCCATAGATGTTGTGAGCAGCATTACGCTGGAATGCTGAACAGAAGGATGACAACGCAAAGCACACATAAACGACACGCGTTTGAAATTCCACATTCGGTACCAGCGAAGTCTGGGAAAGGTGGACCGTTTAGGTTTCAGAGGCGTTCGAGTAAGCAATAAGACTTCAAGCAGTTTGACGGAATTCCTAAACCCTACAGGACGTCCAATTTATCCAACCTTTCCTTTAAAGTCCTACTGTTCTCAGCATTTAACACTTCACTAGGCAAGTGTTGGAGCCATCGTGCCACTCTGTAAGAGAGGAAGTTAAGCAGCTGAGCGCAGTTGTCTTCTTGAATTACCGGATAATGAAGCCTAAAACCACTAAATCGGAGACTGCACTTCCTAAGAATCCAACGCTTGCTAGCACGAAGCTTGCGCTCGCCATGGGATTTTTGAAGCCAAACATTATATCAGCCACAACTCTTCTATACAGCAAGGATTCAAGGCCCAATGTTCGCAGACGCTCTTCTTAAGTAGGCAAACAAGAGCAACTTGGGTTAGTCGACTGTAGACAAGTCTTTTGAAATTAATTTTGACTCCTTCAAGTCGTGTGACAAGTTTCTTAGTGGGGTTATTACTTGTGAACTGCACTCCAGATGTCGAAGAAAGTACTTTGTATGTAGCTTGAAGAGAATAGCAGTGTTATCAGTGCATACATCGAAGTATAAAGTACAGCACAGCATAAGCCGTAATTTTTCAAAAATATGATGGACATCAAGTTTTCAATCTGCGAAACTCCTAGGTCTTTAACCAATTCACGTTCAATGATAAATTCGTCACCGATTGAGTAATCCGCAGCCGTCCTTCGCCAAAATGCAAGACGTAGTACTTTTATGAATTGACAGCCAACAGCAGAAGCCCAGTATCGTAACGCATTGAACGAATTGTTAAAAGCGAAGCAGGTATCCGCACGATTGCCTTTGTAATAGGTGCCACACATTTAATTTCATTAGCACAATCTTGAATTCTAACGTTATCGGGAGATCTGATGACATCGGACATACCAGGTGGGACGGGACAGAAGACTACCTTGAGGTACTCCATTAACACAGTGATCCTTGTTGGAGAATTCAGATTCCATTCAAACTGTCAGGGATCTGTATTTAGGTATGAAGCAAACCAATTCATTGGGGGCCATCAATACTGAGTGAGTTAAACTTGGGGAGTAATTTCGTGTGGGAAACCTTATTAAATATAATAATTTTGACAAATCCATAGGGATTACACCAATCAACTTGCCTTAGTTGAGGCAAAACCGCCAGTCAACACACTGTCAACGAGGTAAGTGACAGTAAACAGTTCCGTAAGGAAACCATGTGAACAGGTGGCACCGCACCAGTTCGAAGTAGCCATCCGAATAACTTCTCTCTTACTATGCTTTTCATTATTGACAGGGCCAGAAATTATGCTTGATGCTACGGAAGTGTGTTGCTGGATAAGCGGCTGCCATTCTGAAAAAAGTTAGTGTTACTAGCGCACGTTTCTAAAGGCTTGGAGCATGACCTAGCATTAAAGAGATGTTAAATGTCAGAAAGAAGCCCCTTATATTTTTCAAAATAGCAACTGCAATCCTATCGTAAGGCTCAGGTTCGTTAAGTGTATGGAGATGGGGGTACAAGAAGCCACCATACTATATAATAAAGAGCTATCGATCGGCGCCGTTTCAGAAATTAGTCATAAATTAATCATAAAGAAGGGGGATCGGGGAAAATAGCGGGAAAACAGCGGCAAATAACGAAAATATCTAGACGTCTTCTACGTGCCTTGAATTCAGAACAGGAGGTGAAGGCGTCGTCCAATGTGCGTGGGAGTACAGAAGACGGGCCGAACACGTCGCCCAGCGTGACTGTAGACCCAGGTGAGCGTCGACGGAAGGCCTTAACAGCAGGGAAAGCAATGAATATCGATAGATGTTGTGATTTTCTCCCAAATTTAACCGACTAGATTGGGAGATAAGTGATTATGATTGTCGACGGAAGGCCTTCACAGCAGATGAGATGTTTCGATAGAGAGGCCAATATCTGTCGACATTATCGATTTCGTGACCGATGATTTCGGTTTAGGAGAGAGAGAGGACCAGTAAAGGCGGACCAGCAATTAGATCCAGTAAGAAGAAACGAGTGAGGGGAGCCTGGCAGCATAAACCAATGGCGTAATTGGTTGGTCCGGAGAGAATGTCTATGATAAACGCACGGAAGTGGTGGATGGCCTGATACCAATAAAGTACGCAGCAGATCCTAGACGTGAGCGAATTTTAAGTTTTACAAATGCTGCCTTCTGCAGGTCAGTGATGTTGCAAAGTCGCGCGAAGCGCGCAAGTGCGAGACACGCCTAACGGCACTTGTAAGTATATAAGAAAAAAGAGAAAGAATCCCGGAGGGCAATCAGTAGAGCAAGGAGTGACTGATACCCTTGAAGTGCCATGTGTTGGGCTATTATTCACAAAAATTAGGGCCAGAAGGGGCGGCTATTCCCTATAGGCCTGGTTGTAGACAGTGAGAGGAAGTGGGAGGGACCTACAAGGAAAGACGATGCCTGTAGCAATACATTCGTATGCGGTTAGTCTCTAAAGAAAAACAGGTAAGTAATATACGTAGGCCAAAGGCAAGAGTCAAATCTAACAAAGAAAAAACTGCAGTCACATAGATAGTCGGTCGATAAGTTGTTTTATGAACCGATAAGTACCTTCAAAGGAATGTAGAAGTCCGTGTTTGCAAGCAATGCTTTTGTTTTTAAGCATACTTTTAACAATGTCTTGAAGAATTAGGTTTTCATTATACTGCATTTCAAACAGGGAGGTAATCAAATTGCTAAGTCTACCAGTAGAGTGCTCTTAGAGCAGCATCGTGATATTCGAAGAGTTTCGGTTAGACTTATTCCTCTATTAAATGCTGGGAAGTGCTAGTGTACGAACTATTGAGGAAATCCAACTACGCTAAAAGGAAAGGTTGAACAAAGAATTTTTGCCCCATCAACAACAAACATTTGCAACGAAATCTGTTCCATCCGAGACAATAACCTTAAGCTCTACTCAACGGACTTTGTAGATATTTACTAACATACCGTATGATATAACTAGACGTTGGCGGCCGTTCGCCCGAAATATGTAGAACACTCCGACCGTCTTTTTTCCTCTTTAGGCGTTCTTACTTTTGTTACAGTGACAGACTGATTTTACGGAATAGCGGGACACGGTAGGGCAGAATCTTCGAAACTGCTCCTATAGAGCCTATGCACCCTCTATAGCACATACACGATTTATTCTCGGAAGCACACGTTCTCTACTTGGCGAGGAACAGATCGTGAGAATCTTGTGAGAGCTGTATGAAATGATATTCCTCTGATTCCCGTAGTCTTTCTCCCTACCCCCTCCCCCCCCACCCCCCCCTCCCCGGCCAATGCCCTCTTACCCATGTGCAGGCAGGGAAACGTAGTGAGATTCAAGTACACGCCCTTTGTTACATATTCCCCCATTTCGTAGTAGGAAGCCTTTAAAAAGTCTTGTGAAATTCTCATGGATGCTGTGCAGTCTTCTGTGGCACGTCTTCCGGGTCTGGACGCACGTTGCACGAAGATTGCGTCACGTGTTCTGAACCCAGACGCACGTTGCATAACGTATTTGACACATATAGAGGTCCGCCATTACTGGTCTCTTTCCCTGGTCCCCCATTACTGATCCCCCTTACTGGTCCTCTCTTCACTGGTCCTCCCTTTAATGCTCCCACTCCCCTTTACCAGTGCCTTAACCGAAACCCCCCTCCCCTTTTCACAGCTTCCCCATTAGTGGTATCACTTTCACTGCCCCCCCCCCCCCTCCCCCCTCCCCCACCCCTGCCGCTCTCCTATACCGGTCCACTCTTCACTGAACCACCCCTGTACTGGCCCCCTCTTCAGTAGTTCCCTTATCGGTCCACCCTTCACCGGTCCCCATTCACGGTCCCCCTTTAGTGGTCTCCCCTTTTTCACCGGTCTCACCCTTTCACTGGACCGCCCCCTTCCCGTTGACTGGTCCCCGTTTCTGGTCTCACCTTTAGTGATCCCCCACTACACGTGCTCAGAATGCACCCGTTGTTGAACATCGGTGACACGTCTTCTCAACACGATCGTCCTTTGCACGACATCGATGAAACTCCTTCTGAATCCGAACACCCAATGCGCGACGTCGGTATCGGTGACACCTTTTCTGGACCGGGACACCCATTGCTTGGCATCGGTGACACGTCCTTCTGAACTCGCACGCCCGTTGAACGACGTTGGTGACACCCTTCCTTAATTATGTGAAGCGCGTTATCCCGAGGTTCTCTCCACCACTCGTTGTTCACGTGCACCCTTCGTAGAGCCGAGGTTTCCAGGGCTTATATTAGAGGACGGACGAAGAACGGTACAGCCGAATAGATGGGCAACTAGCAGGATGTTCCTCGCCCTCTCCACCACTTCTTCTTTGGCGATTTCGACAGCTCCCTAGGCCGCTCGCTTGCTCCTGTCTAGTTCCCGCAGCAGGCCCTGATGTCGACATCCCGTCCTAGATAGAGCGGACGTTGCTACGTCCCGCTGAGCGTGGATGGGCCATCAGAAACACGGTCTTCGTAAGGTTCGCCTAAGATTCAGTATACCACCACCATCAATAGTACATGTTTATTCATTGACCACATTAAGTTCATACAGCATTGTCAAACAATAGTTCCCATTATCCACAGACCAGCAGAGATCGTATATTCAACGGGTTCTATGCTCACTATACTCACTACCGTAAACAAATTTAGCCACGGATCACGAAATAATCGACACTATCGTGAACGTTGCGGCGGCCGACGACGCACGCACAATATGCGTATATGGGACCCGAATGCGAATGAAGACTAGCACTGGTTAGGTAAGAAAAACTGGAAGTGAACGCAGCTCACAGTTATAACACAGCTGTAACACACAATGGCAAGTGAAGACGAAAACGAACGACCGGGCAACCTGGCTAGAATAGATGCTAGTACGCAGTAACAGTAGATGTCCGAACTAATTTACAGGAACAAATCGAATAAATAGATTCAGGCTAGTACGACGAATCCGAGCATCGCTAGGCAGCTCAGTACTGTTGGAGCCGCGCCAGCAACTCATCTGTCGTCGGCGACACCCCGTTGTTCTCCTTATGAGTGGGAGACGTCTTAGCTGGCCTTAGCGCCACCTGTAAAGAGCACGTGGAAAATGATGCATGTGAGAAACACCGTAGGACCTTAGTCCAGTTTCTATTTCGTTAAAGGTAATCCGTCAATGGTTTATTGACCTCAACACTGTTTCAGCTCCCTGTGGTTCAACTGTGATACGCAACTCCTCTAGCAGTCTCTGACTCACAAGAACCCGGGTTTCATGACTGCCATGAATTCTGACTGACTGCTAGAATTGGTTCTGTTATTACAAACGAATACCTTTCTCGTCCAGCGCAACAATAGGTTCAGCCTCCTCTTGTGAGCTGGCTCCACCCTCCCCAAATGCACGGAAGCGATAACGCGAAGGAAAGCGGGCACCGCCATTGTGAATGGGAAGCACAAGCATCAGATTTCTCACTTGGAGGACCTTCGCTTTGGTAGAACTAGTGCAGGCATTAACCGAAGTGGGCGGGGTCCACCCAGCAAGTGATTGGACGAGTGCTAATGTTGCTCCTAACTGACGAACACGCGTTCCTAATTCTTGAATGCGCGTTGACTAGTTGGGGACGGTAGGCAGCTTTGCAGAAACACGTAGAACTATGAGTTGGGGAAAAACTCTGAAGAGAAATTTCTTTTTATTTGAAAAAATCACGGTTTCGCAACGACACAAACACAGTCAGCTGCAAGGACTCCTCCATTGTCAAAAACTATCGCCGACGACACGGTAGGCTTGCGGTTGCCTTGCATCACAGATCCACTGGCTGCGAGCCGAAAAGAAAGAGTCTCGAGCTTCGCGCTCCCACTGATGACTGTATTTCTTTATGATGATGCTTCAAAGCGCAAAATACACTGCGGCTACATAGGTGAAAGGGGCAGATCCCTTGTGGCAGAGTCAGAGAGCATCTGGACGGCTATGAAAGAAAAACCAAGGCCATTATAAAAAAATATGAATATGAGTACAGCATGCAAGGGGAAGCTGATTTGGCAAACAAGACAAACCTCAATAGTTGGGGCACCTTTTCGTCGAATCCGAACTTTGTCAGGAGCCGGTGGAAGAACGGAAAACGGAGCCCGTGGCGTAGCTGCTCGGCTGTCGCCACTGCCACCAAGCGCTTCACGAAGGAGGAAATCTGCGCCGCGAGAGCGCTGCCGCTGCAGAGCTGCTCGACCTGAACGCCTCATCTTCGAGCAAGCTGTAGATTAGGGCAACAGAAAGTGGAGAACTACTACGCTATTTGCACTGATGAGTAGCGGAAGCTAACAAAAACCCGAATAGAGGGTTAGGTATGTCCACGAAGAAAAACAAAAGCGAAAAGCAGGTTGACGTTCTAATTCCAGTATCCTAACTGATCGAATCTGCTGTTAGATGTCGATATCGTTTATAGGTTAAGCTGCCTCGAAGACTTTTGCGATATGTTGGCGTCTGACCTCACACCGTTCCCTTCAGAATAGGCTACGCCTCATTTCATCAGCTTCCTGCACGTAGAAACAGTACCTGTTTTAGTTCGACCAGCCGCCGCAGACCTTGGTGTACGCGGTCCTTGGAGCAGTTTCGCCAGCCCTCCAACTGCCATCATCTTATCGAGCTCGTCCAGCACACCGGGAGAGTCGACAGCTGGAACATGCTATTTGCTGGGCTGCGGAGGCACACGTTAACAAAGCTTAAGAACATAAGAAATAGTAGGCAACCTGTCTGCAGCCGACTGGCAGCCAGACCAAGGTAAGCCGGCTGGCCTTTGGCGACTGGCAGCACCCGCGGACGCTTTTTCTTCGAATCTTCGCGTTCTTTCTCTGCTTTTTGTTTCTCCATCTCGAGCTCACGATACACTGTCTGAACAAGATAAACAGTAAAACGATAGCGTACGTCGTTAATGAATCCTTGTTTGGGGCTCGTCGCGCACTTCACTTCTACAGCATGTCGTGGTGCAAAATGAGGGTCTGCCTGGCCTATGCGATCACTAGCGGTGCCCAACCGTGTACTATCAATGTCTCAGACAAGCTTCGTACTAAATCGCAGACCCGAAGGGAGGTGGAAGGGTGGCACGGGTGGGATCTGGACAGAGAACAACGATTTGGGTGCGTTACTACGCGTCCTATATGGGGCCAACTGATAGAAGGGATCACCTAGTCGATACACAAAACACATTCGTCGAGGAATGATAAGAGGTAATAAATGTTCTAGCATGTGAAGCGCGACTTTTGCACCTACTTCAAGGCCTTTGTCATACCATCGTTCACCCCGAGCATATGGGAGCAGGCGTCGCTCGGGGTGAGCGATGGTATAACAAAGGCCCAACAAGCAGACCGTGTATTCACAACGTGTTTGTGAAGCCATAGTAACTACTACAACTATAGAACCGCTGCTTGAACCCACGTCCAGAATAAGGCACCTACCTCGTACTGCTCCTTGAATGTCTTCATGTCAATGAAGAACTGCTCCAATGGGTACTTCTTCTCGTCAAAGGCGTAGAACTTGGTGAAACTTGCCCAGTCGGCCTTCATTTTGCTGTGCATCTGCAACGAACCTCCCATATACAAATGAAAGCCAAATATTAAGCTTGGGCAGAAAGGTCCAGCGTCACTTTAGCAGGGTGAAAGCTAGGTGGCTTGTACCAACCTCTCCACGCTGAAGAAACTCCTAGTTAAAGACAACGGCAAAGATGCCGAAATTCGAGAGTCGGGCGTGGAATATTAGCTTGTCCAATGAATAAATGGTGAATGATAGAGGTCGTCGTTATTCAATCTCCTTTGGGGTGCGCCACATATTCTACTTTCACAGCATGCCATAGAAGCAATTTTAATGCGTATTCGGCCACGGGATAGGCAACCATGCGTTTTATCCCCGCTATGCAAGACTGATATCAATTCATTGACCCCGGAGGGATGGAAGTCTTAGCTGGTCTGACCGGGAAACCAAAACTTCTTCTTCTTCTCCCGAGCGTTTAGTCCCGCGCAGTCGCAGGGTCCGCTGTTCTTATGATCCGTCGCCACCTCATCCTATCAAAGGCGTCGTCTGGCATGGCGCCGACTTCAGCGAGATCTTTCTTGATGACATCCTTCCACCTTTTCCTTGGGGCTCCTCTCGGACGCTTTCCGGGTGCCTCGAAATCTAGGGCCAACCTTATGGGGTGATCCTCTGGTCTTCTGAGGACGTGTCCATACCACCTCAGGCGCTGCTCCCTCATCTTCAGCTGGATCGGAGCTGTCTTCATCACTGCCCTAACATCCTCGTTTCGCACCCTGTCCCGACGGGTCCATCCACAAGCCCACCTGAGCATCCTCATTTCCGCCGCGTGCAATTGCCGCTCCTGCGCTTTACCTAGGGCCCAGCACTCACTGCCGTAGAGGAGGGCAGGCCTCACCACTGTTCTATAGAGCTTTCCTTTGAGTGTCCTGGAGCACCTACGGTCGCAGAGGATTCCTGTGGACTCCCTCCATTTGAGCCAGGCTGCGTTTATCCGTCCCCTGACCGCCTGGTCCACACTTCCTTCCTCGGATAGGTCACTTCCGAGGTAGCGGAATTCTTCCACCTTCTCGATCGCCTCCCCTTGGCAGTCTAGGATCGGTCTAGTGCACTGCACAGAGCTGATAAACTTGGTCTTCTTCACGTTCAGCCGCAGGCCGTTATCCGCGAGGGCTACTTGCCACAGCCTCACCTTCTCCTCCAGCTCCTCCCGGCTGTCGGCTACTAGAGCGATATCGTCCGCGTAGAGGATGGTCCTGAGAGGGCCTTCCTCCAGGAGTTTCACTATGCAGTCAAGCGTCAGCACGAAGAGGAACGGACTCAGAGCCGACCCTTGATGTACACCCACTGTGATGTCCATCTTCTTTGTCATTCCGTGTGGGGTTCGTACCGCCGCTTTCGAGCCTTCGTACATGTCCTTTACGATTGTGATCAGACGTTCCGGGACACCTCTACCTCGGAGCGATTTCCAGAGCACGGCCCGGGGTAGCCTGTCGTAGGCTTTCTCCAAGTCCAGAAAGGCCATGTAGCAGGGCTTTCGTTTCTCCCGATATTTCTCCATTACCTGGCGAGCGATGAAGATGGCGTCTGTGGTGGACCTCTCAGGCATGAAGCCCCACTGCTCCTGGGAGATTGTCACCATCTCCCTCAGCCTCGAGTCGACCAGACGTTCGTAGATCTTCATCGTGTGCGAGATCAGTTTGATCCCTCGGTAGTTGGAGCACTCGGACGCGTCCCCTTTCTGTTTGAAGATGGGGACTATGATGCTGTCCCTCCAGTCATCCGGCATCTTACTGTCTATCATGACTCTGTTGAAGAACTGTGTCAGCCAATTGATTCCACAGTCCCCAAGCACCTTCCAAGCCTCTACCGGGAAACCAAAACTAATAGCAATAAAATACAAGAACCACATTGCGCATCGACGATACGTGTAACACACCTTCCCTTCGACCCACCACCTTTTATTCTACAATATATAGTAATGTAACATAAAAAGACCAAATTCCCTATCTCGGAACGTGTTACAACTGGTAAGTCTGACAACGACGACAAATTGCTCGAGAAATCTCCTCATACCAAGTGATCATCTGAAGAGATGGTTCGCACTCCCCACTCAACCTGACGTTGCAGTAGACGAGCTTGCACCCCATGGTTCACCGTTTACTACATCCAATTGCCTTTCAACGCTTAACCTCCCCGACTAGGATATGTGCGTTGATCTGTTCACTTCTCACCTCAGCTGCCACCGAAAGCTGGCATGGACCGACTCTAGAGTGGGCCGAACTCTTGCGTCCAGGACAATACAGTGCGTCAAAAACACTGGGGTGGGTCCAATGAGTTAATACACAGCCGAAACAGAAGAATCGCGACGATAAATGAGTAATGTTTTCCTTCTGATGGATCAGCAATGGTGAGATTAGTTTCCTGCTTCCTTTGAGATTTGATTTGAACCGGTTCTGCGATGGACTCGAGCAGTTCTGCGTTCATCTGGGGCCAGATTCATCAAACGCTTACCGGCCGGTATCGGTATATTGGTTGTCGTATCTGTATCTCTGTATCTCCCTATATCACATACTACGTAGGCCGATATCGTGAATCAGACGTGAGATGATAACGGCGGTATCGTTGATGAACCTGGCCACCCAATGAAGATGGAAATCCTTACCGTCGTCGATAAACAAGAGGGCATACTCTTCTGATCCTGGACAACGCCGGACGCGCTATGCACAAAAACGATTATCCAGAAATAGCAGAGGAAAACCTCTGGACTGAACATGTCGCACAAACGAAATACTCTCCCGTAAGCATAAACTAAGAAGACGACTGCGAAAACTATGTTGAATGTCACGTAATACTGGTGGTTGTTGATAAAGCTTACTTTTCGGACGCCTTGCTTAGAGGGCTTAAAATCAAAACTCCAGGGGGCTCTCATTCAAGGAAACATCCTGAACAAGCGCTCAGTTTTTTCGTGCAACCAATTGCATGACCAGCCAGTGGACACGTTCAAGGCTCGTCTGCTGTTACGAACGATGACTATTTTAGCTACCGCTACGTGTGCGTCCAAGACTAGGTTGAATCGCGAAAGGCCACATACCGTTTCCACCGTGGCCAGCTCACTTTGCGCGTTTGCGAGGAAAGGGGTCATCACCTCCACGAACTCGTCGTCGTCATCCTGCTTCTTGTAGTTTCGAAGACAATTCTCCAGCTGAAAATCGTCAGATACCACATCCAGCAGATCTGCTAAGCGCAAACGAGCACCCTTTTCTACTCAAGCCACAGCCTACAGACAGCGTTATAAACATAAATGCCATCGTAGGTGAATGTCGCCGTGGTACTGACGGCAAGACCGACGCAGCTCAGGAATAATGGAGGGTACCTTAGTAACGTTCTGACGAAGGGCTGCCACTCCTTTGGTGAGTTCGTCGCCATTCACTCGAGCTGCACTCACACAGTGGTAGAAGTCTTCATGAGCGAATCTGGAAGGCATTGAAAAAAGCAGCGACTTCAGAAGAAACTGTGACGATGGTACCAAAGTAATGGCGAAAAAGGCTTCGTGGGATGAGGTAAGCATGAAGTACTAGTTTGAAAGCACTCTCACTATTATGAGATTTTCTTATCTTTTTCGTTGCTAACTTTACTAATCTATGTCAGCCATGAGTCGATGGTGGGCAACTGCTAGGCAAGCAAAGGATGTCAGCATACCGTATGATATATACACATCTCGCGCCTAGGGTGAAGTTCCGCCCCAAACCGTTTCGCTTTGGAGGGAGGCACGCCAGCTGACTAAGCGATAGGAGTTTGGGAAAAAACTAAAACTATAAGTTGTTACAGGATGTTTTGTTACGATCAAAACTCTTGCGCCAAGCGGGACTCGAACCCGCATCTTCTGCTTTCCGGGCAGCGATGTTCGCCTTACACCACCGGTGCTATTTGACCGCACGTAACATCCGCGATATCCTCGAGGTCCGTCAGCACCCACCCGTGATGGGGTTGGTTTGAAACTGTTTTGGATAGGGTAAAGCTGCAAGGTTTGGAAGAGATACGAGGTGAACCGCTCTCTAGGCCTGCACTGGAGATGCCTTCCACACATTGTGGATTTCCCGAAAACACATAAAAGAACGTTTTCGAGCTTTATTGGGACTTTTTAACCCAATATTTGCCAATGCAGAGCAAAAACCGCGTGCGCATCGACAAATGTTCAATCCTGCTGAGCAGCACCTCAGTTTTCAACCCTACCACGTAGACTCACCTAGCATTTTTAGGGTCGCATTTCCTCATCGAATCGACCATGTAATGCAGCAGAGTGGATTTGTTGTCCACATCTTTCGTGTCCACCAGCTTCAAGTAAAAAACTGTCTCGCTACAAACTGAGACTTGAAGCACAGGAAGGCTTCGTACCTTCGTCAGGACGTTCATCTCAAAGGCAAAAGTCTCCTTGTATGTCTTCGACGACTGACCCATGTAGTTTCCAAATAGAAGCACTAGCTCGAGGAAGACTTTGAAACCTTTCGAACGCCGAATTTCCTCACACGCTTCAATCACCGCCGAGATCCCCTGTAAAACGGACGGAAATTGGGAAATCACATCTAACTGCGCGACTCTAGATCTTTATGACCAAAAGAGTGTTGGAGCAAAAACAACACCTCCCTTCAAGCCAGTCTCAACGCCAAAGCACACACAATTCGTACAACATGTCTTGAACAAAAACACACGATTTTATTGCACGATTCCCTTACTAGGAAAGGAAAATACAAGCCTAATAGGACGGCAGATGAAAAGCAGGTTTAACGTAAAAAAAAAATCAACGAAAACGTTTGTTACCGGCTTGAGGTCGTTCAAAATCTCTTGAAAGCGTTGCTTGAAAATGATGAGGTCGAGCCGAAGAGGAAGAACGTTTATTGAGGCCAGAGACGCTAGGAACTGAAAGAAAACACTTCAGCTCTAGATGGAAGGAAACAGCCCATTCAGTTGTTTTACAACTCAAAGCGCGAAACGAATGCGTCTACGGCGACTTCAACGCATTCACCTCAAAACAATGCTCACCCGTTCTCCTTCGGGCATCTCGTTAAGCACTTCTGCATCCACTTCAGATAGCTTCTTGATTACATCCATAGCAGGAAGAGCAGTACGAAGCTGCTGAAGAGTATTCGCAGACAGCAAACTTTCATCTACCTGAAAGCCACTGAAAGCTGGTATGGGAAGTACAAATCTTCTCAGATCTTTGCTAACACGGACTGAAATTCTCCAAGTTCAACAGAAGGGGACAACAGCAATATTGATGAAACAAGTGCTCCGTCACGCTTATCGGTGTGCCTCGGACTTTCGCGCTTCGCGCGAGGTTGCAGAATCACTAAGCTGAGGACGATCACTTCAAGCAGGCTGCTCTGCTTATGCAGCTTATTATGTTCCAACTTCGCTCTACCTTCCTTAAGATCAGGGGCCAGATTTATCAACCGCTTGCCGGCCGGTAACGGTGAAAAGTACCGCCAAAGCCCAGATAACGAGATTCATTAGCATCAGGTTTGGCGGTATCTTTAACCGTTACCGGCCAGCAATCGACTGATGAACCTGACTCCAGTAGAGTAGTTTTGGGTATGAAGCCATCCAGACCCCTTACCACGCTCAACATCGGCATCATCTCCAGACGGTTGAGTGACGTCGATGCTTGTGCTAATCAGCGCCTTCGTTCCCTAAGTTCTTCGACGACAACCCTCATGATGTCTCAAAGCACGGTCCCCCACTTCATTCTAGCACCACGTTGACTACAGGCACCTTCACTCCTCGTACTCAAACGGTCAACCTCAGGCAAAAATCGACATTTTCGTCTGCTCGATTTTGGTCACACGACGAAAAGCTTTTTTGTCAGAACGGAAGATTCCCACCGCTCCTTATACTATGCTGGACGGAAATTTATTTCCACACTTCTCTGGTCTGGTCTCATATTACTAATACTGGTCCCCCATTACTAGATCTTGTCCCACATTACTGGTACTGACCACCCATTACTGGTCCCTGGAGCTGATCCCTCATTACTAGTTCCCTTATTGGAGCTGGTCCACTATTACTGGTGCTGGTCCCTTATACTGCTCCCCCCCTTCTTACTGGAACCGTTCCCTCACTACTGGTCCTCCCTTACGGGAACTGGTCCCCACTACTGATACTGGTACCCATAACTGGTCCTCTTTCTGGAACTGGTCCCCCTCTACTGCCCCCCCCCCCCCCCCCTAACGGACGACGTGTTACTGAATCCCCAAGCATGTTGGGCGACGTGTTTTACACGTCTTCTGAATCCAAGGCACGCTGAGTGATGTGTTCGGCACATTTTCTGATCCCACGCACATTGGAAGATGTCTCCGGCACCTGTTCTGAATCCAAGGCATGTAGAGGACGTCTAGATATTTTCGTTATTTGCCATTGTTTCTCCACTATTTTACCCTATTTTCGCCAATCGAAACGATAACGACATCCACAAAAATGATGATTTGATCAATATCGATTGATGGCAATCGATAAAAACTTCGGATTTGTGTTCAGCGACCTCGATTGCCCCAGGGCTAAAGTTTTCAGGCAGGTAGAAGACGTCTGGGTACTTTTCGCTATTTTTGCACCCCGTAAGCCCCCCCCCCCCATTTTCCCCCTATTTCTCCCCTCGAACTTCCCCCCCCCCTATTTTATGACTAATTTCTGCGGCGATGATCGATAGTATGACTCACCGCTTAGCGCGTTATTATAGAGCATGATAGAGGCGCGAAAACTAAACGCCGTAGGTTAAAAATACGAGCACCATTCCTATGGTTGTGCAGCGCAATCTGGTGAGGCAACGGCTCTCGCGCAAAAACCGCGGGTTATGCTATGGATCCTGCCCAAACAATCCGAGACTTATATCCCTCTGCGGTCAATGAATTGGTACCATATTTATCTGGGGAGGATAAAAGCACTGATCTGATCAACGACTGACCACAGCCAGTTGGTTCATAGGCCAAATTCGAATTCAAATCGCCTACATAAAAAAATCGGATGGAAGGCGTGGCACATCTCACAAAGAGATGGATCAGCGGCAGCAACATTATGAGGAATATTGACACTGAAGTTGTTGTTGCAAGCGCTTCAACGCAACCAAAATTCAAGACGGAAGCATTCATTTCTACCGTCTACAATAACATCTAAAAGAGTCTTCACTCCATCAGGAGCATGTGGCGCATCCGGAAGAAAGCGCCAATTTAGTGAGGATCGTCAGCAGACTGCAGTCGAGTCACAAACCAAGTGGCCCACCTTATTGCATCGCGGAAGGAGCACCTGAGCAAGTAGAGAAAGGAGCTCGCTAAATTAGCAATTGCCTGGTCCTGCAAGCAACATTTCGCCAACTGCATCTTCAAGAAGCACCCGAATCAAGGTTCTTGCTGCATGTCCCGCTCAACACAGCCAAGCCTTTTATCTCTCCGAGTAGGTAACTTTGTAGTAATCAGGGATGGATCAAACACTGATTTGAACAAGCTTGAACCGTCTCGGATTCGAGTTCAACACTACAGTAAACAAGTGGGCAGTATGTTCATCAGCAGACCACTATGGGTCATTGTATCAGTCAAATACGATACCACTTCGCTCTCACGATATCTCTTAGAAGTAGTGTATGTAATGCATCCTGATTGGGGACCGATGAACGACTCCTTTACCTGCATTCTTCGTGCATTCAAAAGCTTTCAACCTTAGGGGAAAAACATCCAGCCAACACTGGATCGCCGCATCAACGCTAGCAGTTACGTCTTCATAAAACAAACATAGCAGAATGCCTGGAAAGCGAAACAGTGGGAAGTGGGGCTGCCAGCGGCGCACATGCGTCACTGTTCTGTCTCGCTTCTAGGATAGCCAGCCCCGCCATCTACGGATAAAGCTCTTCCCTGAAGTAAAAATATTTCGGCTTCCTTAAAATGGGACTACTTCAACGTTAAGTACATCCAGGTTAGCTTGAAAATGCCGGATTCTATTTGAAAAATTTCTAGTGTGGAGTGAAAGTGGCTTAGATCAAACGGATAACGAAAGAACCTCATTGGCGCTGGTACAGAAGGAAACCAGAGAACAACCTGGAAGAAGTAATCTATTGCAAACCTTCACATTCATGGTTTTCCCCTCTCTCCCCACAGAAGCCAAAGTCTGTGCCCTACCGTTTTCTGAAGAACTGACTTTGAATCGACCGTGATTCAGTGAAGATATTTAGTTTACCTCAGCCAAGAGAGCGGAAGAATTTCTTTCTGCGCAATAACAATGGAATGACGAGGACCCACCTTAAGCAATCCCTTCCGCCATTGCTTGAACGAGAGCTTCACTGAGCCTTGAAGAATGGCTGAAACACAAACCGCATCAGTAGCTAGGGAAACACGTAGAGACAAACAGCCTTTACCAACCAAGCGCCTGAAGAGTTTTCTCGTCCTTCACAATCTGAGCTTGCTTCACTTTCTTGGCAGACTTCGCACACGGCAACGTATCAGCAGACTTCGATCCCTGCCTTGATGAAGCAAACTTTTCCTACAACACGATCCGCTTTTTCCTTTAAACCTAAGCTCGTCAGCAAGCACGTAACTGACAACGTAAAAGCTCAAATACCTTCAACTGGTTCAGCAGCGCATCACTAGCCAGGTTATCTTCCGACGTTGTCGCCCAGAAGCAATCGCGATGCAGTGTCCGGGGATTAATCTTCAAACACCAGCAGCTGTTTGCACTGATTCCCTTCTCACTTTTGTTAGCACGGGTGGGCAACAACGCTAAGAAGGGGATCAGCGACGAGAACTTACCGTGCTACTCGTCCACGGGAACTTCCGCATCGGCACGTCGACGACTCGTTTTTTCTTGGCGGGAAGAAAGTCGGGGATAGACGGTTCGGCGCTGAGCGATGGACCTTTGCCGAATGGCGGTGGAGGGGGTGGCGGGCCCGGTGCTCCTCCACGCAGGAGATTCGGCGGTGGAGGAGGCGGGGGAGGTCCACCAGCTGAAATCCTCTGATCACAGCGTTGAAAGAAACTGACCTCTGCCAAGAGGCACCAATTTGGCGAGTATGGAGTGGAAAGGATTTGCTTGACAACTGCTAAAAATTTCTCAGCAGAGGAGACCCACCCAAAGTGTTAGTTGAACCGACAGTTTCCGCCGTTTTTCCACTTTCAAATATTCAAACGTCAATAACTCTACCCACTATTGAGAGTTTTGGAAGGGTAGAAATTGTTACGCTTCTCATTGCTCTAGCGAAAAGAGCTTAAAAAATTCCGGTGACGATTATTTGGGCTGTTAGAGTCCATTTTCTGTTGGAAGACATTTTAGATATTTTGCTGAGCATGCTGATAATTCTACCCAGAAAGCTTCGAGCCTCTCTTCATACCCTGAAACATTTCTCAAATATTCCAAAAATAACGTCATGGAAGAAGTAATTCTGAGGGTGAGGTAGGACAGAATAAAACGTCAAGCTTCGAGTCCTTAGACTGCGCTTGGTCAAATTCGCAAATGTGTTTGACGTTGCCGGAAAAGGGTCTATATTTCGCAGGACATCACGCAGTCGCCGCAGACAACTGCAATTTGTCATCGAACTCTTATAGCCAAACACTTCTGGGATCTATCGTAGTCGGAGGGAGCACTGATAGAAAAGCGAAGCAAAGAAAAGAGGTGGCCTATCCCAACCTTTGGGAAACTACGTAGAAATGTCCTCTTGCAAACTAGCTCAGGGGTAGTCTTTCAACAGTGCACTTTCAATTTTCAATTTTAGCGTCGCTTAGAGAAAGGACTATGTGAAGTGTACCCCTTCTGCCTTTGACCAGCTAGTTTTCAGAATTTTATGGTAAACCGCAGCAGCAATAAATCCTGAACACAAAGACCAGAAGCAGTTATCGTGAACAGCTACAACATAATCATACACATAAACATAATCAACAATGCAGTGAAGAGCCTTATTCTGCTTCTTCTTTTGTGCATCTGAACATCTAATCTATGGGAGGCCTTTCTCAGTTTCCGATCTTTGCAGCTTCTGATTACTCACCTCAAAGCACACTTTCATAGCTTCTTCGTTATTCAGTACGTTTCTAATGTGTGGGCCAACATTTGACCCAGTATATACTGACCTACCTTTTCTGACATTAACGCTTTCAAGCGCTAAGAGGCGACAAATTCAACCTTTCTTCGATTGCGAAAAAGATTGTTAAAATCGGTGGTTTTAAGGGAATACTTGGTACATCTCATAATAGCTGAAAGCTACACGATCATCTAAATATGACGTCAAAACCATCAAAGTAGTCATCAAGAAAGGAACTTGAAATGGGCAAGAACCTTCGCAGCAAAAAAAAAAAACGGCGAAACCACATCGGCCCGGCTAAACACTACCCCTATTACTCACTGACAAGTGTAGAAATCGCAAAACCTCTAGAGAAGAGAGTAATTCAGCCAAGTAGAACACAAAACCTACATCCTAAAAGACCAGGAGGAGGCGGAGGCGGTGGCGGCGGTCCTGCGCCTACCCGAGCAGCTCCAAGTGGCGGTGGAGGAGGCGGAGGCGCAGGAGGCCCTCCGGTGACGGGAGGTAGGCGACTGCTGCCATTGGAAGTTTCTGAATTATAAATCACAACTTCTCTCTCAGAAGGACAAGTCGCCCACTTTCAGCGGGCACAATTCTGACCCCAGTTGCTGGAACTGCACTGAACTACCCGGCCTGTGGTGAAAGCCGTCATGCTAAAAGGGAAACGTCAAGAAGAACGTTCTCGTAGTGTTTCCTACTATTGAAAGTTTATTAGTTCCTTTTATGGCTCGATTTAGATATAGTAACACATCGTCAAACATTTGCACCGAAAGCTGCTGCCAGCGAGGCCGTCGCGGGTTCATTATGTTGCCACATTCAAGTCAATTTGGACACTTTTCAAAATTAAACAGAACGTTCTCCAAATTGAAATGGATGTCTTTCAAGTTAAAGAAGACACTCTTTAAAAAGAAGGAAATAATTCTTGTCTTAGAAAAATTCACTATTACATTCTTAGAAAGTTCATTCATCTGACCCAAAATATGAACTCAAATATGAAACTTCACAAAACTTTCATTTTCTGGAAAATTAGTGATTTGACGCAGTGAATTTTAAAGTACAGAAAAGGAGCAGATTTTGTATGTACTACAGTAAAAATCCCCGCCGAGCACCCGTCGAGCACTTCGCGGTGTTCATTGATGATGATTTGATTGACAGCGTAAATGCTGCCTACTTGAAACAGCGAGGTGAAGATATGTTTTTTTTTTCACAATTGTTTCTGTTGTACCGTCGACTAGCGTGTAACTGCAAGCAAACTAAATTTTCACTATGAAGAAAGGAAAACCGTGACGTGCTGGGCGAGAGTCCGGCGCGGTCTCTTCTTTTACATACCCAAGAATTGATGCTTTCCTACTTTTTAAAAGTAGGAAAGCAAAAAAAAACGATCAAATTTTCCTATTTCTTAAAACACAGTTTTTCCTAAAAATCCAGAAATTTTATAAGAATTCAAAGTGTGTTCACATTTCTGGGCCACGTCAACAATAAAATTTCTAGTAAAAGAAAGGTACATTTTTCCAAACACAAAAATTTATTATAACCTTATCAACGTCTGCTTCAGTCTAGGAGGCACTAGATCTGATTTGGAAGATATTCGGCTGGTTTCAGAATTGCCCAGCTTGCTTTTAAAAGTGGCCAAATTGGCTCGGAAATTGCACACTTTTGCTATCTAGCAGCAATAACCTCGTAGACCCTGGAAAACTATAGTAAAAGGCCCCCATAAAATGATCCATTTGCTCGTGACGCAGCGCCGTCTTTTATGGCACACTCTTACTGCCCTCCTTTTGCTGGGCGTTATCTGAGAAACCTGGACACTGACATGGTCGAGAAGTTAACCCGGCCAATGATCTAGAGCCGGAATTGGGCAGGAAGAAAGTTTAGAGATCTCTCGAGAGCGTCTAATGGTAAGAACTAGTGAACAAGGTAAAGAGCATCCGGATATCTCTCCTACCTCTGCATCTATTCAACTCCAGCGTTCACTTTCTGATAACCCACGCCGAGACCTGTCGGGTCTGAGCTCTGCGGAGGTAGGGCGAACACGCGATCAGCGTTACGCAACGAGCAATCGAGAGACGGCGTTCGTGGTTCACGTAAGTGGGAGAAGCTGCGAGCCTCGTCGACGTTCGAGGGAGCTGTCGCATGAGCGAAGTCATCGAAACGCCACGTAATGCGGTTCGCAGGCACCCGCCGGACGATAGCCGCAGCCGACGGGTTCCGCGCAGGTTCAAGCTTGAGGATCAAAAGTGAATGAGGAGAGGGGGTATGGCTTTGAGAGAGAGGTTGCACCGCGTTTCGGCCTTGAGATTGCCTCATAATTTATACAGCTTTCTGGGTGATTTTTACTCTTTTAATAAATGGTCTTTCCTGGTGTAGTCCGACAACATGGAGACCCGTGCGGTCCTTGCGGAAAGAGACGTGAATATGAGTGAGGGACTGAATCCTATAAAGTTTTCAAATTGCCTTTTTTTCATGCCCCACAGTTAAAAAAAGAGTTCTCCTGAAACAGTCTTCAGATCCTGGACGGGCGATATCTTTGAAACTGCGACCCTAAATGTTTGCAGTTTCGGACCAAGATGGTTTTCGAGTGTTGACACCTAATGGTAGCTTACGTGCTTTTTATGAGGTTTACAGGATTTTATAAAGTTTACATGAATTTTTTGAAGAGTTCCTCCAATCAGTGACGGAGTTGTAACCAGTGACTTGACCTGCCACGGAAATATGCATTTTTCACCTCCAATTGGCCACTTTTCAAACCAAACTGGACACTTTTCACGTCAGATTGGATACTCCTCTAAGCTAACCTAAGACTTCTGAAATCAAACGAACTTTTCCAAATCGAAATGAGCTTCTTCTAAATTAAACTGAGACTTTCCAAAATGTCAGAATAATTTTTGTCGAAGGAAAAAAATCAGCATGACTTTATTTGAGATTTAATTCACTTCCCAATAAGAGAATATCTAGTTTGAAATTTTATAAAATTTGTTTTATTTTTGTAGGAAAAAGTGATTTGAAACTTGTTTTAAAGAGCAGGAAGGCGGCGATTTTCCAATATCAAAACAGAGTTCGCGCCGTGCCCTCGTCCGTCCGTTTTGTTCGGGTGATAGCAAAATTTATGCTCGCGTGGGGTTTCACACTTGCAAGCCGTACAACAAAAGCAATTGTAAAAAACACCCATGTATTCACTTTGACACCGCATGTAAGTAGTACCTGCACTTTGAATCAAATAAGGGTTGCAACTTGCTTTTCGAGTGCATGGCGCGATCCAGTCTCTTAATGCACTAGTTGATTGCTGCGCTTCAAAATAAACGTTAATTTCTTATTTTTTCTCAGAAAATAAATTTTTTATAAAATTATCTTGGGGTGGATGAACTAAACAATTTTTAAAAAAGTTCCTACCTAAAAGTCATTTCAATTTGGAAGAATTCGCTTACATTTCAAAAGCCTTAGGCTTCGGCTTAGAAGTGTCCAATTCGAGGTGAAAAGGTATAAATTGTATTCTACCTGAAGGAGTCAACATTTGAAGTAAAACTGCACCGTAAAAAATTTAAGTTCAGGTTATTATATAAGAGCAAGTCTTTCTGCAGCGATTTTCGGTATGATTAGGGCGTCGTATTCAAAATCGCTGCTATTTCAGGAAAATAAAATGTTTATCTACGGAGACGAAATGTAGAGGTGAAATTTTACCACATAAAGTTTCAAGTTTCGTTTAATATACACTGAACGATCAGTTTTTCTTTAACGGTCTTCTATACAATTAGGAGATTATATTTTGAAACGTTCGCCGAAAAAAATTGATGCAAATATAAAACCCCTGATCAAATCGAAGTTCGTTGCCGAGAAGCTTGATTATTTATTGAATAACAAACGGTGGTTGAAATTTCACGGAGAAAAAATTCACTTCCGTATGTTGTTTCATGCACGTAGAGAAAAATTTATTTCCGAGACAACACAGTTGCCGCATGAAAACCCGGAGGAAGCTTGCCTTCGCATAAACGGTTATAACTCAGTGAGTTTTCAGTTTCTGAAAAAAATTAATAACGCTTTACAAAACAGAGATAAGATAAATCAAAGATAGATCGAAGACGATTCCTCAACGTGGAGAACAGGCTATTACGCCTATGTTATACATCGACGACGCTGTTGTCGGCGACGTCGGTGACAGTGTTGCGCTGGCTGCTACGCACTGCGTAGCACCCGCTCACACTGTCGCCGACATCCCAACAACGTCGACGAAGTATAACATAAGCCTTAGAGTAACACCTCTATATGGTTACCACTCCGTGAATGATTGTAAGAGAACTTCAAAAAAATCTTTTTATGGCAAGCAACAAAAAAAAATTAAATTCCCATTAGGAATCCGGGTATATGTCGCGAAGACGGGCAACATTGGGGCATGGGAACGTCCCAAATCAGGCCGCATTGAATGGGCGTGCTATTCGGAAAGAGGGTGTACAGCCGCTACCCTGATCGGCTGGCATGTGCTCGGTCTGTGTTTGCTGGGCTATTATTGGCTGGCGCGCTCCCACCTACCTATGCTGCTCACCTTCGCGACATGTATCTAAATTCGAGCCCTAATTTTCATATTCCCACAAGAAATTCGCACCCTCAATTTTCTAGAGTACAGTATCAGATGTAGACGTTCTCATTTATCGCGTAGGAACCTTCCGCGCTAAAAATAAATATAATAAGTTTTTTTAGGTGTATTTAAAAATGTCCCGTGCCGAGACATTCTGTAAAAATGAAAAAATCGAATCTGATGCTAAATGATTTGAAGACTGCTGCTAAAATCTGTTTCAACTGTAGAGCAATCAACATTCAAACGTTTATAGGACTCAATCCCATATTCATATTCACGTCCCTTCCAGCAAAGAAAGCTACACACGAATCTCCACAAAAAAAGGCACAGGTTGAGAAAAGAAATGACTAGGAGATATCAGAATGGCCTAAAATGGTAAAAAAAATCTTAAAAGCAATAAAGCAGTGCTGGATATAAGGAGGTCGCTTCAAATTTGTTGGTGATGGCGGGGGTCGCGCACTTTTGCAAAAATCAAATTCCATGCTTATCACGGTTCCGGGAGACGCTTAAACAACATCATGAAACTCTCCGGTTGGAAAGACTTTTCGCGAAACTTCTGTACGATGATATCCTGTCTTGGTGTCCCACGAGCTAGAAGGACTCTCCGAGCTAATCCAGCAAGCACAGGCACAGATAGGTAAGTTGCTGGCGCTCGAGCAAATTGGAAGGAGAAGTGGACATCTTTAAAAACGTGAATGAGAAATTCGCCAGTATTCCCCTATCACTCAAACGATAATACCACCCTTCAGAACACTTCAGCAGTAACGAAGGAACACAAGAACCCAATGAAACGAATATGCACGCAGTCACAGACAGATGACTGCATGCATTTGCGACATTAAGCAAATCTCGCTGTTGTTCTGAGGGCATACTTGTTCTCTTTTTAGACTGGCTGGCATGAACGTTCACCGGTCTCCCTCAAACACTGCGAGCCTCATGCTCAACACGTGCTTGCCACGATCTATTCTTAAGGAGAAGCTGTCACTTACGTGATGAGGGCAAGGCATGTTCGACAGGCTGTTGAAGGGTGCAGATGGTTGGAGGAGGAAGAGGTACACTAGGGTCTTCGATCTGAAGCAGTACGCATACCCATCTGGCTGAGAGCACAGCGAAGCAACCACCCACGTGCTTCCGGAGAAGCTGGGATTCCTTGCGGAACTCGTCCAGTTTCTGCCAGTACTGCATTTGCTTGGCAACCGCCTCCTGCTTCGCTTGGACGACTTGCTCCAACTTACGTGAAAACTCCGCATCTTGCAGCTGCTCTGAAGTACTTCGTGCGGCTTGAAAAAACCTAGTCCTCAGGTCTTGCTCACCTATCATTTCGCTGACGGGTGTTTCGAAGTGGAACCGTGAATCGAAGTCCGGATCGATGCCATTCTTCGGCAGGACGATCTCGTTCACACAGCTTTCAATCAAACGAAAGTACGACAACCTGGAATGCAATCATTAGTGGACTACCTAGAGCAGCTCTGGGCACGATGCCAACAAACCTAACAGAAACGTCTTCGGGAATCAGCATGAAGTGCTGTAGGATGCTCAGAAGCACGGGCTCGACAGCTGTGTTCTGAGAGGTCGAAGCAAGCAATTCGAAGCAGCCACCGAGCGTTTCGTACTCGCCACGTCTAGAATAGTAGCGGTCATCGATAGGAAGAACCTGAACGACACTACGGGTTACAGCTTAGGAGCTCACAGCGTCTCAAATCGCGACACCAGCTCGTTGAAGTCATCGTCTTGAATGGAGGTGAAGGCTCCATAGGCCTCCCCAATCCGCTCCTCGTTTTTCGACAACAGAACGATGTGCTGGAAGGTGACGATGGTGAGACGTCTGCTTCCTACACTTCACCGGGTCCAACATCACTTACTGGGATATACTTCCCGAATCCATCCCTCATCAACTCGGAGCGAAGTGCCATCCGTACTTGCCATGCTTGATCTTCTCCTAGTTCACGATCACTGCTGTGTACCAATAGATTGACGATGATCAGAATTCGGTACTAAACGAAACATCTTGAGTTCACCTAACGGTCAATTACCCTACCCCCCCCCCCTCCTCCATTAATCACCTAGTAATGATACGCTAAGTTGCTTCGGAACACATCTAATAGCCTCGTCTTTTCCACTTGACTCAAGGTCGCTACTCCACCGAAACAGTTCGAAACCGTCGGGATAGTAATGCTAAGCTCAATCAATCCGCTATACTGCGATTTTCCCCATCTATTTCGCACCATTTGAACATAAGCTTTGCTATTTTTGCTGTGTGGACGAATGCGGACCTATGAAGGAATCCATTCGACTTGTGACAGTCCCTCCAGTACTCTGCTATGAAGTTGAGAAGGGCCATTACTACGATGTGATTCCCAAGACAACTCAAACAGCGCTATAGCAACGCGTTCTGCAGCACAACCAAACCCAACTACTGTGAAGTTTCTACAACATGAGAGGAATGCTTCATCTTCACAGACAAAGGGATCCGTTTCAAGCGTCGAATTGGAAAACGATGGGCTATTCATAGGCCAACGTTTTTCAATTCGAAGAAGAAAACACTGGAAGCTAACCAGAGGGCCGCGAAGTTTACAAGAGGCTACCTCCGAGAAGGTAGACGGGCGTTTTACTAAATCACAAGAATATAACGACTTTCCCTTTAGGCACCTTTACACTTGCACGGTGCGGCGCCACGATAGGCATAGATATCGAAGTTTCGCGCCGCCCGGTTTCGCCCTGAACCCATGCTCCACTATTTATCAATCTCCTCATTACGCGGAATTTTGGGGTCATGTATTCGACTCTTTGCCCACCGAATCCATCGGCACAGCGCGGCAATTACGCCATGCTTTCCGTCCAAAATCTTAAAGTCGAACGTAGGGGTCAACCGTGGTGACTAGCAGGATATTTTGCTTGAACTTTTTCTTCGCAAGAAACCCTGCAGCTTGACTTAAATAAAACCTGAAACATACCATGTGATCTATGTCCGAGTCCCTACAGAAGCGAAGGCAGTCCAAGATCGGCTTGAAGCGGGGCTGTTTGGTTCTAGCCGACAGTAACGTGAGTTCCTTCACCATTTTCTGCGCTCTAAAATCGAAAAAGGCGGCTAAAGGCTACAACGGCTCCTGGTAACGGAGAACATTCAGAACCCACCCTGTCATCTCCATCTGGATATTCTTAGTCGTCTCCTGATTCACCATACCGAGTGAGGCTAGTATTCTGACGGTTTCCGCCCTCAGAGTACGTGCAGCCTCAGACTCCTCTCCCTCTTTGGGCCGTCGCCGATTGATGACACAGAGGCCTTCGATCAAGCGACCTATGACTCGTGATTCGCGTTGAAGAACCAGCTCGAGTCCCGGCTAAACACGGAAAATTTCAGTTGCTTAAGGAATCACTCATGAAGGCATAAAAACACGCAGCGGCGTAAGACAGAAACTGGGCGAGGAAACTCACATAGGTGTTGACAATTGTACGAATACATCGCACGACCTCAGTGAGCAGGGAGAGCAGTTCTCGAGACTCCACAGTGTCCTCCTGCGCATTCCTCAGTTGGTCCAAGATCTGAAAAGCCGAGCTCCGCGCTTGCTAAGAGACCTTGGGGTCATTTCGCCTGCGTCTATCGTTCCAGTACCATGCCAAGATTCCCCTGACAATCCTTACCTTGTGTCCTCTACCTCACATCTGCAGTCCTTGGAAAAACAAAACTCCTCAGAAGCTCCTCGCCCTCCATTTTAGACATTTTTCAGCAACCCGAATATAGCAAAAAGGGTTTGTTTACCATCGTCTTGACCAACCGATCAGGTAGATAACCGCAGTCAAAGCACAAATATTAATGAAGTGGAGATAAAAACATGCTCACCAAGCCGAACAATCGGCAGATCAACTGCAGTCCGTTCTCGTCACTGTGCTCGCTCCCGTACTTAGCGAACTGTAAAAAAGTGATTTCGCATGGGCCAGTCGAAGGTTTCCAACCCTATGAGCAGACATACAGTTTTTCTAACTTCCTCCTGCTGTGATTCTCAAGATCTTGCTATCGATTTTTTAAAATTCGTTTATTTATTTATTTAATTATACATGCATGACAATGCGCACGAAAGGAAACACCATCAGCATATTGGTAATGAACACGAAAATGCAAACGGCGAATTATCGAGTCTTGAGATAACTGTCAACGAGCCTTTTATATTGGTCTAACCGGAATGGCAAAGCGTGTCTTTTGAAGAAAAGCTAAGAATTCAGAACCGACTTTTGAGTAAAAAAGGAGACGCAAGCACAACTTTTGGCATTAGGACAAACAATGACAGCTCTACAACCCCTTGAGGTGGAAAGATGGACAGTGTAGAACTCACTCACCGTAAGTTAAAGTGCAATCTTTCCAGTCACCATCTTGAAAATCATAATTAAGTCGTTTCGCTTCCTACGAATAGCAAGCGATTCCAGCTTGAATGTTATATTGCGATCAAGCGCTGACGGAGTCGAGGTGTAGAAATCTTAGGATATGACGCCCTTCCTTTTCCTTTCTTTTCAAACTTTCTTCGAAAGCAACCAGAAAAATGAGTTACGAAATCCAAGCAGTTACCTCTATGCATGCAAACTCTGGGCAGCATGGGCGCTAAATTACGGCAGAACCAAACTTCCCACCCACCTCAGACAAGTACTTGACACCTTCTCCGCCAAGGATCACTCTCAGTGTGACAACATCGCCCTTCTTGTCCAACACGTTCTTGCTGTCGACCACTCCAAGCAGGTGATCTATCATCATCTTCGGTGACTGAAACACCTCGGTTTCAAGAAGCAAAACACTGTCACAGTCGGTTTCATCTCGCTCACAACCTAAACGTTGTGCCTCCTCACATTCTTACAGCCGGTGCCAAAAGTCTTCACTGCTTGAATTAACAATTCGAAGGGTTGTTGTTCCTGTTTCTAGCCTTGCTTAACCTCTTTGCGCATAAGGCTGTCCAAAAAAGATTTAAGCATTGGGAAGTCACGTTCTCGATAAATAAAGGAGTTTCCTGATCGAAACCGTTTCCATATTCCTGCGAAGTTAGGTAACCGTGGAATATGCCGCAGTCGTCTAGTCATCTGCACATCCACCGTGAATCGAACCATATAAGGATCTGAAGCGTATGTATGAAAGGCATACGCTAGCTACACAGAAAGAAGCGTCAGTCTTCAATTAGCCAATAAAGTATGCGTTTCTTTATCTGGACCTGAGCATAAGGGGCGGTGCACTGTGGAATCGTGGCGACAAAGCCGCCTTACCACGAACACTGCTGAGTCGACTTTCACGACCACATCCTACAAGCGGAACGAGGGCAGCGGATAGTAGCATCCCTCGAGAGCAGAAGTCGAACGGTTCAGTGCTCACACTTCAGTTTTTCGCGCTCTTACAATTCACCACATTTGGGACGATTTCACGATCGGTTTATCCTGCGCAACACAACCTTGCTGTGATTTGCTTACTACTGACCGTTTTCAAGTGGAAGTTATAGGAAAGATTAGGGACAAAGGACGGCATGAGTGAATCTGTTTATGGAACGTGTCACGCCATCTACCTCTACGGGATGCAGTGGAGGGAATTTGAATGCCTGTTTGGCCTACATTATGACCTGCGCTAGCCAGCCGATGAACAAATCAGAATTGTTTTTTTCCGAGACAAATCTGACAGCAATTCACCGAAGCCGGTGGGATAGATGACTTAGTTGGCCTAGACGAGAAGCCGAACCCAGAACCGTAAGTGGCAGCTTCAGCCTCTTCGCTCTGTGCTACCACAAGCCCTTCGAGAACGATACCCCAATATTATTATTAAAATATGAAATAGGAAAGCATGAGTCTGTACTGAAAACTACCGCGCATCTCATGTAATGCTGGCGGTGTAAGCAGTTTCTTAAACGAGCCAGGGCTGGATCTACCGTACAGGGGATAACAGCACTTCATCACGGCGGCTTTCACCTTTTGACGATGCGTGCTATTCTTGGGCGTCTCACGCCCTCTGATGAGATGTGGAAAGGCAGATCTGTTACCCATATATGAGATTTCGTTCTGCTGAGCTGTTTGCTCCATTAGAATTCCCTCTTTGTTTTGTTGGTTTCTCAGATAAAGGATAGCCTAATCTTTCGGCAGAGGGCTTTTAACTTCTTGCTTAGCAGCTTTTTTAGAAGAATTTTCGAGTAGAGTTTGATTACAACCTCTGGGTAGATCGATGCCGGACCAGGCTGCACCCTAAGCCTAGATCGGTGTAAAAACAGGCAGCATGACTTCCTGGATCCGTGACCAGTCAGGCTATATTCTTCCACGAATCGGCTTCGGGTCAAACTGCATCCTCTGCCCAAACGGCGTCGGGATATGGCTCGGATTCGACAGCTATTAGGGAGACAGAAATATTTTGATATCTAGCCGAAGACGCATATCCCGAACGCAGCAAGAGCTTCATTAGGGTCCCTCAAACCCACGGTCTCACTGGGTCCGAATGAAACCTGGGCCAGCGCCGCCCTTCTACCTGAATTCCCCAACAAGGGAAGGGTCTGAATCGTAGCGAGGAAAGCGCGTCATATAGGATGAATCTCCACCCCTCACGTAGTGTAAAAGCGTGTTTCTTTTTGTCAAGTCATTGAAACAAAGAAAAGTTCACCATGTCGAAGCAGCGGCGAGCGGTCAGTCAGGAAGGTTCCTTGTGCGTCCGAGATGCCACCGACGGTAAGGGGTTGCTAGTCGCGTTGCTTCATGAGAGTGAGGTCGGGAGATCGGTTTTCGTGGGTTGTGGTATTTTTGCATTCCAACCATTCGTTTGAGATTTGACGGGTCCTGACGTCTACACAAATTTCAGACGTTTTCCGCATACTTTCCAGCTCTATACCGTGGAAAGTCACCTTACTGTGACTTTGGTTTTTAACCACAAGGCAATGAGAGAGATATTCAACATACAGATACAAGAACGATCAACCCCAGTGATACACAGCCGCAGTTGTCCAATGCTGTACTCTTATTCTCCACTCCCCGTTCGTTTTCTCGGGTCACGTTTCGATGTAAGTTACCATGCCTCGAGAAAGAGCTTTCGCATTCGCGCTTTACCTACGACTAGTGCCACCAGCCAGATTGAGCCAGCCGACGTGGGCTTCTTCAGCTACATGAAGTCGCTGATGAAGCGACGTCACTGTTAGGACCTTGCCTTCAATCTGCAAAAAAGGACAGCATCCTGAAGGTATATCGCGAAGTTATCGGTGGCGGAAGAAGACTGGATCTATTACAATGAGGTCGTGTGCTGGTGCACCTGCTTCTGTGCCATTCTCGCGTTGGAAAGCAGGATATGCGACGGGATATCCCCATTTCTTTCAAAATCCTAGGATGGCTTTTTCCCGAAGGCAATGAGCCATGTAGAGAAACAAGCTGAGAAGAGCTTGTAACTCTCAATCCCTGCTCGCAATGCGACCAGCCTTGCATTCATCTTCATTCTTTCATTCTTCATGTCCTTCGTTTTCATGCACTTGCGCATGTGCACTGGTGATGAATGCTCATACTGAGTCAACAAACGTTCTCCTTTATTGCTAGTATGATGGCTAGCTTAGAAACCAACCTCGAGATGTTGATATAAGCTTCAAGCGTTGTATGCAATCTTATGGTGAGGTAATTAAACTGCAAGAGTATTCGACCACTCAAGCGGTGTCGACATTTTAAGGGACAACGCGAGGAACTACTCCTTAATGTCTTTACCTTCTTCGTGCAGCTGACATCAGTCTTCAAGTGCTGTGTGAGTAACAACCTCTTCTGCTCGTCCACCATTTTTTTCAGCATAGCATCGATCTTTTCCTGGTCAATATTTCTGTCTCGCTGAAAGTGGAAGTGATCATGGATTTTAGAAGCGATTATCATCAAAGAATATAGAATTCTAACCAGAACTTGCTCGAGTCGGCCATTGAGCTCCGAAGTGGATAAAGTGCGCAGCTCCTGCGCTGCACAAACCATTTCTTCTGTCGAGTTTCGATCATCCTCCTAAAGAAGATGACGTTCAGTTGTCTCAGATTGGCTACCATTCATGTCCCGTACCGTATGAATCTCTCTGAAATGCTTATGAATTTTCTTTCGTATTCGCTTTGACGTAAAGATGTCAGTCCATCGAGTCGGCGAGTCTTTGGGGCTACGACGTTGGCCGAAGTCCTCAGCCAAGGAACGTTCGACGTTCGGATGGACGAGGTCGCCTCTAACTAGCCTGCCCGAGGCCTTTGCTAAGGAACTCGACGACGCAATTGAGGTGTTGCAGCTCTGACTAGCCGATGATGATGCCTTCGCCGACGTCGCCGAATCTGAGGCGTCTTCGTGCTGAGAGTGTTGAGAGGTGGAGTCGTCCGCAGACGACGTGTCCTCCGGGGAGGACATCGGTCTGGAAGTGCTCTTTGGAATACCGGGCCAGGACAGCCACGCGCGAGGAACACGAGCAAAACGACGACCAGAAACACTACCGCGTCTATTAACCTGCTTCGAACTCATTCGTCATAAGGAAGAGGCAAGCTGTTGAAGAACAAGCTAGTGAGGGCTCTCACTTCTTGTTCATTCCTTCATCAGCCTTGCAACGCTGTAGAAATTGCCTCAGGCTGCGAATTAATGGTGCAGCCGCATGAGCAACAATCTCGTCATAAGGCTAAACATCCAGACATGAATGAATGACGACTCTACTAATGTACATCATGTAAAGAGCGATGCTTCCAACAACAGTTCTAGAATCTCGAAAACTTCGTAAGATAATTGCAAAAATTCGGAGTACCACATGCATCAGGCCTAAACTACTTCAGTCCTAGTCATTTAGTCAGGAGCGAAGTCAACTCGAAAGCAGCGCATGAATTTAACCGCACATCCTTAGGAAAACCTGTGAGCACAAACTCCTACTTTAGATCCCTTATCTAGAGGAACAGCAAGATGCTCGGTGCATCGCTAGAGCAAAAACAAGAAGGGTTACCGCATTAGTAAGAATGACGCTTCGAACTCAGCAATGTGTGAAGGCCCTTGCAGTATTTGGCGTATCTATACCATTTTCTCGCCGAGTCGAGACACTTTTCAAATCAAATTGGACACTCTTTTAAACTAACCTAAAACCTTTGAAATCAAAGCGACTCTTCCGAGCCGAAATGATCTTCAGGGAGTTTAAACTACAGACTCAATAAGACCATTATAATTTCTTGTTCAAGGAGAGCTTGGTATAACATTGTCCGAGATTTTTTAGTTTTCCTGCCCCAATAAATGTAATAATTTTAGACAATTTTTGTTTCCACAGAAAAAAAATAACAAATTAAAAATTGTCTTAAAACACAGCAAAGAAGAAAGCATATAGGGCATTAAGAGAACAGATCGCACCATGCGTCCAAAAAGGTCGTCGCAGCCTTTACTTCACCGCGTAAATGTCACTTACATGAATCATCAGTGTGAGGATATGTGTGTTCTTTACAGTTGATTTTGTTATACCGTTAACAGGCGTCACACTATGCAAACAGAAACTCTGCTATCGATCGAATAAAAATTGCGACGTTTGGTAGAGGGCATGGCATAATCTCTTCTTTTAGAAGTCAAAAATTTTCGCCTTGCTACTGTTTAAAACAAGCCTTGAACCATTACTTTTCCTCAAAAAATTGACAATTTCGTAAAATTTCAAACAATGTGTTCATTTAATAGGTAGGTGAATTAAAACTTCAAAGAAAGCTATACTAAATTTTTTATTGAACAAAAGATTGTCCTAACCCTTCTAATAAGTCTCTAGTTTAATGTAGAAGGAGCTCAATTCGATTTGGAAGCGTTTTCTCTGATTTCTAAAGTCTTAGACTAGCAAGGTCTTCAGTTTGACGTGAAAGCTGTCCAATTTGATTCGAAAAGTGTACAATTTGATCGAAAAGGTAGCCAGTTCGACTTGAAGTGGTATATTTTATTTGTTTCTGCTACAAGTGGGCAGCTATTCGACAGCTCTGTGACTTTTTGATTTTTTGATAGGTCTGTGACTCTATACAGTCGTTCTAGACAAGTCTGGCACGAGAGTTCACCGAATTCATCGTATACGATGTGAATACTACATTGCCTAGACGCAAAATCAAGCTTAAAATCGATTGATAATAAACTCTTGAGCCATATGCTTCTGACTTCGAGGCACAGTTCACGAACAATATCCATCAACGAGGAACTTAGTTCTTCATCAAACTCTGCTTCTCTGATCGGTGTAAGATCAATCAAGCTTTGCTGGACATAACACGATCGTAAGAGTACGTCGCACACTTAGCTCCTTAAGTCCAGCGTTTTACAGCACATCTAGCTTGACAGTACGAATAAGCTCTTCTCGAAATCAACAACGCCGATGCGTCTATATTGCGGAGGAGTGGCACGCAGTATCTGGGTGATATCGGAGTACGTTATTCTAGTTTTCTTTGCGTTTCGTTTTGTTATTCGCTCTCTACTCTTCGTTCGCCCTTCAAATACCTCGCACGCTCCCGCTAACCATAGGTATAATTCCAAGTGCTACTTTAAATATATCTATAGCCTTTCATCTTTTGCTTCCTTCCCGTCCATTTCTGTAATCGTTATTCTACGTCGTATTCAGCAAATCTACACAGAAAGTCTTAAAATGAAAAGGCTGAGCTAGGTGCATCAAGCTCGTTACGCATAGGTAAATCACGGAGGAGATAGAGAGTGGATCCACGTCGTTGCCGAAAAATACGACGAAACATGGATGGGGCGTCAAATAGCCAATTTCTAACAAGGGAAGGGTCTGATGCGTATGTCTGAACGGGGGGAGCGAGTCATCGAGAGAGAATCCTCATCCCTCAATTGGTTTGAAAATGTGTTTACTTTTTGCCAAGTCGCTAAACCCAAGGAGTAGGGGGTCACAATGGGATACGGCACAGCACGCGTTTGGGGGTCTTGTACGCCCGCGATGCCTCTGCCGGCGAGCTGCTCGAGGCGCAGGTGGGCAGGGGTTTGGCTCCTCTGCGCTGCCGCACTTTTGCATTTCAACTGATTGGTAGAGATTTGGGGGTTCTGACGTCTATACCATTTTCAGACGTTTTCTGTGCATTTTTCCAGCGGTACGTTGTGGTATTCAACATGGTGGTGTATAAATGTTCAACACCAGTGAGTGATACACAGGTACAAAGTGTATGAAGCACCACTGAGCACCTTACGAGTAGCGTATAAAGGCTACAGGCTCCTCATAGTCTGTTTCCATACATGGACCACAGGCCTCGGGAAAAACTATCCTGCTCGGATTTTCAAAGGAGACCACGTTGTGACGTCGGATATGGTTCAAATGAGAAACGAGGTGTGCGGATCCCGCAAATTAAGCTAAACGGCATCGATACACTCTTTCCCTCATGTCCGCCTGTCACCTGGAAATCAGAGGTCTGCTGAAGGTTTTCTAGAACACAACACCAACAATGTCCGCCGACGGTCGATTGGTGATCTACCTGCTCACGCTGAAGTGTGGCCCACCTTTAGACAAAGAATCTTCGAGGGAAGAAATCAAGCTGGTCGAACGGATGGCCAGCATACTCAAGGACTTCGAAGCACGTCAACTTGAAGTTGACGAAGACGAACAGCTGGAAGTGGTGGAAGAAGAAGAAGAAGATTGGGGTCCGCAAGATGAACTGGAGAGGCACGTGGAGAGGCGAGCAAGCAGTGGGCATATGATAACGTTTTCGGGTGGAACTCTTGTTTCGGAGGAAAGGGTACGTCTTCAATTCGATTTCGGTTGCGTGCTCATAACCATGGAGGAAGACACCGCGATTCACTACACAGGCACTTTGTACCTGTGTATCATCACTGGTGCTGAACATTTATCACCATGTTGAATACCACAGCGTACAACTGGAAAAATGCGCAGAAAACGTCTGAAAATGGTATAGACGTCAGGATCCCCCAAACATTTTCAAACCAATTGAGGGGTGAGGATTCTCCCTATATGACTCGCTCCCCCCGTTCAGACATACGCTTCAGGTCCTTCCCTAAGATCATTGGCGTAAAGGAAATGTTTTGATTCAAATCAGTTTCTTTAAGCCTCAATTGGCTGGCAGAAATGTTTTGATGTGCGAGGACAAACTAACGAGGAGAATCAGTTCGAATCTACAGATCAATTTGAGAGAGAGAAGTGCGCGAACAAACAAACAAAAAACATGAAAACGGGGAAGGATTCCGAGGACACTGTGATCTGATAATGATGTGTGTGCGCAACTAAAGTTACACACGCAACATTGTGTTGTTGCACGCGTCTGCGCCAAAGGTATAAATGAGCCCATTGGGCAACTGATCAGAGTTGTCTCTCTACAGGCATAGAAAGCCATCTCACACTAGGGAGTGCCGCCGTCGCACCTCTCGGCATTTGCCTAGGCGTGGAAAAGTTAAGAAAAGTAACATCAGGAGCCTAACGCACAGTTCACTCTACACCGTTCAATTCCCATCGAAGAACCGCATTCTTATTCGAAGTACTAAATGATCAAACACTACACATGAACGGGCTCTCTTCGGAGAGGTGCTTGTTCACTTCTTGATTCTTGCTGTGATACCGCCGTGGTTACGACCGAAGACGGTGCATCCGTTACCAAATTTGTTACTGCCACTCCAGCAAGCAAGCAAAGTGATTAGTAAAGCTACCTTTAGTGTACCTTTACCCGGTTCTCCTACCCTCCACAGATTTTCTTGCCCCCAACGTCGCTATTTCTTATAAACCGTCTCTGATTTAGAGTATTCATTCGGAAACTTCACATTCAAGAAGAAAATTTATCAAGATTTTACGGGTTATTACATTCAAATTCAAACTGCCAACATGGGTCAGCTTGATCATTATATTGGGATTTGATTTCTCGGGCAAAGGTGATATGGCGGATAAAGGTGGTCCATACTGAAAGAAGAAGGGATGAACTACAGCTGCCTCAAGGAACGTCAGTAGCTCAGGCGTTCAGCATCGTTTACACGGCATTTTTGTTTTCACTAACGACTCGAATGATGACAACAGTTTTCCTCGTTAAAATACATTTGCAGACCTCACTTTGTCTTATTCTAGTTCAAGGCGACTCGGACAGCACAGAGCATCGACAACTTTTGCCAGCCAAGTTCCACTGCGCACGTGCAGCTGAAGAAGCCATTCCACAGTGGAGAGCTAAATTCGATGACATTTCGGGCCTATAGGGTAGCGAGAAAGGCGAGCTGCCCGGAAAGCAAAGCTTGGCAGGCTCGCCCATTTCAGAGAACTGCCGAAATTAAGAGAACAAATGGATTCAGACCGGCAAAAGGCGCAGTCGTTATTAAATTGGAGGAAACAAAACACACGAAGGACAATAATTGGCGTACAAACCGGAATGCCCACCAAAAAAACTGGTGAAACACAGCAATGGAGAAAAATAACATCTAACATTTATTGCATGTAAACTAAGTACATGAAACGTCAAGCAGCTAAAAGTATTATAAAGCCAAGCAGATAAAAATGCGGGGAAAGACGCCTGCAGGACCCACGCTATGAACCGTTTTCTAGTGTATTGTTAAGATCATGCGTCTTTATTCTTTTGAGGGCAGTAGGCGAGGTAACAGCAGCAACATATGAGCTACGAACTGTCACCGAGCGCTATGATAGAACATTAGTGCGACATAGAGACAGGAGCTCAGAATACGATTTATTCATTCGTGACATAAAGGGTGTGTCGGCAAAATGGCCGAGTGTTCTATGGTCTGTAATAATTCAAGGACAGCACCGAGACCTGCAACGAAATCGCCCCTCTACTTTCGCAACTCTTTTCTCAATAAAAAACACGAACTGAGAAATATCACAGACGCCTTAGACCGCTTAAAATTGCAACTGTTTAAAAGCGATATTCGGTATTTACTACTAACGAATAAAATGATGATTGGAACAGCGCAGCCAACGGTTTAAGCGTCGGGCACTAGATTCATGAAAATCAATAAGGAAGCGATCAGATCTTAAAAACAACCTTGTGCTATGCAGGGCGAAAGCGCCTTTGACAGTGTAGAAAATCTTTGGTGGCCCACACCAGAATACCAATAAAACACCAAAAGAATGTTAGAAGCATGTGAAATCGCCTCCGTTTTAAAATATTATGTAACCGCATGTAGTGCGACAAACGGACACATTGAGCGCAATCGGCAGGAGACTAATCTCAGCTGAAAATGGCCTCCATTCCTTCTGGTTCAGTTTATTGTTGCTAAACTTGTCCATGAAGAAAAGAAAAAGAGATGCAAAGGCTTTAGATGGTTTTACCACCGTTTCATTGCATAGGAGAAGTACTCCTTGGAAGAGCCTCCAAATCAATGAAAGGATGTTTGTGGGATCTATCCTAGTCGGAGGTTGAAAAAGCATTTGCGCTGCTCAGATGATGGAGGGATGATAACAGATACAACAGAAAAAATATTACAGTAGAAGTAACTGAGGAAGGAAAACTTCATATTGGGCAAAAATAAGCGAAAAGACTCGGAAAAACGAGAGATTCGAAGCTAAGGTTACAGAGAAGGCATGCCACGGAAAAATGCAGTAGGTGTGGCACATAATCTGATTAACAACACCGTTTCCGAAACGAAACCCTGAACCACTCAGTGCGACACGTTTGCCAAAGAGCATGATGGATGGGTGAATGAAGGCTGTAGCCGCTATCATAGCGTGACCTTAACAAGTGCACACAGTTGCTTAGCAAGTCTTCATCATCGGAAAGGCCTTATCTCCTAGACCGGAACAGACACTCTAATCCATCGCTTACAGAGCCAGCGGAGGCTGCCAACCGCTGCATCCAACACCCCCTTTCGACGAGCACAATGCAGATCCAATAGAGCGGACTCCCTGTTATCTGTTCACCATCAGACCTTGTCTGAAAGCTGCGCGATTTTTTATAAATAATAGGCACAATTTGATGAGTCTCAAGAAATTACGCTTGGAAAACTTAAGATTACACAAAACCCTACAACGGCTGCCTCAGCTGTGTTTCTGAACGGGGATACCAGAACAACTATGAGATTATCCACACTCAAATAGTGTAAAAGGTGGGCTTCATTTTTGCAAAAGATTTGAACCCAATGAGCTAAGCGCCCCGAAAACATGGGAGAGCACTTTCAGCACCTGACACGTTTACGTGAGATAAAAGAGGCGCCTGAAGATCGTGCAGCAACGCGCTCAGTGGCTCAGTGGGGAGTGACGGTACTTCATACGTACAGGGCTAGTGTTCGACTCCAGCACCTTGTCGAATTTTTGCAGTTCTCGGTGATTATCCCTCGCTCAGTTTTTTCCCAACTTTTTGTAGGCATACTATACTGTGTTCACGTCGAATTCGACGCTTCTCAAATCAAGCAATAACCTTTCACATCAAATTGGACACTCCTCTAAGCTAGCCTAAAACCTATGAGATTAAAGCGAACTCTTCGAAAGCGAAATGAGCTTCCTCTACATTAAACCAGAGACTCTCCAAAACGGTTAGAATAATTTTGGGTCGAAGAAAATTTTTTATCCGATTCCTCGAAGTTTTATCTCACCTACCCAATAAGTTAAGTTAACACATTGTTTGAAAATTTTGAAAAACCTCGTTTTTTGAGGAAAAATAATAATATAGAGCTCTTCATAAAGAGCAGGAAGGATGCCATTTTTTAGTGTGAAAAGATGATATTGGCCAAGCCTTTTTCCAATACGTCGCACTTTTTATTCGACTGATAGCAAAATTTCTGCTTGCAGTTGGAGCTTCAAAACTGTTAACGATACAACAAAAACATTTATAAAAAACACCCGTTTTCTCACTTTGCTGCTTTATGTAGGCAACATTTACACAATCAATCAACTAAAAATCGCGAGTTTTTAGAGAGCACGGCGCGACCTCGTGTTTAATGCGCTGTATGAGTGCTGCCTTGTTGTGCTTTAAAACAAAATTTCATTTATTATTTTTTGTTAAGAAACATATTCAATTCTTTAACACTGTTCGTTCGGGCAGCTGAACTAAAAACTTCAAGGACGGTCATACCAAATTTTACTTGAGCAAAAAAATTATTCTAACTATCTTGGAGAATCTTAAGCCTATCTTGTAAGAACGTCATTTCGATTCGCTTCGATTTCAAAAAGCTTAAAGCTAACTTAAAAGATTGTCCAATTTGAGGTCAGAGGTGCCCAGTTTCATTCCTAAAGTGTCCAATTTGATTTGAAAAGGACGAAATTCGTGAAAATTGTATATTGTACTTTATGCTCTCAAATGCACAAGTTGTTATACTTTACCACCGAATCTGGTCCTTGTACATTCTTTGAGATGAAGACTTCGCACACAAGAGTTGGCTCGCTAAGCTAAAGCTACTTCGGCCAAGAACCAATTTACGAGCAACGTCTTTCACTTATAGAGCAGGTAGTTTATACCTGAAATTCTCTAAGCACCTTCAGTTTCCCCTAACACCGAGACAATTCAGAAGCCGAGTTGAAAGCTTGCTGCTCAGAGCTGAAATTGGTTAAATAGTATGATGGTTTGTAAGTATTCTCTCACTGTTTGTATGTATTCGTCCCTGTGCTCTTTTTTGTGATTGTCTCTGTGTTTGTTTTCTAACGTAAAAAGCAGGATCAGCAGAAGCTTTGCATCAGGTGCTCTCCCTATATGCGATATGGTATTTTGCTGCGGATCTCTGGCAGAAACCTTGACTATATAGGGTATGGACCTTCCCAACTATTGACATATACAGATAAGGCAGCAGCAATTTCCAGCAGCATCTGATGGTACCAGTCCACATGCTGAGCATGGGGGCCCTATCGTCGTTGCCTGATTGACAGGTGCCGCACATGCTCAAGGAAGAACAGCCGACTGTTGCACAAATCCAGTGGTACTCTACTGCCCGTCGAAGGTATGTAAATAGTCACACTGATGATGATAGCAGGCAGGCAGCTACTGGCTGGTCACCCACTATAGCTTACCGTCCGTCACTTTCTTGCATACCGCAGGACGGCACATTGGCCTTGAAACACGTAAGAAGAGTCGGCCTTTTAAAAATTGTTAAGTATCCTTGGATAGATCTTTTGTTAAAAACAGGGGTGGTGAAATTTCTGTCAAAAAGCTGATCCCAATGATTCGCCTTAACTTGGTTGTACGCTCGCCTGACTGAGACTATGAGATTATCGCGAGTAAATCAGAAACGGCACTATGGTACCAACAAGAAAAAAAAACCAGAAGCCGAAGAATTTTTTGCCCAAATCTCGCAAACCTCGTCTAAGAGGAGAGGGTTATTTAGGGTATTGATCACGAATCTGACGTCCGTTTTTAGAGTTACGCTGGAATACGGTAAGCTACGGTAGGTGCGTGTGAGTACGTACTGGTGAGATCATAACCCCAACAACTCTGCTCCTAGCGCCCACCGCAATCGGCCGAAATCAAAAGCTCGTACTCAACACGCATCTGGGAGCCTATAGTGGAATCTATGCCTACGAAAAATTGGGAAGTGATAAATACGAAACAAGGGATGATCATCAAAAACGCAAAAAATCGACAAGGCGATGGAGTCGAACACTAGCCCTGTATATATGAAGCACCGTCACTCCAAACTGAGCCACTGAGCTGGTTGTTCCAGTACCTTTCACCGCCTCTATTATCTCCACGAGTGGGCGCTGATAGTGCTCTCCTATGTGAAATTTTCAGGGCCCTTAGCTCGTTGGGTCCGAAGACTGCGAAAATGAGATCTGCCCTTCTACTACTTAAAAGGTGGATAATCTCATCGTTGAACTCGTTTTCGCTGTTCAGAAACGCCCAAGACAGTTCTTTGGTTAGTTACGAATGTGTGCAGCCTTTACTAAGTACCAGCAAATTATAGCAAGTTATATTTACGTGCAAATTTAAAATGAAAATTTTAAACATTACAGCCAATGTTACAATTTATATGCATATAGATAATAAAGTCGCATCATCAGTGCCTCGTCGGCTGCAAAAGCTACCTAAGCATTCCATTTTGAAACCAAACCACCAAAACCCAGACCTTAGAGAAATCCAAACATTAGTACGTGCTTAGGAGTAAGTTTGTTAAGCCTCATGAACAATAAATAGTCCGACGGTAATCGCACGGCCTCATGTACAATAGATAGTCCGACGGTATTCTTTATAGTAGTCAGGTAACCCAAATGTTCGGAGTCTCCTCTAGGCCAAAAGCGCCATGTGATAAGCGCTTATTTATGCGGAGAGCGTTCCGTCCAGGCACTATCCCTTTCAAACCTGAAATGACCACAATGGAAAACAAACTCAAAGCGCTCCTTAGTGGCTAGAATTGAACAGGAGCGGAAACCTTGAAAATCAACTCAAGTATTTCTACTATTCTCCCTCTTATTTTATAAGAAATGGACTGATATGTTGCCTAATTGAATTCAATTTAATTTTCTACTTCAGTTCAATTCTACACATGAAAAGCTTTCAGATTCCATCAAACGTCTTTCTGACTTGTTGCGTAGAATTCCAAAATCGCGCACGGTACAAAGTACCAAACCACAACAGCACCCATTCTCATCGCTGTGATAAGAACGAAGCAAACGCTCACGCCTAAGGCATATGGTACGCCCATCAAATTCTTCGTAAGCAAAGCGAAGTAGAAAACACTGATGAGATGGCTGTATCGATCCTCGCCAACGTCAAATAAAACAGGCATCTAGCTCAGCGTGAATCAATGAAAGATCTCGTAAGAATGTCCAAGCACTTTAGTGTGAAAGACGAGTGGTTGAGCACGACACGATTAGAGACGTCCAACAGAGATAAAAAGGAAAATCTTATGGGCAAATGCTCGCGAATACATAATCGCCGGAGTCACGCACAATGCAAACATGGATGGCGATGAGTAGGCAAAACCGTCTGAAGAACCAACAACACGGACGTTTGATAAGGCGAGCCTGTGACAATCGACTAAACCCTCTGCCACACCCGTGCAATACATCGAATCCGAATGAATCCCTTTCAGATATCCTGTCCGATCTGCCCCATCCGAAACATCCAACTACCCGAAGTCTGCAAAATTGCCGTTATCCGAGTCATCTAAATATCCCAAAGTAGTGAAACCCCCGTTATCTGAATCATTATCCTAAGATTTTGGTTCGGATCCAATGTATAACCCGTACAGATTGACACCCCTTTTGTTAGGGCGAACGCAGACCACACTTCTATTGAATTTACCCACATAGTCGTCAAGCATATTTAGAGGATGAAAAAGGGCTGAGACCGGCTTCATTCAACTCCTTCCCTTGATGCGCCACGCAATCCACTTCTACAGCAAGTGGTGGAGTTCTAAGATGCATAGCGTATCGTATTGGAGCGATGAATAATAAAAACCAAACCGTTGTAACGAAGTGATGCAATCAAAACACTAGCGGTAAGCGGTACTGAACCCGTACGCCCTGCTGTCCAAGCAGAATGCTCCCTCACTACACCACCGGCGCTGTTTTTATTTATTTATTTATTTATTTATTATTTGCACAATATCGTGCGCACAAAATACTACATTTAAGAAGGACACAGCATATTAGGAAATACCTGGTGCAAAAAAACAACAACAAATCAAAACTAGCCATCATTGTTACTTTCCGTGTGAGCGGAACTCAAGCTCAAAAAAAAACTCAACTCAACTAAACAAAATGTATGAATCGCTTAGTAGTATAAAAATTCTGGGAGAATAGGGGTAAGGAAACGGGGGAGGGACGATGGGTAACTGATGAAGAAGAGCAGTGGCCCGCCAACACTGCAATTCGTAGGAGATATCGGCTCCGGATACCAACTTAGTAGGTCCGTCAACTCCATCAGAACCCATCGAAGACCGCTGTGTGGGGTATCGTAGGACAGTAGAACGGGCTAATCTCAAAAAAAAAATCAAAGAAAATTACAATGAAGAGGTGCAAAAAGGAAAAGACAACAAAAAGGGCAGAATGACAGCAAAAACTATAAAAGCTCAAAAGTAAAAGTTCTTCTAAAACAAAGCATATTCTAGTTTTAGAAGAAGGAAAACTAGCAGAATCTCTCACTTAGGCGATATCTGGTATATTCAGTGTCGAAAGCAAGTCTATCATTTTCAATTGTTTTCTAAAAACACATGCGTTTGGACCTTCTAGTAGACTAGGTGGTAGCATTTGTAACCAACGAGCTCCTCGAAAGAACGGAGAATTAAAAACCTTTTCCTGGTATTTCTTCTTTACCTTGGGATAACGAAAGCAGTTGCTATTACGTCAACCTTGTGTTGGCAAAAAGGTCCAATATTTACTAGCTTTAAGTCTAGATTCGCCTTTTAGGATTTTGAAACAAAACAGTAGATCATTTACGATCCGCCTGTACAGTAGACTATCTAGGCCGAATAATTTTAGTCGTTCTTTGTACCTAGGACACGTTCGAATAGAATTGGAACAGTTTACACAACGACTGAACAAGATCTTTGTAAAGGTCTTTTCAATTTTTTCTATTTGCTTCCTGGTGGAAGGACCCAAAGCAGTACTCCAATACTGGTAAAACGTAAGACTTACACAGTTTGATCAGTATCGTGCTGTCATTACATTTCAGGATTCTGCAAATCGAAAAAAGGACAGAAAAAGCTCTCCGTACTATTATATCAATGTGATTATTGAAATCTAATCCACTGTCCAAGAAAATTCCAAGATCGAACAAAAATTTTATCGAACATAATATCCACTCGGTCGGCAGCTGATGTCGGCATGAAACCACTTAAGCTGGTATAATGACGTAATATATCACCTTTCTATATTGTTTGCGAATTCTTTTCATTTTTTATCAGCTATGTTACTAGAAAGATGTTTAGTTACTGTCGTTTTTCAGTTTTTTTTCTTCAGTACTGGATCTTTCTTAGTTGCATGGCGATGTGTGAAAAGTTGTGCGCACCTTTGAGTGCAATAAATAAATGAACAAATAAACACCCTGCCCGGTAAGCAGGGCGCGCGAGTTCGAGTCCCAGTAGCAGCCAACTGAAGCATAAAGAAGATGTAATCAATAAAATTATTTTTAAAAAATAAAGAAATATTTTAAAAACATTCCAGAGCACTATGTACGTTATCAAAGAGTTGTCTAGAGCCTCACTAATTTATAGAGAAGAGACAGTTCTAACGAAAGATACAGGACCTTAAAATAATGGAAGGTCTCGCTCAGAATATGTGATCGCCCAGAGGAACGGGCATAAAAAAAGCTCCACTGATTTTTTCATAATTCATCCCAAGATTTGAGGTATTAAAAAGTGTTCTACTAAGCCATCTCCTTGTACAAGAAAAAGAAAGGGGTTATTTAGACTGTACACTTCGATCTGAAGCTCGACAGATACGAGTGCCAACGGAAAGCTCACAAGTTTTATTTGGTAGAAAAACGAGCACTTCTCAGAAGAACAAATACGTGTTATAAAAGGTAAACTCTGGCCAGTTATGACTTCTCGAATTTAGAAACCGAAAACGGCTGAACTTCCGGTACGATCTAATATTTTGCTGCTGCTTAGGCTCTAGCTCTCTCTATTCTTGTGCACAGAAGCTAACACGAGTTTTAGTGTTTTATTACTGCCACACAAGCCATACAGCAATTCACCTCCAAAAAGAAAGAAGCGCTAGATTTTCCTAAACATCGAATCTAAATTGATCGGAATACATCTATGCCCACGACGCCTGTTGACGGCCCACGCGCAATGCTTCAAATGAAGCTCACACAGAAATGGAGGAAAAAGTAAATAATGTGATGCGAATAAATAAAGGATAATGATGCGGCGAGACAGCAGATTGTGGCTCGAGCCGATCAGGCACATCCCAGGCCATCTCGGAGCCCTAAAGACCAGCCACGTAACCCGATAGTGGAACGTAGACGTAGGAGGTGTAACACCTGAGAGCAGGTCAGCGCTTCTTTGAACATCAACAAAATCAGCGAAGCGCGGTGAACTCGTGACACATCGTGCGACCCGATGGGGCGGTTTCGAAAACGCCCAACTCCGGGCTCCCACTGAACGGCAGCAGGTGGCTGCAACGACGGAGACAGACAGATCGACTGCCCACACAAAAGCGCGCACCAAAGCACATTCATCACACTAATCAGCACGTTCGGAAAGGAGTTGCGATGCTTCCGGGAGGGCGAGCGTGTAGGTGTCTTCGCAAGTTCACAATCAATCTCGCACATGCAACGATTTGATTGATAGGCACATGTGTGCGGCTGATTCATAACAGAGTCATAGGCGCTAGATAGTCCCGTAGAAAGAGACGGTACAAAACGTAGGACAGATCACGAGGCACGTGAAAGGCACCATATCCAGGCTTTCAAAATACTGTTTCTCTCCTCGGTGTACTGATCGACTAGCTGGCTGACGACGAGACACACTTCTGACTGGGATAACTGACCAACGCAATCAAATGTCAACCGTCTGGTCCGCGAACACAGCAGACGGAAGCAGATTATGTGGCATATCTCGTTAAATCGTTAAGGTCGCATGTGTCGTCGCTCGCTCTGCCTTTTTATTAATGAGTTCACTTCTTACAACCTTCCAGGACCTTGGTGATAACTTTCTCAGATCGATTAGCCCTCACATAGGGGAGATGTAGTGTTTCCCTGGACCTCATAAAAGAATCGTACTAGCGTATAGCGCTTCGAACGGTACCATTGAGAAATATCGAAAGATCAACTGGAAACTGACACTGAATTCAATACTAGAACCCACCCAATCGCGATTACCGCACATAAGGAATTTCAAAGAACGAGGACCCAAAGGACGGTGACTGACTAAGCCTAATCTTAACACCGAGAAGGGCATGAGAATTGAAGGCAGTCATATGCTACATGTACAGCTGTGACAGATTCTTCACGCAACGATCGTCACATTATTTACAGTGCGTACCATAATTACAGGTCCAGCTTAAGAGTTGTAATTACCAACCTTCTCATAAATTTTCCAAACATTTCGCTAGAACCGTCATAATTATGACACAGGAAAAACACTTTACACATCTTTAAACGAAATTTGGACTTCTGGCACTCCTCAAACACCTCCAAAATGTGTATTACCGTACTATGACTATAGGCCCACTTTTGAAGCACCGTTGAGATGAAAGGCATGCTACGAGTGTACCACGAGCATCATCAGGGATACTTCTCGTGCTGATTTTATAAGATATCAAAGGATTTCGTCCTGCACTACCAATTCTGCAGGAACCATTCCTATATTTCCACTCGTAAACTTCGCCACAAATTAGAGCGAGTGATACCTTATCTCTGTTCTCGTCCAAAATCCTTGACCTTGCTAGCTGCGTTCACCAGCAAAGCAGCACCCGCTATGATAATTCAGATGCTGCACGGCGACTCAGGCAACTTCTTCGAAAAGATCTCGTGATCTTCGACTATTACAGCTTCACCGGTGGCTGAAACCTGACCCAAAGAACATTGTGTGATCCAATTATTTCAGCAGGATCATCATCGGCCTAGTGAATTCGGACAGCTACATGAGAACAATGAAAAACGCTTCTTACTTTCAAAAGCTTTCCATCGTTAATAGCGAGCATTCGCTTTTGAAACTCTCACCAGTATTTCGATATTTTGTCCACATCAATGAATCTATTATGTCAAATAACTTTGGATAATCATATTGAGAAGAACAGAGAGAGAGAGAGAGAGAGAAAGAAAGAAAGAAAGAAAGAAAGAAAGAAAGAAAGAAAGAAAGAAAGAAAGAAAGAAAGAGAGAAAGAGAGAGAGACCTAAAATGAGCGATACTTCTTCACAGTGAACATGAAAAGCGCCATCTTCGAGGCGTGGATCAACTTGTAGCACGGCGAAAACACTTAGCATAAAGGTTTATAAAATTCTGGAACTCAAATTCCCTCTAAATGTGTACACCGCTGTCTTTCTGCCCGACAACTTAGAACTCCTTGTTTGAAAAAATAGGCTACTGAACAACCTAACCATGTACTACCAAGATATTTACAGCCGGCCATATCATGAAAAAGCCTTTGAAGAAGTGAGGAATGTAACTCTTGGATACCCCTCCCCAATGAACAGGAGCGAGACAGTCGACATGGACAGCCACCAAGATGAGCACCCGTAAGAACACCAATACAATTTTGGCTCCTACACGAAAAATCGGTCAAGTCGCCCTATTTGCAATTGTAATCAGGCGATCTAGAAGGAATTGCTTCCATGAAGTGCAGCAACTCAGGCTAGGAAAAGACATACACGTCAACTTAGAGGGACCTAATAACTGCAATTTACTCCACGCTACATCCGAAGAAGAACATGTTAGAGAGAACATCGGACTTCTGAAAGTTCGCGAGCAAATTATGTGGTCAATTGAAGTGACAACACAGCTATAAATGGGAAGACCTTCTTCTTCTAATTAGATCCTTCATTAATTTCGCTAGCCTTGCGGCACATATTATTATGATTGGAGTTGTTGTACTCATGGCAAGTTGGTCAAACGTAATGGCAAGGTCAAAATGGTATATTTACAAATAAATGAAGGTTCGAAGATAACAGGACCAACGGATGGCTGAGATGAGGTTTCCAAATTAGTTCAGGTTTCTTGGACAGCTCACTAAATGGGCTCATCCCTTATCAACAGGCAGATTCGCGTTGGTCAGAACTGACTATGCCTCAAAGTGTGCGCTTTTGAGATGGAACAACTCTCGGTTGGTGACGTCCGTATCAAGTTTTCAAAAACGAACTCCATTGAACATATAAAGAAAATTGTCATACTGAATCAAAAGTTAGCTCAACAACGGAATCCTTGCCATAGCAGCCGGTTCGTACGCAATGAGAAAACGAGAACAATAGACGGGAGAGGACCAACTGCGCAAACAAAAGTGAAAACCCTTAAACGAGCAGTAACGATGAAGTGGAGCAGTGAACGGTGTCAATAACAAGATGTCAATATTGGGATCAGTCAATCGATAATCGATCGGCACCTGAACAGCTGCTTCGGCACACGATCGATACGTGGCAATGGAAAAACTGCCGGCGCTCCACAGTCGCTTTGAACTGACTGCCACATTCCCCCCCCCCCCCCTCCACATGATGCGGCGAGGTCGGGCGCGCCAAACACGTGAATTTGAAATCAATCCCGTCGGAGACACGCGAAATAATGCTCGAAACCAGTCCCTGTTGACGAACTGCCCAACCGAAGACCTTCACTGAGGGAACGAAACCAATGTAACCACAAAAGCTAGAAAAGTTCGCAAGAAAGACGCTCCCACGCCATTTCACATGGTGAGTGTGTGACGGAAAATACGCTCAGATTGGGGCTAATTCTTCAGAAGAAACGGGGAAAATAGCGACACCATTGGCAAGCAGATCGCAGCGACATCGCTTCATCGACCCGTTATGAAACAATCATTCTCCCACCTCTCCCACCGTAGGATTCCATTTCACCAATAATTTACCAGTGGAATGGAATGCAAATAGAAAATTCTAATGTGAAATGGAAAATTCATAAACATCAGAGCATTCCTGACGTTTGGACAAGAAAAACTACACAAAAAAACGTGGGCCTGCGTACCGACGAATCGGTTGTAATCGACGCATATCAGTAGCGCACTCCTATGGAGTTGAGTTGCAGTGCTGCTAGAAAAAGCATAATTCCTTCCATAACAGTGCAATAAAACAGATTGACACCAAGGGCCGCTGACTGTTCGTCGTCACACGACGTAGGGACCTCAGTGTGAGGTCAGTTGAAATGGGGTTAAATATTTTATCGCCAGTTTTTTCTCCACTATCCTTTGCTTACCCTAAATCTGCAGCCGTCTCAATAGTAACCTTCAACGCACAAAGAACGGGGTGCTGAACCCACACCGCGATTGCATACGCAGGTAGGGCAATCACTGAAGCTGACCTCTGTGTTCAGAAATGGCCAAGAGAAGTTGCTAGGGACGTAGCTGATTCGTCTTATCCATGATAAGATGCCGGATTCATCAATCTAGATCACGAACATCGCAGACTACGCTAAAGCTTGCAATATACCCAGAAATTCCTCTTCCCTTTTACCGCGTGCTTAATCGGCTTGCTTAATCGGCAGCTCGACCCTCTCAGGCCTCATACATAGTCTTGCGGCATGTTGCTTTGCCGAAATTAGCTAGGCCTCGACTTCATGGGTGCAGTTCTCAAACGTTTATGGTCAAGTTAATGTAGCCACAGTTCTCGGCCACAATAATGTAGCCGCAGTTTTCAGCCCCACCACAACGGGAAGTGGATCTCACCACGATAGGAAGAAAAAGGACGAGATTGCGATGAAATGCCGCATGACTCTGTTGCAGGCCATAAGAGAACAACCGGCAAGTTCATCGAAAAAAACTGCCGTGCAGATGGGTGGCATTTCACCTGCATCTCACACAAACTCTATGATGGAAGTTTGAAAGACGTTTTTGGCAAGTTTTAACCCATTTCGAATTCTCCGCCCAGAGCGGTTCAACTGCAGGGAAACTCCGCTCAGCTAACGACAATGTTTCACGGTTAATAACTACAAGCGTCTAAGTAGAAAGTTTGGAACGAGCGAGGACGAATTGTTTTGCAACTTATGGTGCGCATACACTGGGCGATTTTTACGAAACGATGGTCGTCTGATCTGCATATAACAGCAAACTGGTTAGCGGGACTTTAGCGTTTGAGAGATTATCTGTTATTCTATCACCATCCCATCTATGAGCGAAGTAACACGAAGTAACAACTATGCCATGGTATGCAAGCCATCAGCACTACGACATATTAAAAGTTTATCGAACGTAACCAAATGTAAAAGAACAATGCCTGCCACAGACGGCTGCAACACATAACGAAAGCTACCTCATCCAAAGTGGTTGCGAGAGGACCGGTCTCCACCTAACTTCATACAACCGCAACATAAGTTTGCTTACGATGTTGTTTCACCCACCAGGACAAGGGGAGGGCGTTCACCGATAAGGCAGGTCATACTTGGCGGGGGCGTGCTACTGAGGAATAACTGAATGTGTGTTACTGACCCAAATATATCAAATACTTAGCAAATATGTGGAGAACAACTGCAACGACAATTAAATTGGTACTAAAGATGCCAGATAACTATGAAAGCGCTGATAACAAGAAGGTGCTATTGTCTAATGGCTACTACGAGTTTGAAAAAAATCGAGATGGAAAAAGAGGATTTAAAGCATAGAAAATCGGAACTGGAACAGTGACCTTAATTAACCACTTCATCGCATCAAATGCACAGTTACCACAAAATCTCTGCCATCTCCTAACTGGAGCACTCCTAGAACAAAGATCTCGGACTGTATTTTTAAGCTTTTTTTTCTCCAAAGTATTCACAGTCGCAAGCGAAGGGAGTTCTCTAGTCACTTCTACATTAATTTGAAGTAGTCCATGATCACTAACTTTTGTTTAGAAAGTACCACCGGATGCTCTTCTGGCGTTACCAACTCTGCGACTAGCTGTGGCCGAGCTTCTTAATTTCATGTACCACGTATTTCATCGTATCTTAAACTGATAGAGAACGGAAATTAGCGATCCCTTTTCAGTCACACTAGACGATACGTAGTTTGGAGTATATTGGCTGAATACTGCATATGATTGAAGGGTAGAGGATAAGATGAACTGCGGAACGTTTAGCGCCGCGGCGTGAGAAGGAAAGCGGTACCACATAAGTGCTCAAAACTCCATATTCGGACAGCGCTCTTCCTATGGGACTGTTAGCACCCTAATAAAATCTTCGTGGTCAAACCGGTTATTGTGACCATTAGTGAATGCAGATGCCAGCACTGACCAGCGGCTGGTGGGATCGTTCACTGCGATAGCGGAGCGACAGCATCGCTTAGCATAAAAATAAGCCTGTCGACTCGGAAAACAAAGCCAACCCAACATAAGTCAACTAACCAGTTTCTGCAGAGAACTCTGCGAGCTGAAATCAATCCTAGTCGTCCGCTTGTCGCGATCCTTTCCTTTTCTCCTCGTGAACATGAGGAATGGCGAAGATACTGAAAACAGAACCACTTCAGAAGCTCACTTTCAGTCGCCAACGTAAATACTGAAATACCGCAGCAATACTCGGTAATTCTATGCAGAGCACCAAGGAAGTATAGAAAACGAAAGCAATCGTTAATGAATTTCTTGAGATGCGCCACGCATTTTACTTCTACGGTACTTCAATGCGAGCAGATCTGTGTAGTTATCGTTGATGCAAGAAGCCAATAGAAGTTGATAATCTTCTCGGAACTGTCTCTTTACATTTCAGAAACCACAGATGGAGACATGGTCCAAGTGCGCAGTGTACCTGAAATGGATTATGGATGCACACGAGACTCATCGCGTGCTGCCGATCACGCGACAAGTGCTTAGGTGTTGGATGAAAAAAATTGTGCAGCTTACAAGGGATCTTCCTAACTGACCACAATTGTAGGATACCCACGTCCACAGGATACAGACAAACAGGCGTTTTTTCTACAAGCACGGCTGAAGACAAGAATGGAGACGGTTGACTTTAGGTCTACCGTAACCCTCACGCGCGATACGTGCCTTCTGGTGCCGTCACGGACGCCCGAGATGACGCCTATAGACCTCGTTTAAAGACGCCTCCTCCCGTGAAATGATTTCTGTCAGCCTCTCAGAGTGGAGCGCGGAAACTATGCCCTAGGTCTCTCGTACGCTCTTGCACGCCCGCGATGGCGGCACGAGCAGCGGGGACAGACATAACTCCAACGCCGCGCGGACAGCACATGGCGTCGCGCCTGCTGCGAGACGAAATTGGACGAGTTGTCGCGGTCCGACTGCTTCCGACAGGGACGGCTAGTGTCTCGCGCTAGGATGTCAAAGGGTGTGCCGGCGACGTTGACCGCGCAGAAGGAAGGAGAGGATGAGACAAGTCTGGTGTCTGCTGGTGGTGAAGTGGGAGTTATTGTTACCAAAGGCCATTTATTTTATTAATTTATTTATTTTATTTATTGAAATACTCTGTATAAGACAAGAGTGGGTGCCATTGTACATTCCACTTGACTCTATCGATTAGACGGACTCAACGTTGCCTTAAAATTGTCCTGCAATCATCAACTGATGTTGCACGAAGAACCCGTCAAACTTTCCGGAAAACTTGCGAAGAAGAGCCTCTTCTTTCCGTGCTTCATTTCTTATACTTGTTTTTTTCGCACAGTTTGTTTCTTCGCGTTTTCTATGTCCTTTCAATCCACTTATGAAATAAACATCACAAAAAATTGTGAAAAAACTGACTGGTGGGTAAGTATGAAGAACTAACATGTAGCAATCAAACGCGAGAAGTGACCGAGGAAATCCAAAAAGGCGAGTCTCCGACAGAGAAAAGTGAGGGCGCATGCAGATAAATTGGAAGAAGAAGATGGCCAACAATCCTCGAAACACGAGAACGATGTCGACTGCCTATTTCCACGAGTTGAAATAAGTAGATGGTTTCCTCGATATCGCAACAGTACTGCGGAAGCTCATCCAAAAAATTCGACTAGAATGCGTTTACATTAAGAAGAAGTAATAATTCAAAAACAGTGCGTGAAATTTCGTTAATGCAGTTTAACGGAAATTTTTGCCGTTAAATTTCGGAGAATTTTTTGAGGAAAAATTCCGGTAAATCCGGTTAATCGTTAAATCGTTAATCGTTAAGAGCGCACCCCTGGAGGGGAGCAGCGCAGGGCAGGCACCCTGAGGGCACCGCTCAGGAACGTGGGCAGTATCCGTCGGCGGCACCAGCGTCGGCCCCGAAGGTGACGCTGCAGACTCAGATTTCTTCGGTCATCACTCTCAAGGCATTCGCTGTGCGGACCACTGCGCTGACCCTTGCAGCACTCGCGGACTACGAATAGGCAGATAGTCGCCTCGGAATCTGCTCAAACCGACTAGTGCCGGACGATTAATCGAGTAGCCTAGATTGCTTCTCGACTCGTCACGCATGCCGGCGAGTATGAGCAGGCGACAGCACTCTTTACAATTCAGTCTGCGATGTGCCCTTACATATTGCACTGAAAGCATTTACCGCGCTCACCTGGGAATCAGGGTTTCGGATAATCTGTGAACGAAGTAAGCTCCAGTCGAACCTAACCGACATATGAGCAATTACAGCCAAGCTCGCTCAAATTTCAGCAACAAAGGCAATCCATTAGTGACCTCCAGATGTGCCTCAGAATCCATGTCAGTTGTAAAAGGTTTGTGGCGCTATCGCAATGTGGTATGGCCAGGCCACCACTTCCTCATAACATCGTGGTATCTGCAGTCTTCTATACTTATGCTCGAATGACCCATTCGAATAGGTATTCGAATGATTTTCATTCGAATTTGAATATTCGAATTCGAATATTCGAAAAATCGCGTTTTTCGAATGTATTCGAATTCGAATGTTCAAAAAATCGCGTTTTTCGAATGTATTCGAATTCGAATATTCAAAAAATCGCGTTTTTCGAATGTATTCGAATTCTAATATTCAGAAAAATCGCGTTTTTCGAATATATTCGATTTCGAATGCTCGAAAATTTTCGGTATTCGAAACCATTCGAATATTCGCAATTTCCCAGAAAGCAAAAATTATTCAAGTATTCGAAAAGTGTCATTCGAATGCCCAACAAGAATTTGTGTATCGGCGTATTTTGAAAAGGCTTGGTGGGTTTCTCGGGTAATTTGGGTCGCCAAAACGGTTCTGTCTGTGAATCAAAGCTGTGGTACGATGGTGGCTCGGTGCCATCGTACGATGGTCGCCATTTGAAGGTACGATGGTCGCCATTTGAAGTGGGATTCGCATGGATACGTCGGCCGTATGCCGGACTTCACAAAGGGCAGGCGGCGTAGGTCGGCCGGATGTTATCGATCGATTTTATCGATTTTTGTTCTGAATTCGCCATTTGAAGTGGGATTCGCATGGATACGTCGGCCGTATGCCGGACTTCGCAAAGGGGAGGCAGTGTATGTCGGCCGGATGTTATCGATCGATCTATTTTTCTGAAGTTTACCGTAGTTTATCAATATGTTGGCTGAAGAAAAATTACATTCACAAGTTCATCGCAAATAAGAAATATTTATTCCTACCACTTACTTGGGTGAATCACCAGAACGAAATGAGACTGGCCCTCATGGGTAGGCTTTTCCTAGCTACTTGTACTACATTTTGTGGCCGCAAAATCGACAGTGTGATATTTCACATTTGCAGATGAGCAGGACAGACTTGCTACAGATTTACATGTAGTACTTTGTCGTCAGTCCTTCATTAGCTGCCGCTAGGCAAAAGCATTGTTTCATGAAAGTTCTTTAACAGTCAGTCTGCCACCAATTTCAAAAACGATTGTTTTAAAGTGACCTAGAAGCTTACAGTGGCTCAACCAGATAATGTTCCCTTCAAATGTGTTGTAAACCTTTCGTTTGTTCCTCATAAGCAGCAATTAACAAAACACTAGTATTCCTTTGAGAAAAATTCGTATTCCAGTAAGCAAGGAAATTAGACGCTTCCATAAGCCCTTTGATCGTTCTACGTGTAAGTTCTCTATCTCTATTTTTTCTCTATTTTTACGACTCACATGGGGGTTTATGAGATGCCTGTCGATAAAAACCTCGTGCTTAACTAGGAAGGGATCCGTTATGTATTCCCTTTTCTGTGTTACCTTCTATCATGTCTATAATACAGCTTGATTTTTCATTCGAATTCGAATATTCGAAAAATCGCGCTTTTCGAATGTATTCGAATTCGAATGTTCCGAAAAATCGCGTTTTTCGAATATATTCGATTTCGAATGCTCGAAAATTTTCGGTATTCGAAACCATTCGAATATTCGAAATTTTTGGGAGAGCATAACTATACAGTCTTCTGCTGACCCATTTGTTCTCACACGGTCTCATATTCACCATTGTTTGGCTCCTTTTTCTTCACTTTGTTACAAAGAAGATAAAGAATGGCCCTTCACGCTCACAACGAGAGCATGAGGATTACTTGCAGGCATGTGCTCCTACACCCCAAAATGGTTTCCCAAGGCTCGCCTTTTTTCTTCAAGACCATTAGAACTTTCGACTAAAAGCTCCTCTGAGACTCGAATCGACGCTATAAGCCCTATTAGTTATCCAGAATAGTTGGGCCGTAAAGCTGTCGCAAACGCCTGGCCACGTCCAGAGCTTGGCTAGCCGTTTATACCCTCAACATCAAGCATGGTAGCTTTCTCCGAATAGTGAAGAAAGTTGAAAGTATGTAATACCCATGCAGATTAATGCTGAGACAACGCCTAAAATTGAGACTGACGATGAAGCCAGAGCAGGAGACGAACGAATGTGCTACATCGACGGATGAAGCAGATGGTGAGCAAATGCAGCCTCGACGTGGAAAATATCTGCGAACTAGGGGAACCGGGTCACAAATTGAATCCGATTCCTCACAGTGGAAAAGCGAAAATCGCGTCGGATCGAGTTCTGGTTTTTTGGCAGAATATTTCTGCAATTCGGCCCGAATGATAGGCACGAACGGAAACGGAAGCAGGAACTGTACCTTTTTGCCCGTGAGAAAGGCGTACTCCTAGCGATTGATGCGAAGTTAGAGGTGAGTTTGGAATGCTCGGCATACACAGAAATGGAAGCGGCGATGAGATCAGACGAACGTTGGGATGATAAGAGCACGACAAGTAACGTGGAGGATCAGGGGAACAATCGATCGTCCGTGAGTGATCGGGAGGAGGAAGCAGGGATCTGACGCGCAAGGACAGCAGAGGAGGACGCAGTAGCCGCTCTCCAGCTGGATCCTGGGACGTCCACAACCGAAGGAGGTCCGGCTCCAGGTGAAGCGCCAGGCACCGGAGTTTTGTGGGGTGGTCACGACGGGGCGACCCCCCCACTGCGCAGTGGTCGCGTACCGCGCCACACGGGTGGGTTCGAATGGCGCGCTGGAATTCGGGATACGCTCCAGTTCGGTTCAGAATGGCGGCAGACAGCGGGCAGCTGCGCGATTCTCCTCCTCCGCCTGGCTGGGAAGATGCTATGACTCGAGAAAGCTCCTTTCCCCGACACCTTTAACTCCTTCGAATTCCAGCTAAGGAATACGCATACCAGAAGCTACGGGCGCAACATGGTTTCGGTGTGGAAGAAGGAGAGGTGTATGCACGCATTCGTGGGGTTTATATCCTTGATATACTATCTACCATACAGTTGCTACATGTCGTGCCATCTTAGCACTCAATTTTTGAAGGATTAATTTACTCTTGTAAGAGACAACTCTGAAAGATATTAGGCTGTCCGGAAAATTCTCACTGTTTTGTGTTACTATTTTTCATTCGTCTATTATTAAGTAACAAGTGCTCCGTCAGACCTATCGGCGTGCCTCGCACTTACGCGATGTTGCAGTAACACTAAGCTAAGACAATCACATCGAGCTAGCTGCTCTACTTGAACAGCTTTTTTCCTTACCTAGGAGTACAAAAGGCTCGCAGTACGTGCGGTCTCCCATACTACTGGTCTCCCTTAGTGAAACGGTCCCCCATTACTGGTACTGGGCCCCCGCAATGATCCACCTGTAGCGGACAACGTCTCCGGCACACCTTCTGAATCCCCAAGCACATTGGACAACGTCTTCGGCACGTCTTCTGAATGCCCTGGCACGTAGAAGATGTCTGGGTATTCTCCGCTATTTTCGCACCTCATAATTCAATCAGTATCGATTGATGGCGATCAAAACTTTAAAAACGAACTTCAGATTCGTGTTCAGCGACCTCGATCACTCCCAGTGGTGAAGTTTCGGACCGCCTGGACGACATCCTCAAAAAATCGATAGTTTGATCAATATCGATTGATGGCGATCGATACTTTAAAAACGAGCTTCAGGTTCGTGTTCAGCGACCGCGATTACCCCAGGGCTGAAGTTTCCAGGCAGGAAGAAGACGTCTGGGTATTTTCCGCTATTTTCCCGCACCGTAATTTGATCAATATCAATTGATGGCGATCGATACTTCAAAAACAAACTTCGATTTCGTGTTCAGCGACCTCGATCGCCCCAGGGCCGGAGTTCCCAGGCCGGGAGAAGACGTCTGGGTATTTTTCGCTATTTTCGTGTCGTAATTTCCTTATTTTTTCCCCGATTATCTTCCCCGATTTTCCCCCGCTAATTTCTGCGGGGGCGCGGATCGGTAGTGTGACTCATCGCTTAGCGCGTTATTATAGAGTATGAAAATTCAACTTGCATTGCGCATTAATGCTACTTTCTGTACAGAATTTTTCGCTCTATCTGACTAAATAATTTGTGTTTCAATGGTGGTTCACATTTCCGTTTTTGAAGGGCTTATTGAAGTATGTCGAAAGAGCAATTCCGAGCGATGTTTTGTTTTGACTTTGTTTTTATTGGCTTCAAATTGGGATAATCCGCAGCCGAGGCGGCTCGACTCAGTCAAGTGTGGGGATGCCTAATATGTGGTGTTGGAAAAAGCACTGTGCCCCAGTGGTTCAGTAAATCTCGGACCGGAGATTTCAGCCTCGAAGACGACACCCGTAGCGGTCGACCTAAAGCAATTCTGGACGACGAGTTGAAAGAATTGGTGGAAGCTGAACCATCCCAAACATTTCACGGGACCGCTAGACGTCAGTGAAACTGCTGTTGCGGATACTTCGAAACGTCTTGGGAAGGTGAAGAAGCTCGAAAAGTGGATGCCCCACGAGTTGAGTGAGCGGCAAAAATTATCACGTTTCGAGGTTTGTTCTTCTCTACTTTTTCTCAACAAAACTGACCCGTTTTTGGATCGAATCATCACATGTGATGAAAAATGGATTTTGCATGATAACGGGGACCGTTCCGCACTTGGCTGGACGCCGACGAACCCCTAGGCATTTTCCAAAGGCGAACCTCCACCAAAAAAAGGTAATGGTCACTGTGTGGTGGTCGGCGGCTGATGTGATCCATCGGAACTTTTTGGCACCAGGCCAAACGATCGGAGTGGGTTCCTTCTGTAAGGAAATTGACGAAATGCACCGAAAATTGCGCCAACTTCAGGCAGCATTGTTCAACAGAAGAGGCCCGATTCTTTTGTACGACACCTCCCGCCCACATGTGTCACAAATCACTACTCAGAACGAAAACGAATTGAGGGTTGAAGTTCTGCCTCACCCGTGATACTCTCCATACCTCTCAACAACTGATTACCACCTATTCGATCACTTTCAGAACTTTCTCGCTGGGAAAAGCCTTCACCAATCAGGAGCAAGCCAAACAGCTTTCGTGGATTTCGTCGAATGTCGACCACCTAATTTTTTCGCTGATGAAGTCGACAGCTGGCCCTTTGGCAAAAGTGTGCTGATTCGAACGGTGCTTATTTCGACTAAATCCGATAAGATTTGAGAAAGTTATGGTAGTTGAAAGTGAATTACTCAAAACGCTGACAACTTTCCAGACAACCTACATAGTACGAATCTAGTTTGGCTGGAGTGTGTTCTACTTCACTATCCCCTCCTATGAGTGTTCTGCGAAAGACAGCAGTTGCCTCATTATGCAAGAGCCTTCGCACAAGTTCAAGGAAACTCGTGATGGTGTATGAGAAAGGGAATTAAATGCACCAACTGGCGTCCCCCCAACTACATAGGGCTAGCATTGTAAAAGAAAATGTCATCGTAACAGAGCGCATCCCCAGACCCTGTTGCTCCCAGTTCCGAAATAACTGCAGGACAAAATCGTCGCTGGTCAACTCACCACTTCCGTGCAACTCGCCGCGAACTAGCAGCGAGATGCGGCGATTATAGGGTGACACGTCGTCGTTGAACAACAGACTCATAATCACTTCCATGCGGATATCAGTGATAATGCAACGCAGATTTCGGACAGGGAATGGCGCGCGAGACAACATGATATCCACATCTATTATATTTGGTCAGTTTTAGTGCGCATAACTATTCTCCTTGTCCACAACACCGTAGCAGCGGAGCGTTTAATGGAGGTTTGTCTTCGTCGCCTGGATCAGTTCTGTAGTGCTGAAATTGTGGCGGTAGCTCCACACAAAACTGACCGGGCCCTGCTATTTTATTTCGCTCCAGGATTGTCTGGACAGAACTAAAGGGAAGAATCTTCGTTGCGGCATAGAAAACTGACAGCAGGATGGCACTCTTAAGCAGGTCAAGCGCGAGGCTGTTCTGTAAACCTCCCCAGCCTACCCATTCCAAAGGTTTGGGTTTCAGAATAGGTCGGCACGGGGCCGCTGAACAAGTTCCCTCCAATGAACACTCTTTGTTGTTGCCTGGTGTGGATGGAGTCGCGCAGCAGTAAATAAGCCTGACAGCCGCGATGCGGCGGTCACCTGTGGATGTCTCAGGTCGCGCAATTACCGTCGTCCGCGTGTCAAGGACTGCCTCCGCGGCTTCGATTAATGAACGCGTGGACAGGGAGTCCACCCTGGTCAGCCGAACGTGTCTAAATGACTCGCTCAAAAAGGCGATCATACGAGGCTGTCGTCCTCCTGCTCTTCAAAGGAGGAAGAAGATTATACCCCCTGACTTTAATTCAAATTCGAATGAGGTCCTTACTCGGTACTTACGTCAGGAATCTTTTCACTAAACACTAAAAACATGTTCTGATATTTATTAGGTTGTAACGAAATAAATGGCACTAAACCACTGTAAATTTAAACAGTTAATATCTCGGCTTGTAGTCAAGTTTATTAATCGAAATAAAAACCATCTGATTCTACACATCTTTGCCAACGTGAAACAAGCTTTTTTATCCCAGTAGCATAAAAATCAGAAGTTCTGGAATTGACGAAATCTTCGAAGGCACTTTCGGCATCCTGTTGGTATTTGAATATTTTCCCTACCAAGAAGTCGCCAAGATGCTTGAAGAAATGGTAGTCTGTTGGGGAGAGGTCGGGAGAAAACGGAGGATGTGGTAGAGTTTCAATGCTCAGCTCATTCAATTTCTGCAACGTCATTCGTGCTACATGGGGGCGAGCATTGTCGTGCAGAAGGAGAACTCGCCTTCGGTTTGCCATAGCCGGCCGGATATCCTTCAACTTTCTCATCATTTCTTCAATTTCAATGCAGTACTTCTCTGCCGTGATGGATTCACCGGGAGGGAGGAGCTGTGGTGAATAATTCCCAGCGAACACCACCACACTGTCACCATTACTTTCTTTTGGTGCAATTCCGGCTTCGCAAAAACCTTGGGGCTCTCATCGCTGTCCACCCACTGTGAAGATCGTCGCCTGTTGTCGTACATTATCCATTTCTCGTCACAGGTTACGATGCGATCAAGGAATGGGTCCGTTTCGTTCCGCAGAAGCAGTGCGGACGAGATCTCATATCGTCGGTTTCTTTGCTCCTCAGACAGCTCGTGAGGCACCCATCTTTCCAGCTTTTTGGTCTTTCCAATTACCTTCAGATGCCGGGCAGCTGTGTTGTGACTGACGCCAAGAACCTTCGCTATCTCCCTGGTACCTTTGTGTGGATCCTCCTCTACCACATCTCTCAGCTTGTCCTCATCAACATCACTATGCCTCCCACGACCCTCATGTTCTTCCAAGCTCTCATCTCCATTCCGGAACTTCTGATACCAACGATACGCCGTCCGAATTGTGGAACATCCTTGACCGAATGCGGCGTTGATCTTCTCGTCCGCCTCCTTAGCCGTAGTGCCCAGCTTGAATTCATGCAAGTAAATGCCTCGGATTACCCTTTTGTCCATCTGCAAAAAAGTCAATAAAACTCTAATGTTTTCCCACTTTTACATAGAAAATTTGGTGCTCACCGGTAGAGCAAAGTTTGCGCTTCTAAATGATATGCCACATGTTACGGTTTGTTCTTGATCAAACGCGTAAAGACGCGCCAAAAAATGGCGCGAGCCAGTGCCACTTAATTCGTTACAACCTAATAGGAGAAGGTATGCATCTTTTCGCGTGTAGCGCAGCCGGACGAGGTGCCGGCTGTTGCTTGCACCCGTCCGGCTGCGCTACCAGGTTCTTGGTTCGGATTCTTCGCCCAGGCCAAACATGTCTTCCATCCCTTCGGAGTCGGTGAAGTGGTAAGGACTTGTCTGGAAAAGGTAAGTCGCTAAGTTGTCATGGGCTGGCCGCCGCATTTCATTGTCATTGTATAGCCAAATACGCATTCAAATTACCACCACGACATCCCGCAAAAGTACAATGCGTGGCGTATCTCAAAAGGGATTGAATAACGCCGACCTTCATCCTTTATCCTTATGCATCACTTGCAACTACAAAGACCAATGAAATTTCCTTTTAACAAAGGATCCCATGCAACAGTTATGCATGTCGGCGCAGTCCTACCAGAACGGTTCTCTTCGGTCCTCCTCAACTGAGCCACGCACTCGACTTTAGGTTTGGAAAGTGGGAGATGACGCGAATACATACATATGATGGCTGCAGAACGAACCTAAATTGCAAGCAGCGATCAGCCGAAAAAATCAAGCCACTCATTGCTCGAAGCCGAACTTGCTTCGAAGCGGATTGTCTGTTGCAGAAGAAACTTCATAACGAGAGCTCTTCCCGTAAACTTCACTTGGGCCTATGAAGTAAAAGCTGTTGGATGAGGAGGAATTTGGACACACCTTCTAGCCATTAAACTCCTTCTCTTTGTCCAGGTTATTCTACATTGTAAAAGACAATCAAGGTCTTATATGTGTTTAATCATACGAGATGGTGTTGCTCATCGTTTGGAAGTTGAGTTGGCCTGCGTGCGGGCCGAACCAAAGGTCGATTGATGTCGCACTTGAGATCGTCACCCTCGTCCTCGACATACCCTCTCCACAGGTGTAATGTTAGCTTGAACGGAAAGTTCTGGCGGTTTTGACTTCTCCAAATCAGACGATCATAACTTTCTTCATGCTCACTGGACTCAGTCGGCAGAAGAACCATTCGAATCAGCACGCTTTCTCTAAAGCGACACTAGTCGACTAATTCTATCATAAAACTGGGTGGCCGAGATGTGACAAGAGGCTGTTTTGCGTGGTGACGACTTGCGAATGTTCTATCAGCGAGGAAGTTCTGAATGTGCTTAAAAAGGTGGTGTTCGGTTGGCGCAAGGTCTGAGGAGCATGGCGGGGAGGCTGAACATCAACTCCTGGTTCGCTTAAATTTCGGATGGTAATTTGCGAAACTTGTGGGCGGATGTTGTAGGGCAGGAGAATGGGACCTCTTCTGTTGACCAGTAGTGCCGGCTGCACCCACGCAATTTTCGGTACTTCTCGGCGATTTCGTCACAGTAGGGCTCTGCTGTGATGACTCGGCCTGGTTCCAGAAAGTTGTAGTGAATCACGCCAGTCGTCAACCAGCCACTGATGCCGTCGTCTTTTTCCGATGGAACTTTCTGCTTTTGGGAAGTGCCTGGAGTGCCGTTGACATCAACCCACTGTTCTGATCGCCTTCGGCTATCGTACAGAACCCAATTTTCATCACACGTACCAACTCTATCCAAAAATGGGCCGTTTTGAAACCGGAGATGCAAAGAAGAACGGATTTGGAAATGCGATAGTTTCTGGCGGTCAGTCGAATAGTGAAGCGCCCACTTTTCGAGCTTTTTCACCTTTCCGAGGCGTTTCAAGCCAACGGCAATTACTGACCCCTAGACCTTCCACATACTGTTTGCGATGGAATAGCTTTCACGAAGGCCTTCAAATCATTCTCCTGGATTGCTGTAGGTCTTCCGCCTCGGGGGCATCTTCGAGGTTGAAATCCCCAGAGCGAAATTTCTGGAACCACCGTTCCACGGTGCTTTGCTTTCCCAACACTATTCGATCACCACACATAGTTGACTTGCCGGGCTGTTTAGACGGCGGATTGGCCCAGTTTGAATGAAATAAAATGTAAATGAATTAAATTGACCGCGTTTATTTCTCGCTGAAATAAAATGTCTTTCGGAATTGCTCATTCGACTTACTTCAATAAACAACCGAAGAAACACAATTATTAAGCATAGGCAAAACAAAAATTATTCCGCCAGATAGAGCGAAGAATTCCGTATCAGACGTTATGTAAAAATGCGAAGTAAGTTGAATATCGATTCAGTAATAAACGAACGAAAAGTGTTTGCACAAAAACCGCCAGAACCTTTAACCTAATAGCATGTGTTGCATAGGCGAGCGAAAAGCGAAGGACATGAGGGCTAACAAAAGAGCTTAACTGAATAGATTTCTGGATTTTTCAAAGATCTAGTTGTTCTATCCTGAAGCAGAACTATGACTCTACCACAAAAAGGAAAGACCCTCAAATATATACATATATAAGAGTATAAGAGTACATGGGTGTAATTACACCAACATTCCATCGGCTTTTGTGAGGAACAAACTTTTCAATTTATGCACCCTTGCCTCTCGTAGGAAAAGATGCAATCTAATCACTGTCTATAAGCTAATCAATGGTATGTTGGATCTTCCTCTTCAGGAATTTTTTTCACTATCTAACTCGAACACTAGAGGTGGTCAGATGAAGATTCAAATTCCAAAAGCCGGAAGTAATATAGGGTCGATATTTTTTACAAAACGAGCTGGAACCGAATTTCCAAAATTTTCGAAGAAAAACATTCTACCAAAATCATTAAGGCAATTCAAGAGACTTGATGACAGTTATCTTCAGGATGTTCCTTATTAGTTTACTTCCTACTGTTACTGTTGTCTGTCGTCTGTGGCTAACAATGTATGTTTTATTCGTTCTGATATGTTTTTAATGGTCATATTTTGTTGTGCCATCTTTTGCGTGGATCTCCACGTATAGATAAATAAATAAATAAATAAATAAATAAATAAATAAATAAATATGTGTGCTCCTATGTCCTATGAATCCTATCTAAGCTTCGAAGCAAAAACGATGAAGAAGGGGAAGAAAAGGGAAAAGCAGTCTTCAACGGAGAAAATGGCAGGCCTATGCACTGTATGTTTTCTGGAACAACATGATTGGTCGTGGGAGTAGAAAGCAACATGTAGAGTACGTTCAAATTCCAGTTTAAATGAAAAAGTTCAGTCTGCAAAGCCGCTAGGGGAGCGACAACTCCGGACACTTGCGGGCTATGGTCATTCGTGGCGGAGTAGAACAGTAGAACAGAGGTTCGAACGCTGAGGCCAGTGCACTGGTTCAGGGTCACAGAGAGCAATGGTTGATCGGGTTGGCGATAATTGCCTCACCCGGAGCGGTTGTGGAGGGTTGGCAGCGACTCTCTCATCTGTGTGTAGCGGTGACGAAGTGACGAATGTTCCGCAAACTGCAGGCGTTTGTTGTTGAACGTCATCAGTCTGATAGGACGGACTGGAACAACACTGGCCTTCTCGAGTGCGTCCTCCCAGGATGGAATGTCTTATAGATGTTGTATGTAAGAAGTGAACCACATGTGGATATGGAGAAAGGAAAGGCCTATGTTATACTTCGGCGACGGGGTTGTCGGCGACGTCGGCGGCAGTGTTACAGGGTTTACTACGCAGTGCGTAGCAACCCGCGCAACACAGCGTCGCCGAAGTATAACATAGGCCAAAGGCGCTAATCGATTCGTCTGCGAGATCCGTCACGAATTCCGTACTTCTATGCTTCTAGTGAAAACAAAACGTACTCGGCCTATACAATCACATACTTACAATGGCCGGAAGATGGACATGTCAGTGTTTAGTCCTTCCCAGATTATTCTGTTACCAATTAGTTGAGGTGTTGAAGACTGATAGGCTCGGATGGGCCTAGAACCAAGATCCTCTAGCTACTAATACGTCCCCCAATATATGGCTACTGTTAGCAATGGTGCTCTTAAAAATGAATGCCCAGTTCAATTTGAATTTCAATCAATCAAAATCATTTCCCGGTGCCTTCCTGACCGTAGGCAGCATCGGAAAGTAGGAGCGACAGCGAATTACAACCAATTAAAGCATCGACCAGACCCGCACCAGCCAGCCTCCGAATGGCGCGCTCATTTGATGCGGCCTGGATGGCTGACGCATTCCCACCCTCTGATGTCGCCTGCATTCGCGACTAGGACACATTCCCCTCACCGGCATTCACTTTCACTAGTTCAACAAAAGCGGACTTTAGAAAGGGCATAGTGAGTGAGCCTAGGAGGAGAGTTGATGTACAGAACATATTGTAGTGGTGCTCGAACGGTTATATTCGAATAAGTATTCGAATAGCTGAATATTCCGTCTTTCTAGATGTTCGAATATTCGTTCGAATTCGAACATCAAAAGGAAGCCGTATTCGAATATTATTCGTTTTTCGAATAATTCAACATTATTCGAAAATCGAATGATTTTATTCCAATATAGAAAAGATTTTCAATCTTTAAGCACAGAAACTAATTCTAACAAATTGTTCGACTATTCGAATATTCGAATAAAAAATGGGGTTTACTCGATTTTTGGTGATTCGAAGAAATTGATGAGCGAGTAAATTCGATAGTTCATTCACTCGAAAACTTTCGACAACGAATCAATTCGTTCATTAATTCGTTCGACAAAGTTTCTCAAAAGCACAGCCGCGTAAGTCTGCAGACATTGACTCAGAGCGGTGCATGTATCGCGATGTACCAGCTCTTGTAGGAACTCATCAAGCTTTTCAAAATTTCAAAAGCAACAAAATCAGTCATGAGGAAGAAGGAGGATAAGGGCACTCCAAGTTTCTAATGCGGGAATGATCTGTAGTCGAGCATAACTTTAAAGGGCGTTGCTGTGTGTTTATGGAGGGTTTTTGGCGCTGCTTTCTTTACAAGCGCGGTAAGAGAAGTCAATATATCTAGAGGCATCTGTGCATACATACATATATATCCAACACGTCATTTCTACTACCAACTACTGCCTTTCAGGCGTTCTTTTAGTTAGTTTAGTAGGGCTACGTCTCGTCCACTTCTCTTTCCTATTCTCTTTTCTGAGAGCAGTCCCAGCCAATAAGTAGCAGCACAGCACCCAATACTGAAACTGTGTACATGACGGAACATGAGGAGCTCGAGGTTTTCATTTTCGCGTTTCGACTGAATCGTAGTCTGCAGAGGCGCATAGATTCACAGCCATCCACCATTAGTCATCCCCTTCCAGCGTCTGGAGATCCATCTAGACCTAGTGGTTGGCGCAACATTATTAGCAACACCACAACCAACCAGGCCGAGGTTTCAAGCATAGGAGCTATGTATGGACTACTTGAGAGATCCGTCACCTCCTCAACACATTTTATGAGTTGTCATAGTGGCGTGCTTTCGACTGAAAGTGTCAGCCTAAGCCGATGGAAAACGGCCCACGTGACTTAGTCATGCGAGGAGCGTAACACAAAGGTTCGGCTGAAACAGTGGCAAAACCGCCCTTTTTATATTTTTGTACCAGTTTCACGTCAAACATTAAACGCAGCTCATCTAACAATAAGACAAACCTTATGCTTCTGAAATCAATATGAACGTATTCCATGTCGGAAAGAGCTTTTTGAAGGTCAAACTACAGACTCTCCAAGATGGTCAGAATAACTTTTTTGTTCAAAGAAAATTTTATGTAACCTTCTTTGATTTTTAAGTAAATACATACTACAAGGCAGCAAACAGTTAGTGCGTTAAAAAGAGGTCGCGCCATGGCTGCCATTTTTTCATTCAGTCGATGGTGTAAGTGCTGCTTACAAGATGCATTAATGTGAGGATAGGTGTGTTGTTTGCAACTGTTTTTTTGCATCGTTTACAGGTGTTAAACTCAATGCAACAGAAATTCTGCTAACAATCGAATAAAGCTCGCGACGCCTTGAATGAGGACATAGCGTAATCTCTTCTTCTAGCACCAAAAGATGGACACCTTCCTGTACTTTAGAACAGGCTCTAAGCCATTATTTTTCTTCAAAAATGAGATTTTCACAAAATTTAAATGAACGTGTTCACTTATTGGGCAGGTGAAGTAAAAGGTCAAAGAAAGTCATACTAAATTTTCTTCGAAAAAATTATTCTAAGCTTTTTGGAGAGCCTTTAATTTAAAACGAAGTAGAGCTCGTTTTGATTCTGAAGATACCAAAAGCGATAAACTTGTTCAGAAGTGCCCAATTTGACGAGGAAAGCGTCCAGTCAACTGTAAGAATGAGATGAAGAGAGATTAATATTGCAGTGAATATTCAAAATATAGAAAAATATGTTCTGTACGTTTTTGATTATTCTTGAATTAAAGAGCTGAGGACCTTCACAATATAGTATGGCATGGGCGGGTCAGCCACTAAACACATGCATTCGTGCCCGTATGGAGCATATAGGAGGGGTTGCGAGGGTGCAAGATCAAGTAGCTTTGAAGGGACGTGAAGAGTAGCGCTCTTTCACGGACAAGTGCTTAGTTATTCTATTCCTGTGCCTCGCAGCATTTCTGCATAATTTTATTTGTGGTTGGTAGGGAATAGCCAAACATTTTTCGACGCGTTTATCCACTGTCAAACTCAAGATCAGCTCATACTATCGTCCTTATAGAACGCTTTTACCACCACCGCTTTTACCTACATACATACCTCAAGCTCGCCGAAGGGTTGGACAAAATGTCTGCTGGAATAATAGCTTAGATATAAAAATATATGGAGAGGCAGCTACTGGACTCTCAGGCAAGTCTGGGGTTGATTGGTCACTCCGATTGAGCCAAGGATAAGCCTGCTTGGTGAGGAGACAACAGGGGTGTCGTCTAGAAACGTCATAATAGTCGCTGACGACCTTCACTGTAAGTGCTGCGAAAGACGGTTTCTGTGATAGTTCCAGATACGGGTTACGTAACGCTGATGGTGAGCGTACTCTTGAGTAGGAGGAATCGCATAACCTCACCGTAGTGAGCACTGTCTTTCGAAAACTCGTCTCCCACACCACCTCTTACTACAGTGGCAGTGCGAAGTCCATTTGACTTCGTCCTTGTGAAGGATCGTGACCAAAGTCTTCTAACAGACGCGAAGATCCTGCCGAATGATACGGTCGCCCCACAGCATAAGCCTGATGCGCGCTTTAGAGAAACCTAAGAGATCGCGCCCAGAATGAAGCAGGCTGAGCGTTGAGATACAGCTAGAATCAAGTGGTGGCGAATGAGGGAAGGAACAGCTATCATATCTGGAGTTCATTTACCGGAAGCTACGTCACCGGCAGTTCAAGCAACGAGGTTGGAAGTCGGCATTACGAAGCTTGAACGATGTAAGGTCGCAAAGGAGGCATGGCTATAGATAGATGACGTGAACGCAAAAGCTGGAGAGAAGAAGTCGCTCTACCACTGGTTTCTTTACGCAAAGGCAACGGATAACTGGCGGAAGTGCCGGGAGGCGAAGACGGCAAACTCAGAAGGCCGTGGCTCTTGCAAAAGCCACTTATTATGGAAATGGCAACGGGAAGCTCGAGTCACGCGATGATGAGCGGTATCTGTACCGATTTGATTTGTTCTGATTTTATGAATCGTCATCGAAAACCGAGAAGTTGTTTGGCACCACATATGAGAACGGCCATCTTCTTACGGCCCCGCAAGAAGGCACCTAAGTGACAGCACGACTATTTCGAGGAAGTCCCTAGAGCGGAATTTTTCCATTCATCTATCCCTTCAGCGTCTCGAACTCACTGTCCCATACAAAAGAGCACGGTGGACGAAAATGAAACGACCTTGAAGAAGGTGAGGCCAGGCAAAGCAACTGGACCCGACAATGCCGTCTGATTTGTGAAAATCAATGCTTTGGTACACCTTTGTGTGTTTCCGAAGTTCTTTGATCAGGTTGTAGCGAAGAGAAGAGTGTCTGATTGTTGGCGTCAAGGTACGACGATTCTGTCGATACGATAGCTCGCTTCCTTCTATTTTGAACTCCAGCGGGCTACCGTATCCGCTCGGGACCCCGATGAGGCGCTCCCGAGATCCGGCCTGCCCGCGCACGCTATAGATCGGCGGGCCGGCTGTGCGCCACCCCCGCCGAGTCTATTCTATACTTCCGTCGTCACGTCAGCGGCTGCGCGGGCGCCGCACTTGTGAGCTCGCCTCTACCATCATCCCGGGACTCTCTGAGCGGAGCCTTGCCGCTCCTCGCCATGCATTACAGCCGGCCGCACTACAGGGAGGACGAAGAGCCCGGATGGGGCCCGCCTAGCCTCGGATAGCCAGTTCAGTCCTTTTAGTCGGATCGGTCCTGTCTATTCCATATTGCATAGTATTCATTTCCTATATTATTCTGATATGGTTGCTCGATGCCGGTATATGGAACCATGTTGGGGTAATGTGTTTTGGAGTATTACGGAGTTGTTGGGTAGTATGTGGGGGTTGTGTCTGTCACTACAGTTGGGGTGCACTACAGCGCGCCCGTAGGCACCCGCGGCTCACGCGCGGTGCGGGCGTGCGTCAGTCCAGGCGCTGTCCAGCGCGAGAGGAGAGGTCATCACGCGAGCCCCCGTCTGCCATTGGAAGGGGGCGTGGCCTGTTCACATCATGGGGTCCCCCTAGTATCCCCCTGGGTCCTGTGTCTCCAGGTCACCTCCCTCGTAGCACCACGCGGCGAATGGGGACTGCGCTCAACAGGGGTATGTACCCTCGCGAGCGGGGCCACCGATTCGGAACAGATTCCAATTTGGAAGAAGGGCAGTCCTGCACACTGTTCCAGTTACTCTCCGATTCGCTTGCTTTCGCACAACGTGAGGATCTTTGAGTGAATTGTCGATGGACGAATTCGTGACATCGTCTAGCTTTCCAGCAATCAGTGTGGCTTCGTAGCTGGCTGTGGCACCATTGATGCCATACACGCCGCCCGCCTCCTCGTAGAGAAGCATCGCGAGAAGCAGAAGCCACTGCATATCGCCTTCATGGACTTGGAGAAGGCCTTCGACCGTCCGCGAGAAGTTATATGGTACGTGTTGCGACATGAAGGAGTTCCTGAGGAACTGATAGAGTGAGTGCGAACATTCTACTCTTGCCCAAAGAGTCGACTTCAAGCTGCAGCAGAGATCTCGATATAGTTCCCCATCTCTGTCGGAATGCACTCGGGCTCTGCGCTTTCCCCACACCTCTTTGTTGTCGTGAAAGATGCCATTACGCGAGATCTTCAGAAGCCAGTTCCTTGGACGTTACTTTATGCTGATGACATAACGCTCGCATGCGAAGATAAAAGTGAACTCGAGCGAAAGCTGCAAGCATGGTGGGATCGCTTGGACCAGTTTGGACTCACCATCAGTTAAATATCAGGAAGATCGAATATGTGGGGAAGGACATGAGCGAGCTCACTTCCATCATGGTTAATATCACGGAGCTTTCACTCCCTTCGGTTCTGAAGTACCTGGGATCAGCAGTAGCGTCTAATTGCACTCCCATGGTTGAAGTGAAATCACGCATGAGTGCAGCTTGGTGCAAGTGGCGGTCGTTGACTGACGTGCTCTGCGATAGGAAGATACCAGAGCGCTTAAAATCGAAGATCTACAAAGCAGTCGTACGGCCGGTAGCAATGAACGGCGCTGAGTATTGGCCTCCGACTAAGGAGGGTGAAACGCGCCGCAGTGTCATGGAGTCGAAGGTGTGTGCTGCACGGCTGGAGTTAGGCTCCTGGACCACTTCGGAAACAACGCCATTCGGCAGAATCTTGGTGTCGTGCTGACAGCTGACAAAATGCGCGAAATTCGCGTACGGCCATGTTCTGCGTGGAAAGGAAGACAGCGTCAGCAAGAAGGCTATAAGCTCGAACAAGCTGGAAAGCGGTCTAGAGGATGCCCGAAGCAGCGTTGGGCCGACACGTTATGCATAACTTAGAATTATATGGAATCCATCTTGATCTTGCTGTGGATCGGGAAGGTTGGCACCAGAAGACCTCGCCGCGATGCGGGACAGACGCTGAAGAAGAGCCGACCAAAGGTCAGGTTCTTGAGCCTCTTTATACTAGTCTGCTTGAGTGTCGAGGCCTATGACGTTATCCATCGTGTGCCATTTATAATATGAATAGGATAACAAGGTCATCTGCAGCTTTAACTTGTCGAGTAGGTTCCTGTTCTAGAGCCATTTTGTTCAATCATCAAACGAGGAGTCCGCACGTTGCCCTGATTGTAATTTCTGAGAGCGCCCAGGGACTAAGTAAACTTTTTTATTATTCGAAGCACCGAGATTCCCCCTTTGACATTTCCACCGTTCAGACATATGCCTGACACCATCCCTGGAAAACTGAGCAATAGCTGAATATGCTAACTCTTAACTTTTGCTGTGAAGGAATACTGTATGAACTCACTTGAAAAAGGGGTTTCAAGACGGAGTAGTGAAATGAAGCACTTTGCCATCTCACAGCACAGCATGCCTACTTCCAACGAATATTCTTTGCAGAATATTAAGTCGCAGAATCAAACGTGATCAAACTTATATTGATTCCTTCCAACAGTCGCCGTCTGCATCTACATATATAGTGCATGGCTTGAGCGAGTGGTTTCGGCAAAAGTTTTTCAGTATTCAGTGTTTGCTTCTACGATGTTGGATGTTTGAAATGACCCAAAGACAGCGAATCGGTTTAAGTACTGAGGTGCTCGAGAGAGGCTGTATAATCATTGAGGCGAGGGATCGCAGAGGGTGTGAATTGAAGTGGCACGATAACGCTCGTGCGTCCATCCGGGTTTTCAATACATTTATTGCGCGTTCAACCGCTAGCATTCACGTGTATATCTGGTCAATACTGGCAATAAAGTGTTGTACATGCGAGTGGCCCTAGAAATGTTTAGTGCTCCTGCCTTTTCATAATCGGAACGAAGTGCTTCTCAGCAGCTCCTCGAATCTCGTTATAGAAGCAGCGCTTCATACTTTCGAATCTGAAAAGAATGACTATTCCAACGGAGAATATGTTCCTCATTACTTAAAAAGGAAGCGATGCTCTACCATAGAATAGTATTAAAGATCATTTTAATTACTAGAACCAGGCCAATAAGTGAACAATAACCGGATTCGTGCAGATCCCGAAGTTATCTGAGCTTTATGCTTTGGCACCATGGCGACTGTGAAGAAATTGTTCGCTGAAGTTAGTCTAACGTAAAATCTGTTAAGTTCTTCAATTTCGAGGGATTAGATGCTCAATAAACTTATCACTGATATTGGAAGCGTAGTCGTAAGACGAGCCTGCTCCTCACCTCAACATCGCATTAATTCAAGGTTCCTGGCCACGCCCAGGCCAACACAAGCTACCGTTCCTCCAGGGACTCCAAGTAGGTGACAAGTTCTTGCGAGGATATGGCACTGATTTGAACAGCGGTGAGTAAAGATTCAAAATGGTATCTTGACTAGAAGTGGAATGTGCTGCGCATCCCACTGAGGGCTAATTAGGACTAACATGAATCCTTTATCCTCTATCCTAGTTTGTTCACAAAATTAAAAGTGTGGTCTGACTTGCCAATCTGCTGTTCCGGACGAGGGAGATAATCAATGCCTTCTGGAGCAGACATTGCCTTCCCCTTCAACGTATGATGCATGATACAGTTTGTGGGTGTGTGAGGTCTATGAAGCTGCTTGTTTGGACAAATTAGTGTTTGTGCTCCATAGATAAGGACGCCAGTAATTACCAAGCTGCGAACAGAGTTAGTCGGTTTAGGCTCAAACCTAATCTAAGACTGTGCCATGCTGCGCACCCTATTTACTATGAGTAGTATACTTCAAGATTTAACGGGATGCCAGCTTTTTGTGCTGTTCACCTCTGCATCTCAACTAATACCAATTTTTAGACATTTTTTTTCGCTGCTTAGTATAGTTGTTCCGCTTTCACTAAAAACGGTGTCAAAAGCTGTCTGTAGCAACTGTTTTAGTAACAGGAGTAACGGACTTAATCGAACCCTATTTGGGGGCACCATGCGTTCTAAATCCACGGAAAACTTGATTTTGTCTTAAATAATTTCTTGCTTAGGTAGCTCTTTGGATAAATCAGTGCTATATTTTTCCTCGGCAATTCCGGTACCAGCCCCGTTGCAAAGAAAAGCTTGGTTGATCTAGCCCGGACCCGAACCAAGAACCTTGATTTGGCGCGCAGGGACAAGCTGCACTATCTCCGACTACCCCACCAAGGGTCCAGGAAAACCCGATTTTTGATTCCCGTCTTCGATACAACTTGTGAAGAGGCTTTCTTACCGTTGAAGACATTTTGGCTAAACGAACGCTAAAGCTCCAGTTGCAAATATAACAGTTAGTGAAGCCGTAGAGGAAATAGTTGATATGATGGACATGGGATCTAAATCCCATCTTCGGCAAGATTTTTTATGTTTTCTGCAATAACGTTATAGCGATCCACCCAAAAAAAGAAAACAACAACAAATCTCATTGAATTACACGGGGCAGGACACCGGAGAGCTGTGGTAGTGAAAGCTTCACCATGCCACGGGACTGCCATCGGCTTAGTAGCAGAGATTTCAAGAGCCCCTCAGAATCGAGTTTCGGCCTGAGTACGATTGAAAAATTCATGTTCGAATTTGTTCAACCCGATTCTGACGTGCGTGAAGAAAACTCTACATACATCGTTTCAAAGAAAATGCGGACATTAACATTCGCGACTGAACTACTCCCAGCTTACCAGGGAAGGGTCCCAGGTTTATTCCGGAACCACGAAAATGAATGCCACTGCGACAACCTTCACTGCACATGTGGAAGATAAATGTGCTCTACTTTTGCAATGTCTTTGAACCTACCAAGCTAGGAGCCCCGACAGTTTACTACCTAGTCGCAGCAGCACTTTCCAATCATCGAATTCATAGAAAAAATGTTAAGAAACCGCAAGACAAGGAATCGAACACCTGACCAGCGAGAAGCGTGCTTTGTTTGTTCTGCACATTCGATGTTTGGGAACTAATGTGTGGAGAGGCTGTGCGACTTCATAGCAAATTTTCAATCTCCCTAACTGGGTAGGTCCAAGGACTTCGCAAACATGGAACATAGATTTGTACTACTTGGAGGCTGGAGATTCTGTTCATTTCCGTCGTTCAGACATACGCCTCAGGCCATTTCCTGGTTAGTTTTCCTTTATGACTATGTCTGTAGTGGAGATGCTTCAGTGTGTTTCATAGTTTGTCAACCAGAACCAGGCTCACTGTCCCTTCTGCATACAGTTCTATGATTCAGGAGCACCTGATGTTCTTTGAGCTTGCTGCAACACAGAATTTCAATCAGTTTTCCATTCAAGGTTTCTCTGAAACTCCGAAACCTAGCCCAATTCATGAGCTCAGCGAGTACTGAGTACCATGGTTCACTTGGCTATATGCTGACTACAAAGATTTTTAGGTATCTTTGGACCAAAGCAGCGTTGCGTACTGCTATTCGACGAACTTGCGAACATTGCGAACTCAGGCCAGTGAGTTTTCAACAATAAGTCCTTTAAGCCTCAGTGGCGGATATTCCTCACACCGAAATGAACGTTGTCCACAAGATCCAGATAATAAAGGGTATTTGATGAGAAGTAGAGGGATTCCTACCGATCATAGCACGGAGCATAGCTGTAGTCGACTGGAGTGTAGAGGTCCGGTCGCTGGTCGCAGAACGTCAAGCATTTGTCCCCTGCCGTCGTGCCACCAACGCCACTTGCGGAACAGCACTAAAACGTGCGTTACTGGAGCATCCTGTGAAGCGAGCACTGGCACCTTCCGGTAACAAGAATTTCATTCAGAATTCAGAGCGCAGAGCCTAGTCGTAAGACCGCGATTCATTGGTTTTGAGTAAGGATTTTCTCAAACCTTTTCCAGAAGAAACATCTGCGCACTTATACACAGAGACTAACCTTGGTGTGGTCCATTCCTTGAGCTGCGCAGAAGTGCATCTCCGGCAGGAAGTCGATCGGGCATGCATCTGTGCCGACGAACATGGACTCGAGCTGAACTGGGCATGTTCCCATAACGGTTGAAGCTCATCCCATAATAAGCACCCACCACTTCCTTCTCATAAGTGTTGAAATGACATTTTTGGATGCATGCGGCCGGCAGACGACGCTCTTCACAGCAGCTGTGGAACAGGAAGTTCGGGTTCTAAAATAAGAAGATTTTACCTGAACGAAAATCAGCCCAAACAACTACACCAAAGATATCCCCACCGTGTAACGAGCGATATTGTCTCTATTGACTTTAATGTCCGTCTTGTTCCAAATTTGCAGACCAAAAATGTTTCCGTCATCGGTCTCGTCCAGTGTGTCGCCGTTCTAGAAACACGCTTAGCGGGTCAGAAACGAAAAACTGGCATGGTTTCGCTTCGCTTCGCATGTAATCGTTGTCGCATACTAGCGAGAGTGCCAAAAATGTCTCCTCTGGTAGCTTGCAGACACTAGAAGTCCAAGTCCGCACAAGAAGGAGAAATTTGCTCGCCATACCATAACTTGCCTCAACTCCGAGTGGTTGACATATTCTCATTGTCATGCTTGGCACAAGCAATCACGAATGAACCCGAGCGTGCTAACCGGCAGACCCTCTAAAAATGTTGATACAGGAAATTCGAGCCCGTGTATCACACATTTTCGTAAGCGCAATAGTAACGCAAATGCTCGATCTAAATTTTTAGAATCACCCTGCTCTTAAACTAGATTAGAGAGTTGTGGACCGCATCGAATGTGGACCCCTATCGGTTCGATTGAGTTGTGGACCACAATGTGGACCCCTATCGGTTCGATTGAGTTGTGGACCACATCGAATGTGGACCCCTATCGGTTCGATTGGGATCGCCGCCCAGTGTTCTCGGCAATGCCATGCAGACGGTTCCGACAATGTCTTTCAACCGTGCCATCAAGCTTTCTTGTAATCACATTGAAATACTATGTACACCAGTTCGAACCAAAGATTTGTGCTCTCTTTCATCGAAAAGGATAACGAAAACGTAGATATAGGTTGTTGCAGAGATTCGTTTTGATATTTTTAATGTCAATGATATGATATTTTTGGGGTTTGGGCGCGTGTAGCGCAATTGGAGGAGGTGCCAGCTGTCGCGTGCACCCGATGCCAGGTTTCTGGTTCGGATTTTCGTCTAGGCCAACCAAGCCTTCCATCCCTCCGGGGTCGGTGAATTGCTACCAGACTTGTCTGGGAAGAATAAAGCGCTGACCTCTTCATGGACTGGCAGTACAAGTCAATGTATGGCGAAATACGCATTCAAATCACCTCCACGACATCCCGTAGAAGTAGAATGTGTGGCTCATCCTGAAAGGGATTGAGTAACACCGCCCCTCATCCTTTATCCTTTTTATTTTTTAAATATTTTTGTTTATTTTTTAATGCCTACTTAATGTAGTCTAAATGTAGTTTAATACCATTTGTATCACGAATGAGTCGACGATGTAGGTGCAACTACGTTGAGAAAAAGCTTAGTTTTAGATACATATTATATATTTGTTATAAAGAGGTGTCAAAACAGGTTTCTGATGAACAGATTAGAACACTCCTTCGGAGACAGAGGAAAAACCCATGTCACGGAGTTTTGCAGCTTGAATCACTAAGCAGCATTCCGGAACCAAGTAGAATATTGGGACAGCTAAATAAAAGGATGAAGGATAAAGGGCGGCGTTATTCAATCTCTTTTGGAATGCACCACGCATTCTACTTATGCGGCATGTCGTGGAGGTGATTTTAAAGCGTATTTGACCATACAAAGAATTGCTGCGGCCAGCCAATGAAAAAGTCAGCGCTTTATCCTTCCCAGACAGGCCTGGTACCAATTCATCGACCCCGGAGGGAACGATGCAGGGTTGCGGGAAATCCCAAACAGGAACCTGGTATCGGGTGCAGGCGACAGCCGACACCTCCGAATGCGCTACAAGCGTCCATACAGCTAAATTAGCATGAGATATACAAGGAAAACGGGGCGTGATAGCGCAGTCAGAGGAGGATCTGGATGTCACGCACGCACGAATCATCCGCTCCGTTGGAGTCATGCATATGGCAAACAAACGACGTGAGGCTTTTCAGCTGGAGATGGAGATCTCGAAAATGATGCGCGACGACAACCACAACCACGATAAAAGTTTCCTGCGGTAATATCCCGTAGATTAGCTCAAGATTCTAATCACTAGAAAAAACTGACAAGAAACCTCTCTTTGTGACCTTCCTAAAGCCTGAGTTGTTTATGAGTAACTTTTTCAGCTTTCTGAGCTCATCAGATTTGCTATATAGTTTCTCGCCTCTGGCCGAAACGACGACAAGCGCTTTCTTTCAAGGCTTAAAAGAAGCTCGAAATTTTGTGACTGCAAGGTCCATTAGGTCAAAACCATTACGTCCATGTTTAATGAGAGGGAAATGCTACTCTCAGATCTGAAAACTGATTCGATGTCAGATCGGGTAATACGGAGCAAGTGACTGGTATGGGCAGCATCATTTTGGCCGTACGTCTTTCCTATTGTGAAAGGGGTTTCACGAAGCTCGCGTGAACAATGGTGAGAACTGTGCTCCCTCGTTGTGCACGTTGTGAGCACCCATAACTGCTACGCACCCATTTTCACTCTCCGGCTTCCACACTTGTATGAATACCTCACTCGCTCCTCTGAGTCGTGTTCATCTGGCGAAACATCGATGAGCTTGTTCGCATACATGTGCGATCACTTCGCAGCACTCCAGTAGTATTTCTTGCCCAGTAAAGTTGGACCGAATGTTTTTCACGCGACGTGCTTTACAGTCAGACCATTTTGTGCTTTCTTCACGCTTTGAGAAGGACGATTGTGTCGGGACCTCGGCGTACTAAGCAATTTCGTAACAAACATGGTAAACAAAGAAGACTGCAAACTCTGAAATTGCTTTATCAACCACTTTGGCGTTAACTTCAGGAATAGACTATCGGATTTCGGCTGACTTCTTAATGTGAAAACAGATTAGGAACACCTGAAAATGTTTCTTCATATCGAAGACCAGCTAAAAAAGACACATCATGAAGATGAACGTTCGAAAAATATGGAATTCTAAGTCTGGATTCCTACTTGCTTTTTAGAGATTTCTAGGCATCGCTTAAACAGCTTTGTTTTTTAACGATTTTCAAGAAACCTCGGCTTTCTCTTTCCTACGTTTATCGAAGAAGATGTGCATTGTGACCGTCCAATATGTAGAACGAGAGCTCTCGTGGCCTCATCCAACAACCCAACTTTCTCGGGTCAACTTCTTCAAGCTGAAGTATGTTGTCCAGGAACATCACATCTCTTACTGCAACTATCACGTAGAACCGAAAGTTATCGTGGTTATCGTCTTCTAATTTTGATTGATAATAGCCTCATTCAGTGCTAACCATTGGCTATGCTAAAAAGTGCTACAGTTCACACGAAGAAAGCCACTAGAATGATTTTTCTTATTGAGAAGAATTGGGCAGTTAGGCTTTTGCTACTGTTGTACAGAGAAGAACATATAGTTTTAAACGCATATAGGATAAGATTTCTGAAGTCAAACATGTCTCTTTCTATCGGATTCCTTACTAAGATTTCGGAAGAGAAATCTCACCACCACGCGCAATAGGATGCAAGGAATGTGTTCCGACAGTCTGTTATCCAGAAACACAGCCGCTAACTGCCCAATTCTTCGCAATACGAAAAATGATTCTAGTGGCTTTCTTCATGTGAACTGTAGCACTTTTTAGCATAGCCAGAATGGTTAGCATTGAATGAGATTACTGTCAATTAAAATTAGAAAACGACAACCGCGGTAACTTTCGGTTCTACGTGATAGTTGCAGTAAGAGATGTGATGTTCCTGGACAACATACTTCAGCTTGAAGAAACTGAAACGAGAAAGTTGAGTTGTTGGATGTTAGGCCACGAGAGCTCTTGTACTACATATTGGATGGTCACAATACACATCTTCTTCGATAAACGTAGGAAAGAGAAAGCCGACGAGGTTTCTTGAAAACCTATTGACGTTGACGCTAAATCGCAGCGTTGCATTACACTCTCTTCAGTCTCTTCAGACAAATTTTCCCTTTCACGGCATTAGTAAGCGAAGCAACTCTAAGTCAAGTTGAAACTCACTATATGGTTGGTTTTGGCTGCCCGGGCTTTCGCCTTCGCTCTGCATCCACAACAGCCACACGCTCCATTTGATTTGCACTAAAGCGACCAAACCACTGTGGAAGTATGCATGACGGCAATGTGAAGAAGGACTATCCTGACTTACTCCAGCGACGAGTGTAGCGATGGCGAAGACGATGAAAAGTTTGAACAGCATAAGGTTGTAGCGAGTGCTCGAAATACTGCTGAGTCCGCTTATATGGTGCCGATTACGGATACAGCTCAAGAGGGTGTTGTGGCAATTTGTTGGGGCGAGTTAGCGCCCGTTCGAGTAATTGCTCCGTGTCTTCGCTCGCAAGCGCCGGTCCGGTTATAGTCGAGCTCTTCAAGAGGATCCGTTCGTTGCTCTATAAAACCGCGGCGATTAGCCTTTATCGCCTTCGATGACGGTCGCGTTGCTCATTCTGCTGTTGTCCTTCGCCCTTCTTCTCGACGCGGTCTGTCCCCAGTCTTCTAACGATAAGAGTGTGAATGGCTGTCGTTCTAAGAACTCTTGATTCAGTGTGGAAGTGGCTCCGGCTGCTGCCAAGCACGTGCTCCACCACCACCGGTAGCAAGCTGTGGCAGCGGCTGTCAGCAGGGCTATCAGTGCGGTCCTTATGGGTGCTCCAGGAGGAAAGCACTTTCTGCGCTCACAAAGAGAATCGTACGTCCATTGTAGAAAGCTCTAGCTGTGCACGTCGTGAAAGCAGACTTTTAGGATGGAGTGATAGTCGGTGACGACAGTTCGGAAGAGGCGCATACCCCTCCTCTTGATCCGAAGTGGGCTCATGTTGCCACCAACTTCACACATGACAAGCTGACTGTAAGTTGCGAGAAAGGGCAAAGAGGCAGAAGATTGAGCGATTTCAAGTCGTGACCAGGGTACTTCAGAATCCGAATTTCATCTTTCACACTTGCTGCGAAGCTCGAGGTCTTCCTGACGCCTGTCTGCGATACTGCCACTTCAATACATACACTGCGAGTTCCGTAAGTGCATTAGTGCGAGATTAGCTATCGATTGAGTTTAGCGAGGCTAGGGAAACATAGTCAGAAACAACGGCAACAAACTCCTAGCCGCTCTCAATGTAGTCGCCTCGCCTTTTAGCTGGAACGAATGTTCTACAAGAACGACAACTGCCCGATCAGAGCAGCACACGAAATCCACTACTGCGCCGCTCAAGGAATGGACCATACGCAGGTAATTTCTCGATCTTCTTGCTCGCGCACATATCTTGACGCAATGGATGAGTGATTCTAAATTTCGAGAATTTGACATTGACCAGTGACTAAACAGGCTTCGGGTAACTAAAACAGCTATGATTTAAAAGGAAAACTTCGACATTTGATGCCGAGCATTAGGTATCATAGAGCAAGGCAGTTAACCAGTTTAAATATGGAGAGCAAGAATCATCATACTCTATTTAATAAGGCGCTAAGCGACGAGTCATCCTATCGATCGGCGGCGCTGCAGAAATTGTAAAATAGGGGGAAATTCGGGGGGGGGAAAATAGGGGAGAAAATGGGGGAAAATTACGACACGAAAATAGCGAAAAATACCCAGACGTCTTCTCCCTGCCTGGGAACTTCGGTCCTGGGACAATCGAGGTCGCTGAACACCAATCTGAAGATTGCTCATAAATTATCGATCGGCATCAATCAATATTGATCAAATTACGGTGCAGAAAATGGTGGAAAATACCCAGACGTTTTCTACCTGCCTGAAAACATCAGCCCTGGGGTAATTGCGGTCGGTGAACACGAGAATGATGTTCGTTCGTAAAGTATCGATCGCCACCAATCGATATTGATCAAACTATCGATTTTTAGTTGGATGTCGTCCAGGCGGTCCGAAACTTCACCCCTGGGGTAATCGAGGTCGCCGAACACGAGTCTGAAGTTTGTTTTTGAGGTGCCTATCACTATCAATCGATATTGATCAAATTACGTGACGCGAAAACAGCGGAAAATACCCAAACGTCTTCTACGTGCCAGGGGATTCGGAAGACGTGCGGAATACGTCGCATGACGTGCCTGGGACTCAGAAGACGTGCCAAAGACGTCGTCCAGTGTGCCTGGGGATTCAGAAGGTGTGCCGAAGACGTTGTGCGTTAAGGGTGGATCATTGAGGGAAATCAGTAAGGGGGACCGTTTCACTAAGAGAGGACCAGTAGTGAGGAACCAATAGGTCGCCGTATCATACTATACACTGTACGTACTTAGTCGTGCATTTGAACAACTCTCGATAATCGCATACGTCTGCCTTCTCTTTGTAAAGGAATAACGGATGGCGTTAATCAATTCCGTTTTGGATGCGATATGTATTCTACTTCTACAAGTCGTAAAGGCAACTTGAATGCGCATTTGAAGGTCTAGTTGGTCACAACGTCCGTTTCTCCAAGAAGTGCCACTGGAAATTGCTTGCAATCGAATGAGGGTGACAGGGTCAAGTGACAGGTTGGTCGGCTAACGAACATCCTTGTCAAATCATATTGTTGATGATGTCTCACAAGAGAAGGGTCTGAAGCGTATGTCTGAACGGGGGGAGCGAGTCATATAGGGAGAATCCTCATCCCTCAATTGGTTTGAAAATGTGTTTCTTTTTTGCCAAATCGCTAAACCCAAGGAGTAGGGGATCACAATAGGATACGGCGCAGCACGCGATTGGGGGTCTTGTACGCCCGCGATGCTTCTGCAGTCAGTGGCTCGGGGCGCATGTGGGTAGAGGGTTGACTCATGCGAGAAAGGTCAGGGGCTTGTCTCCTCTGTGCGTTGCTGCACTTTTGCATTTCAACTGAAATTTGGGGGATTCTGACATCTATACCGTTATGAGACGCGCATTTTTCCAGCGGTATTCAACATGGTATAAATGTTCAACACTAGTAATACACAGTTACACAGTGCATGAAGCACCACTTGACACCTTACGGGTAGCGTATAAAGGCTACAGGCTCCTCATAGTCTGTTTCCATACATGGACGAAAGACCTCGGGAAAAACCATCCTGCTCGGATTTTAAAAGGAGACCACGTTGTGACGTCGGAGGTGGTTCAAATGAGAAACGAGGTGTGCGGATCCCGCAAATTAAGCTAAACGGCATCGATACACTCTTTCCCTCATGTCTGCCTGTCACCTGGAAATCAGAGGTCTGCTGAAGGTTTTCTAGAACACAACACCAACAATGTCCGCCGACGGTCGATTGGTGATCTACCTGCTCACGCTCAAGTGTGGCCCACCTTTAGACAAAGAATCTTCGAGGGAAGAAATCAAGCTGGTCGAACGGATGGCCAGCATACTCAAGGACTTCGAAGCACGTCAACTTTGACAAAGACGAACAGCTGGAATTTGTGAAAGAAGAAGAGGAAGATTGGAATCCGCAAGATGAACTAATGGACGTGAAGAGGCAAGCAAGCAGTGGGCATATGATAACGTTTTCGGGTTTAACTCTTCTTTCAGAGGAAAGGGTACGTCTTCAGTTGGATTTCGGTTGCGTGCTCATAACCATGGAGGAAGACACCGCGATTCACTACACAGGCACTTTGAACCTGTGCATCACTGGTGCTGAGCATTTATCACCATATTGAATACCACAGCGTACAGCTGGAAAAATGCGCAAAAAACGTCTGAAAATGGTATAGACCTCAGAATCCCCCAAATCTCAACCAATCAGTTGAGATGCAAAAATGAAGCAGCGCAGAGGAATCAAACCCCTGACCTCACTCGCAGGAGCCAACCCTCTGCGCTCCGACCCATTGGCTGCAGTTGCATCGCGGGCGTACAAGACCCCCAAACGCCTGATGCGCCGTATCCCATTGTGACCCCCTACTCCTTGGGTTTAGCGACTTGGCAAAAAAATAAACACATTTTCAAACCATTTGAGGGATGAGGATTCTCCCTATATGACTCGCTCCCCCCGTTCATACATACGCTTCAGACCCTTCCATTATCAGAGTTGTCGAGTAAGCTCTACGGTTACAGCGGGAGCCGGCGCACACTTGCTATGTACGGCAAATATGAGAAGCATGCAGGGTCCTTGATGCGAGGACGGCATGGGGAGCAACTGAGCTAGTCGGAAAGTAGGCAAGAGCCGCATAGCAACGTTGAATTGGGCAAGTCGAGGGACATTGGCCGCAGCTTCAAGACCGTTCTATGTGGCAGTCCCAGGACCACCAGTTGTGTCGGTATGATCGTCTCCGCACGTTTCCGCGACGCCATACAAGCGCAGGACATTTCGATGACCGCATGATGAAGATTGCAGTCGTCGTGGGATAGCGACGACTTCTTCTTCTTCTTCTTCTCTTGAGCGTTTAGTCCCGCACAGTCGCAGGGTCCGCCGTTCTTGTGATCTGTCGCCACCTCATCCTATCAAAGGCGTCATCTGCCGTGGCGCCGACTTCGGCGAGATCTCGCTTGATGACGTCCTTCCATCTTTTCCTTGGGGCTCCTCTCGGACGCTTTCCGGGTGCCTCGAAATCTAGGGCCAACCTTGTGGGGTGATCCTCTGGTCTTCTGAGGACGTGTCCATACCACCTCAGGCGCTGCTCTCTCATCTTCAGCTGGATCGGGGCTGTCTTCATCACTGCCCTAATATCCTCGTTTCGCACTCTGTCCCGACGGGTCCATCCACATGCCCACCTCAGCATCCTCATCTCCGCCGCGTGCAGTTGCCGCTCCTGCGCCTTACCCAGGGCCCAGCACTCACTGCCGTAGAGGAGGGCAGGTCTCACAACTGTTCTATAGAGCTTGCCTTTGAGCGTCCCGGAGCGTCTACGGTCGCAGAGGATCTCTGTGGACTCCCTCCACTTGAGCCAGGCTGCGTTTATCCTTCCCCTGACCGCCTGGTCCACACTTCCTTAGTCGGATAGGTCACTTCCGAGGTAGCGGAAATCTTCCACCTTCTCGATCGTTTCCCCTTGGCAGACTAGGATCGATCCAGCGCACTGCTCAGAGCTGATGAACTTCGTGCTTGCGAGGGTTCTCTGCCACAGCTGCACCTTCTCCTCCAGCTCCTCCTGGTTGTCGGCTACTAGGGCGATGTCGTCCGCGTAGAAGATCGTTCTGAGAGGGCCTTCCTTAAGGTGGTTCACTATAGAGTCAAGTATCAGCAGGAAGAGGAACGGGCTCAGAGCCGACCCTTGGTGTACCCCCACTGTGATGTCCACTTTCCTTGTCACCCCGTGTGTAGTTCGTATCGCCGCTTTCGAGCCCTCGTACATGTCCCTTATGACCGTGATCAGACGTTCCGGGACACCCCTCCCTCAAAGGGCATTCCAGATTACGGCCCGAGCTAGCCTATCGTAGGCCTTCTGCAGGTCCAGGAATGTCAGGTAGCAGGGTTTTCGTTTCTCCCGATATTTCTCCATCATCTGACGAGCGATGAAGATGACGTGTGTGGTGGACCTCTCAGGCATGAAGCCCCACTGCACCTGGGAGATGGACCATCTCCCTCAGCCTTGAGTCGACCAGTCGTTCGTAGATCTTCATCGTGTGTGAGATCAGTTTGATCCCTCGGTAGTTGGAGCATTCGGAAGCGTCTCCCTTCTGCTTGAAGATGGGGACTATGGTGCTGTTCCTCCAGTCATCCGGCATCTTACCTTCTTTCGTGATTCTGTTGAGGAACTGCGTCAGCCAGTTGATTCCGAGGTCCTCGAGCACCTTCCAAGCCTCTACTGGCACACCGTCAGGCCCTGCTGCCTTTCCGAGTTTCATCTTCCCTATGGCCTTGCGAACCTCTTCTTGCGTCCAGGGTGGGATGGGTCCTTCCGTTGGTTGTTCTTCCTCGGCCTCCCGACGAGGGAACTCCTCGTTCAGGAGTTCCTTGAAGTACTCCTCCCATCTCTCTCTGACCTAACACCCTACCGTCAGCACTCTTCACAGTCTTCACTACTCGAATGTCGAGGCTAGCTCTATGACGCGCCTTGGCCAGGCGGATGGCGAACTTCTCTCCCTCTGGCCCGTCTAGTTTCTCGTACAGGGCATCCATTTCCGCGTTCTTTGTTTTCGCTACAGCTGTTTTTGCCAGCCTCTTCAGCTTCCTGTAGGCTGTGAGATGCTGGGGTGCCCTCGTCTTCTGCCACAGCTTGTAGGCCTCCTTCTTCCTCTTCACCGCAGCCTGCACCTCTTCGTTCCAGAACCATGCCGATTTATCCCCTCTGGTTCCTCCCTCTGTTTCTCCCAGGGTTTCCTTGGCACATCTCAGGATTGTTTGGGCTACCCTCCTCCAGGTCTCATTCACGGGACCAGCTTGATCTGGAAGGCCTGCTTCGAGCACTGCCCTTCGTAGCTCGTTCCGCTCTGAACCCCGCAGTCTCCACCATCTGATCCTGGGTTCCGTCCTCTCACTTTGGGCCCGGTGGGTAGAGGTATGCTAAGGTCGGCTACCAATGGTCTATGCTGTAGTGCTACATCTTCTGCCGGAAGGACCTTCACATCCCGGACAGTTTTCAGGCCTTCGTACTAGGATGTGGTCGACTTCCGTCCGTCTTCCTCCGCTAGCATAGGTCACCTTCTGGCTCTCTCTCTTTGCGAAAAAGGTGCTACAGACCACCAGGTCGGGCGATAGCCAGATCGAGAATTCCTTCTCCATCTGGGTTCACCAAGCCGACCCCTTTACCTCCAATAAACCTTTTCTACTCCTCTTCTGCCACTACCTACGTGACCGTTCATGTCCCCTGCTATGGACAGGTAATCGCCTTCTGGTACGGACCTTATGGCCTCCTCGAGCGTGAAGTGGAAATCATCCTTCTCGTGCTCGGGGCATCCGGTCTGTGGGGCGTATACGGACATGACAGTCCAGTAACACTCCTTCGTATCCAGCCGCAGTGACATGATGCGGTCGTTTATTCTTTGGACAGCCGCTACTGAATCCTTGAGGGACTCCTGCGAAGCGATAGCACAACTACTTCGAGGAAATCTCGAATGTGGAGTTAGCCCTTCCTGTTGTTCCTTTTGCATCTCCTCTATGCGGTCCCGTTCAGAAGATCACAGTGAAAGAAACAGAAGCAGCCCTGAAAAAGATGAAGTCAAGGCCATTGGTCCCAATGACCTACCGACTACATTTGTGGAAGTCGAAGGGTTTGTGTCCGCTGACCGGCAGGCAAAGTTTTCGAAACATGCTGTTGCTAAAAAGAAAGTGCTTGAGAGCCAGCAGCAGAGCGCGACTTTCCCGATTTGGACTCTGAACGGCAGTCCTAGGGACTGCGCTAGCTGCCGTCCACTCGCTTTATTTATTTATTTATTTATTTACTGACGTGTAATATAAACACACGTAAAAAATTCTAAAAAGATACGAGTCAAAAACAAACATCAGACAAACGGTAACACTTAAAAAACCAACAGGAGACGGAGAGAAGAAAAGAGAATTTAGTTAGCCTTGTTGGGATAATATAAGCTATTGACAAACAGATCTGAACAAAGCAACAACCATCAAATTTAACCAAACATCTTGCGAGTAATAAGATTTTGAAAAGCTTGAACAGATAGTCCTAGGATATCTTCCTCTTCACTAAGTAATCTGTTGAACTCCCGTAGGTTTCTATACGTAAAGAAATTTGACCTAATCTGGGATTTTGCCACAGGAATATAAAGTCTGAGCCTTCCCCTTCTTGACGTCGTAGTGGTGCACCAAAAAAAGTTACTGGATCAATTGAAACGCTTTTTGTCAGGATCTTAAACATCATAATCAGATCTACTTTCCTACGTCTGTTCTGAAGGGTTTGAAGGCCAAGGTGCCTGGCCCTCCTTATGCCGTTAGGAACGGCGTTATAATCTCTTTCAAAACATCTCATATATAGCTTCCGAGTGAAACTATTTTGGACACTATGAAAATGACAATGACAATGATACTACATGACATAATGACACTACACTGTGCTTTCTTGCGCACACCATGAAAATCTTTAAGCGAACTGTTGATGATCGTATCCGGGATGCCTCCCAGCTTTCCACTAATCAGTGTGGTTCCGTTGCCGGCAGTGGCACCGTTGATACCATACATGCTGTTCGTATTCTGCTAGAGAAATACTACCAGGAACAGAAACCGGTGTTTTCGAAAGCGAGTTGGACGATCATCTTTATTTTCAACTGTAGAAACCGGTGTATTTTACCTTCTTAGACTTGAAAGCTCCCGACTGCGTTCCGCGAAATGTTGTATGGTACGCGTTGCACCGATGGAATCTCCTATCTCTGTAGATGTGCTCCAGGGATCTGCTCTTTTCGCACTGCTCTGCGTGGTTGTCATGGATGCAATCTCACGAAATCGCGTTCCGCGAAATGTTGTATGGTACTCGACGCTACACTTACAACGCTGAAATTTTCACGGACGAGTTGTTGGGGGCGGGGCGATGGGCTCGGGGCGCGGAACTCACCGTGGAGCGCGCTCTTAATGATGCGACATGCATGGAACATGACGTCTCGACTATTATTTAAGTGAACAACTTGGAGATCCATAACGAGGTGCCATCGTGCTGATGAGAAATGCAAGTGGGGTGCCATTTTGACTAATTTCGTTGCTGATTGTTACTTTTTCATCCCGTTTTCCTGTACATAGGCGCGGGAAGGGATTTTGATCTGTGTTTTCGTTAATATTTGTCACATTCACCTCGGTTCTCTGCTGCTGCAGAACAATGAGTTGCTTCGAAGGAGAAACTGATCGCTTGCTTTCTCACCAATTACTCGTTTCTCTCAAAGAAATATTATCGCCGCAAATCGGGTCGAGGGGGGGGGGGTCACCTCCTAAAAAGTGTCACCAACACAAAAACAAAGCGACAAAACATACTGATAGTAAAGAATAGGTACAAACAATGCTATAGCTCTGTTCTGTGCTCTCCTCGCGGAGGACAGCACAGATTTGGGCAGGGGAAGGGATTCCAGGGTGTGGCTCGAGTGACGCGCCCGTGTTAAAATTGCCTACATCCTGGAGTTTCCTCCCTTGCCCAAGCATATAAGACACGGATATGTAATCGAAACAAGGAGATAGGACTGCATTTACATTCGCTGTATGTAGCTACTCGACGCGGCAGGCCATGTTGACCGCCCCCCCCCCCCCCACCGACCCGATTTGCGCCATATCATCTACTGATGATACAAAGGAATGCCATTTTGATAGTACCTTCTAGAAAGATGCAAAAGTTTTCTCTCTTTCATCCATTCTCTTTTCTGTCATTTTTTTTGCTTGGGTAGATTGACACAGACTGCTACGACGATGAAACATAACATATGCCTCCTTACAGACATTTCTAACTTTTATAACGAATTTCCTGCATATGATACGCCTTGTGTAGTTGGATAACTATAAGCATCTCTGGAGTTCGATGTGACGTAACACGGTCGGACGAGAAGGTCACAATCAGTTGTTGGTCTCACAGTGGACAAAGAAAACATCTTGTTCTGCTCGTTATGTTTCGAGGAACACCCCAGACTTCCACCTAACACAGATCCTGAAGACCTAATTGCAAAAGAGACAGCATGGATGCGTTGTACAAATTGTAAAGCTTGGGTCCATGCGCTGTGTGGACAAGTCGTTGTAGAACTATTATGCAGAGGTTGCAAAAAAGGCCATTACACCTTAAATGCTTATGATGAATAAATATTAAACACACTGTGTTGGCTGGTAACTTATGGTTAGCACGCTCGTCATGGCTACTGTATCCAGGTCTAACAATAAATTCAGCCCAGTGGAATTTTATTATGGCTGGTAATGTACAAAACAACATTCTCCTGCGAATTAGACACACGAGGACAAATATAAAAAAATATATACGTGCCGTGAAAGCCGATGTTTACCTCGTTTCCAAACCTACTTTACTGCTTTTAAAAGCGAATAGGTGAGATTTCGGCAGCACAAGAAGTTCTCGCCCACTGCAGTGGATGAATCTTGCGTTATGCGTATCATAGAAAACTATGGGGAGGTGTGTAAGATGAAATAAGCCATCCAGTTCCCTCCAGTTCCGGCTAGTTGCCGAATCCCTGCACGTCGCATCCGTTAGAGCGCGCTCCACTGTGAGTTCCGCGCCCCAAGTCCATCGCCCCGCCCACGACAACTCTCCCGTGAAAATTTCAGCGTTGTAAGTGTAGCGTCGAGTATGTTGTATGGTACGCGTTGCACCGATGGAATCTCCTATCTCTGTAGATGTGCTCCAGGGATCTGCTCTTTTCGCACTGCTCTGCGTGGTTGTCATGGATGCAATCTCACGAAATCTCCAAATGGTGGCACCTTGGACGATGCTTTATACAGACGGGGTCATAGTTGCATGTTAAGGCAAATCCGAACTCGAACGACAGGCACAGGCCTGGTGCAATCGCTTGACACTTTTCGGACTCAAATCCTATAAACTCAAGCCATAAACGTCATGAAGACGGGATACTTAACGACGGTTGAGCACGGATCTTTTATGACGAATGGCACTGAACTGGCCGAGAGGATGCCCGAAGCAACGTTGGTTAGATACTTTGCGCTTGGATTTAACAATAGCTGGTGTCCAAACAGTCTCGAACAGTCACTTGATCGGGAGAATTGTCGACTTCACACCAAAAGAGGGGACCGGGCCACCAAGCGGAACAGACGCTAATGAAAACGGTGATGCTGCTACTGATGATGATTTGAAGGTCTAGTTGACTGGGCGGGACCAGAACAACGAGCCTTAAGGTTCGGGCTGCGCGCGAGCAATGGCACCGCCTCCAATTGCGCTACGCAGGCCTTATCAAATGCCATAGGACGCGGAAGTTGAGAGTCAACTAGACCTATAGTTTGATCTGCAACATGGCCAGCTAGAAAAGCTACAACTAAGAAGAAGCTGCGGGTGTTCTAGCAACTGCAAGACTTGGGTAAAATCGCATATATCATTTTCACGTCAAACTGAATACTTTCACGTCAAATTGGAAACTCTTCACTATGTAGTTTAACGCTTCAGAAATCAAATCAGACAGCTTTCTAATCAGTACAAATTTCTTACGCATTAAGCTATAGACTCGCCGTGTCAATTAGAATCAGTTTTGTTTAAGGGAAACACAGTATAACTTTCCTTGAGTTTTTTTTTAGTTCACCTGTTCGAGTGTCCAATTTGAAGTGAAATGGTATAAATAAAATACGGATTCATAAATTTGAATACTTCTATCCATCAACTACAGCTTCAGTTTTCATCAGTAACGGTCTAATGAGCTCCACGAAACTGATAACCCTGAATTTCGTTTTTTCGTTCCCAGGGGAAGAAAAATTGTCGGTTTCCAACAAACGAATTCGTCCGCTGATCAACTCTTGCAGTACTCTTTTTCCTGCATCGCAAAACCGCCAGTATGGCGGTTTGTCTATTTCGATTTTGGCTATTCTTAGATGGCTGCCGAAGACGTAGGCTTATGCATAGTTTTTCAGTGCTGCGCAAACAATGGCGTTGCAGACACGACTGCAGGCAACAAATGTCTAGCGTTCTGTGACCAGAGGCCTAACAGGTAAGACTTACGTTAGTTGGCTGTTGCAAAAAAAACCAAAGGTCTCCAAAAAGCGTTTGTGCTTTGTACTTTTTTAACCTTTTTCCGTCACAGTTCATTTCACCCTAGTTCTCTCCAGAACCGCTAGACTTCCTCGTGAAGATTTTTTCTAAGCATGATGTTGCGCAGAATACTCTAGCAGTTGCTCCCTCTAGTTGAAAACGCGGTTTTATCCTAGCATTCAGGCGACCTATCAGCCGGACTGACTGCTGGATGAGACTTATAGAACTCGATAGTAAATAGGTTTACACTATCACATCATCGAATTTATTAGGTTATCGGGCTTGTCTAGCGTCTAACATATTTACATGTTGTACATCTCAAGTGTCAATTCAAAATTGAAATACAAAAATTGTAAAAAGAAAGAAATGTAAAGAATGTAAAGAAATGAACAAAATTGTAAAGAAGTACAAAAAATGTGAAATACAAATGAAATGTAGATGAAATCGATCAATGATATTTGTCCGTTCAATACCGTATGCATATATTCTCTGGCCAACACACTCGCGATCCACACAGTCAACCGTGAGCATCCACCGATTTCCAAGCAGCACTTTTCCTTTGGAAATTGTGTGCAAGAAAAGATGATATGATAGAGAGAGGGTAGTGATAGAGAGACACAAGAGGGGTTGGATTAGCCTTTTTATATATGGTACATAGGATGCACTGATAAAGAAACTCTCAATGGAAGTCGGATACTATACAAATGCTAAGGAAAGAATCTTCGTAATCCAAGTAGTAATAAAACATGATTCATTTTTACTGAATGTTTCATGTTCGACTGTCGTTGAATTTTAACATGTCCTTTATCTATGTTGTAGATCTCGTGTAAAGCTGTTGAGCCAAGATTGGTACACTTCTTTATTCGGTTTACGTTTCGGTATAACCGCTTTCTTCAGAGACGATTTACGACTCCAGAGTGGCGTATATCGTAATTCGTAAAATTTTTCCAAAAATCGTCGTAAATGTAAAGTAAAATAAATTGTAAAAATCGTAAAAATATGTACTCCCCTGACCCTAACCCATACCCATCCTGCCCGCTCAATATATAGTAAACTTGAGTAATTCGCCGTCAAGTTTATAGATTCCCCAGCATTTGTCCAATGTTAAACTCAAAGAAGGAACGGCTTACATACGCCGTCCTGCTGCAGGCATCCCTTGACATTGGTCAAACCTCAAGTGATGTGCAACGCCACCCACGGAAATGTATAGGGTGGGGCGTATGTATATGACTACGTCTTCATCTTCACAGCAGGTAACAACAGTCCGTTTTTAACCAACAAAATTGCTAAGCGAGAAGAAGCATGGAAACTCCAAAACCAAACAGCAGCAACAATTTTTTGACTAGACCCAGCCCATCTAGCTTGTAGGAAGTCGTCCGGCTTTTGGAAAGATCCAAAGTGGGGTACTTCATTGATGGCTGAAGGTTCTGAGCGTTCTCGAGTGCTTGACAAAGCTTGCAGTCGCAAAATAAGTAATTGTTTCCATTACGACCATCAGCTTAACTGGTTCCATGCTGATATCAGCGAGCAGGTCATCCCGGATACGGGTGAGTGCTGATCGGTCCCACGAGGTGTGGATGTTGCTTTCGATCAAACGGTGCTGGTGGTGTAAAGGTGTAGAGCATTCCCGCCCGATCAGAGGGAGGTGCGGGTTTGAGTCCGGCCTGGCGCCAAACGTTTTGATCGCAACAAACATCGTTATGACAGCAAAGTAAACGTTTTAGTGCAGGAATGTGTCATAATTAAAAGGAAAATTACAGAACATTTTGATAATGAAATCCCGTGAGGCAGTGACCATGACGAACTTTTGGTGCTTTTCATCTTTGGAAGGTGTTTATGAAGTCCACAGTTCCGCTTGTTTCGTAGAACGGTTCCTTTTCTCATAGAACAGCTTGTTCTCACGGCAGTCGGTTTTTATCCTTCACAACTCCTCCAAATAGGACGCACCAATGTTTGCCGTCCTTTTACGACCTTCCTCTAATTGATCTTCTTTGTGAAGCACCTGGAAGCAAACTGTGCAGCACATTTGGTATAGGCACGCACTATGAATGTGTATCGGGCTTCCCGACTTGTTACTGTTTCGTAGAGCACATTTTGGACTAATGAATGGAATTATGGTAAACTCGAAAATTAGATGAAAAGGCCCATAGACATAAAGGAAATTTCTTGCTAGAGCCAGACTTGCACTTTCAAAGATACATCTTTTCCGTAGAACTTTAAAAAATCGTCATACAGAGTATACTGCCAGTACAGCGGCTTGCCGCGGAGGGCGGCGTCGCGCCCGCGGCGCGCGGCCGAAAGTGAGTAAAAGTTCCCGTACCCCTTAGCTTCAGGTACTTTCATATGCATGTTTAAGTTCAACTTTACTGTTTCACGTCTACGCTGACGGCGCTTTTCACCAAAAAAGCTGCCGAGACAGCTGCCGAAAAAGGAGAGAAGCCTAGGTAAGGCAATAAATTCAATAAAAGCAATAAATTCAATAAAAATATATTCAATACAATAACACTACCGGTTGCCACGGCCACAGGCAAAGCTAAGCCCTGTATAACACTATCGGTTATACAGGGCTTAGCTTTGCCTTATGGTAGGTTCCACAATTATAGTCTGGCGCTGCACGAAGAACCCAACTTTTCGGAAAACGAAAGAAAGTGGGAGAGCCTTTTCACCTGCACTTCGTTTTGTTTTGTCCTCGTTTTTTCACAGTCTCTGTGTTTTATTGCATTTCTTCGAGTTTTCTGCACATTCTAAATACGTGTCCTTGTGGAACAAATATCGCAAAACAAAATGCTGAAAAAACTTTAAAAAATGGTTGAAAGTGTGTAAAAACTAATATGTAGTTAGGAGGGTTTTCTCGGTAAGGGAACGATACTTCGAACTTTGACATTGAGTACCATATAATGATACAAAGGTTCCATATATCATGGTATTTTTCATTCTATGAAACATTGGTAGTGCATTTAGAAGTGTTGACATGAAATAGATAGTAAGAACGTCATACCGCTGCAAAAAGTGGAAATCATGGCGCATTGCAAAGGTCAACTTCATCACAACATTGTTTTATGACATTAGGTAGAAAAATGGAGGCTGTGTACTTCAAGATTTACGACCGCAAAGTAGAATTAATGAAAGGAATCAAAATATACTAAGAAACAAGTTGTTAGATGGATGTCTAGTTGCGATCAAAACTCTTGCGCCAGGCGGGACTCGAACCCGCATCTTCTACTTTCCGGGCAGCGATGTTCGCCTTACACCACCGGCGCTGTTTGGTCGAACTGAACATCCACGATATCTTCCTAGCAAGTACTCACCTAAAAACTATACTGAGAAAGTTTGGTTACTCAAGCGTAACATACACCGCCTTTATGCCTATACACCGGCCTCACGCAGCAACTAACCAAAACTATCCTAATGATATCATCTAGAAAGATCCTGGATCCAGCACAAGTTATGTGAAGGTCGTGTATGGTCTAGCAAAGAACTGAGCCCAGCACAAATTTAAGGTTCACTCCGGTCGACGCTTCCTACCTGCCTTGCTATGACATCTTTGAGAACATGAAGCGCTGCTTCTTCGTCGAAATTCGGTAGTCTTTTTTGGTGTACTAGCTGTTGTTTGCGTTCATATACTCATTGTTGCAGACGAAAATCCGAGAAGAAGTTTGGCAGCACGCAGTCTTCGCCCCTGACAGATCCAGTTCTCAAGGAATTTCTACACATTCACTAGTTGAGCACTACTCATTCACGATAAACATCGAACCAAAGTTGTGCATGGTGCTACTGGTGCCAGAGCAGCAAAGAGTGCAGAGAGCAAAGAGAAAGGGTTCTTTCACGCGCATGATCAAATAATTTGAGCACATCGGAGTATTCACAACCTTCTGAGATGAGATTTCTGGCTCTAGATAGCACACAATGGCATGCCAGATTTAGACGGAAAGTGCTAATCTGAGTTGTCTTCTCATTATATGACCAGAGTATGAAAAGCATTCAGTAGAGGGCGGAATACGGGTGAAGTGAACTTACTTAATATGGAAACTACGTAGCACAATAAGAAGCACGCAAAGGTGTGAACATGCTAAAACAAAGAAGAGTCATAGCGCAAGAGAATAAGCTCGATCTGCAGGCAAAGTAGTACGACCTCCCAGGATTTGCACACACCCTCGTCTTCAAAAGGGTGCTGAAGTAGAGCTGCCGGTAGCCTTCAAAGTCCATGGATCGGTGGATCGGAAGATCTTCTAGAATCCCCTGCTAACCTCCCTTTTCAATTGAGTGCACCGCTGTTATCGACCGAGTGGATCTTGCGCAATGACGGTGGGAGAACCTTAAACTTGGGTAATTACTGTTTCGCGTGACTGGTACACAAAGTGCCATTGGGCCGCGCCTTGTGGGACGAGAGTTCAAGGCAGTTGGATGGAACTCTTCCATCAGCTCGTCCTGGAGCCTCAAAACAACCTATCGATGTAACAATTCGACATTTGAGAGTGATAGACATGTGGCTAGAAGTGAGTCGATTATTAGTAGTGTCGTAGGTGTCGCTATACAGGATTTTCTTTTTAGGATTTTCTTAGTGATGTTGTTGCTCGTGCTTACATTAACGTACGTTTCTTCCAAGGCATATGCTGCACCAGCCCAACCAGTAACGCGCGTATGTAGAGTTCGCACCAGGGGCGTGCGTTAAATTTTTTTCGGTAAATTTTTAACGATCATTTTTTTTAACGAAAAGTTTTTGCGTTAAAATCGGTAAATTCGTTAAATAAAATTTCCTTCAACTGCAGTTAGTTTGGCTGTATTTTGGTATGTAAAAAGCCAGATCTTTTTCCTTATTGATTTTTTCGACTCCATATACATGGCAATGTGACATGTCTACAGCGAATTACGGATCTATCCTAGTCGGAGTGAGGGGGGGAGGGGGGGGGGGGGGGGACAGCACCAAAACCAAAGTGAAACCAAAGTGCCAATTTCCTAAGTCATCCTATGCCACACAATCATATCCACTGAAATTAAACAAAAACCTTCGCATTATGGGACAGCAGCTGAAGCTCTCCTACAACTGCTACGTAGGGAACAGAGACGCAAAAATAGTGGATGCCCCCTCCGACTAGGATAGATCTCGAATTCGTTGGTACAGTTCGTTTTTGGAAGATATTTATGACGCCCATAGATCCGCCTGTTTTACAGAATAGTCCTTTTGTCCCAAAACGTTCTGTTCCTACTGCAGCCGACAGCAGAGAATCAAATAAACGGCCACGGACCGTTGGCCAAATTTTAATCGAATCGAGTTCTATTGCATTGAGTATTTTTGTCTTTGCCACCCAAGTAACGCTTTTCAATTGTTAAACCTTTTCTCCTCTGCATTCTGAAGGAAATATAATACATATGGAGCACGCGTATCTATAAGAGAATTTCTCGCCCTATATTGGCAATGTTCTACCTTCTCCATTTCTCTCCTTCTCGAAATAGAATTCGCCACTAACCATAACCCTTTTACGACTTTCCAGAAATTGACTACTCTGATTGTCTTATTGAAGCACCTGGTGCCATACTCTACAGCACATTTGCTTGAGGTGCGAAGTGCTTTGGCTTTCTCAACTTCATCCTATTTTTGTAGAGCACATTTGGTATTGAAGAAGTGTTATAGTAAGTCCGCAAATTAGGCGAAGGAATCCGCAGATACAAGGGGACTTGCTACAGCCAAGCCTGCACCTGCAAAGATATACCTTTTTCGAAAAACTGAAAGAATCCTAATGCAATGGACTACTTAAAGTAGCGGTTTTTATAAAACCTCTTATATAATACTTGACAAAGAGTGGTCATATCTATCTCTTTTTTGTTTAATTTTATTCCTTTCATGTAAATTTGTTCACTATTTCATGTGCATACTCAGTATGCTTCTCCAAAAGAAAACTGCCACGAGAGCCCTCGAGGAGACGAAAAGGTTGAGCAAAATCGTTGACATGCATGGCACGAAATTTAATAAAAACGGAGCAATGACAGTACGAGCAGTCACGCTCTATCTATCAGGCGGTGTCCAATCTTGCCTTGATGTAATGCCCTAAAATCATCACCTGATTCTGCACGAAGAACCGGTCCCATCTTCACAAAACTTGCGAAGGAGGAGGAAAGAGCCTTTTTCATCCATTGTATTGCTTCCTAAATGGCCAAGGAAGTCCAAAAACGCGAAACTACGGCAGAGAAAAACAGGAGGCGTATGTAAATAAATTGGTCAGGAGCAAGGAAAATGCCAACAATTCTCGAAATACGAGGACGATATTGACTGCCTATTTCTACTGACTCAAGTAAGTAGAGGGTTTCCTCGCTATCGAAACGATACTGCGAAAACTATACCAAAAAATCGTCCAAAGTGCATTTGCATGAAAGAAAAGCAAAATTTCAAAATTTAGAGTGTAAAATGTCGTTAATGCAATTTAACGAAAATTTTCCTCGTTAAATTTCATTAAAAAGTTTTAACGAAAAATGCCGGTAAATCCGGTAAATCGGTTAATCGTTAATCGTTAAACGCACACCCCTGGTTCGGAAGGAGGCGAATCATAAACTTTGTGAGCATTTTGGCGCACTGCGATCCATTGCATTCTTGGAAAAAGTCACCTGTCGTCCTGTTGATCATCGACTTGCTCGAGCGGGCGCCAGCAGCGTCTTCATTCGTCCCTGTCGCGTGCAGGAGTGGTCCAATGGATCCTCCTCGCCAAGGTACACGAAGAGCGCCATATCGGTCGTTCAGGGCTTTCACGAAGAAGTCCGACCAACGCGTTGGTGGACGACGTCCTGGTGTTCTCTCGATAAAAATACATCTTAACAATCTGTCAGGTGCAGCGTCTAAATTGCTACTCTGCATAGAGACGCAATACAAGGTGTTATACAGTAACTAATAGCCATTCCCCCTAGCGTCCGAATTGAAAACTGACCAGTGGTGCTTCACTTTATAAGCATTGATTGACGCCCAGCCTTATAGTTGAGAGCTTGATCTCCGATGAACATATCCGACAAAAAGCGCAAAAATCCGAGAGAATTCGTTAAAACCGTTCTATATGGACAATCCGAACGATAATGATCATTGATCATCAACCCGGCCAGCGAGCGGTCGTCTTTCCACGCCGTGTTCGTCATCTCCTTCTAAGTTCCCACCTATTACGGGGAACTCCTGTCTAAGGACCAAGTTATCTCAGCGGGCTTCTTGTGGCAAAGAAGCAATTTTTGTGAGACTCATAACTTGCCACCTGAGAAGGTACGTTACTGGCGTTTTCGCTCCGTTCGTTAGCGGCCGCTGTGATCACGGAATCAATCATGTCGGGTGCCGGTGCGTCATCTCTTGCAGCGTGTGAGGCCTCCTCTAGCCCATCTGCTGGCATGGTGAGTCTGGTCGAGCGACTACAAGGACTTTTGGGACGTGGCAAGGTGCCCAATTACGTAAAGGTGCTGGTGGATATTCTACTCGAGACGAGAGCAGAGATCAAGGAGCTCAGCCGACGGAACGCCGACCTGATGGAAGAAGTCCGTCTACTGAGGGAAGAAAACTTGGCTTTGAAGCAAAACACCTCTAGTGTGAGTAAATCAGTGGTAGATCTTTCCTCTAACGGCAGTCCTAATGCGGTTCTATCTATGGAGCCTGATATCGAACGTAAGAGATCAATTGTGCTGTCCAACATCCCCGAGTCTTCGGCTCAAAGTCCATCGGAACGAGTAGGTCACGATATAGCATGTGTAAACCAAATCTTGGATTTCTTGAACATTGAATGTAATCCTATGACGGTATACCGTATGGGTAAATTGGATGCTCGGAGGCCCAGGCTCATGAAAGTTGTGCTCCCAGCAAGCAGATTCCAAATGGAAGCTGTTAGGAGGGCTCCTCGGCTTCGCTTCTCTCCTTCTCATCGGGGCGTATACTTACGTCCTTCACTTACCAAGGAGGAGAGGGAGCGAAGACGAGGAGAACGCCTAAGCAGTCGGAGGTTGGGGACTGACGACACAGCTGCCAACATCCCATCGCAGAGTGTACTACAGTCTCCAACCCCTACGCAGGGCACAACACCTTCCTCAAGCAGCCCTTCGGGAAACTGCTAAGATATCGAAGGAAGCCTTACACCGAAATTTCTTGTGCCCTTTTAAATATTAGATCCTTGGTAAAGAATTGCAATTCCCTTATCTTTGCGCTTTGTCATAACAAGTTTGATGCTGTCCTTCTAACAGAGACATGGTTAAGCACCCAAAATGAGCTAAATTCATTGCTTGGTACAGCTGCGGGGCAGTATGTGGGCATCAGGTGTGACCGGAAGAACAAATTGGGTGGAGGAATTCTGCTTTTACTTAAGAGGTTCCTTTCCTATGAAGTAGTTTTTATGGAATCAGTCAAAGATTCTTACGAGGTCCTAATTTGTGATATAACAAACTCCTTGTCTACTTTAAGACTCATAGGGATTTACAGAGCACCTGGTTGTAGCACAGAAAGAACCCACCAGTTATCGAAGGTTATCACTGACTTCTGCGCGTGCGGCAAACCTAGCATTGCTCTAGGTGATTTCAACTTGCCTGATTTGGTGCTAAACAGTCAGAGAGGAATTTCTAAATCCTTCCGTGACGCGCTAGAAGCTCATGCTTTTAATCAATTAGTGCCTAGACCCACCAGAGGGCCGTCCTTTCTGGACCTCATATTTTGTAATAAGCAAGGCCTTGTCAAACGTGTAAGAACTGGTCCACCAACTGGAAATAGCGACCACAATACAGTTCTCTTCCAAATCCAGCTGAAAGCCGGTCCTGGCGACAGTGGTGCACAGCGATGGGTAAGGGACTTCAAAGCTGCCAACTATGAACAAATCAGGGAGCATCTAGCTAATGTTGATTGGGTGGGTATTCTCTTAAACAGTTCGTCAGCCAATACCATGTACGAAACTTTTCTTGCAGTGCTTCACCATGTTATCGAGTTATACGTTCCTAAACGCAAGGCTGTTTCCAACCAGCTGAATCTCCCACCATACCTTAAAAGATTGCACAGACAGCGATCTTCTCTTTGGAATCGGGCTACAGTTACAAATAGGACTTCTGATTGGAAAATATACGAGTCGCTAAATAAGAAAGTGGAGAAGCTTACATATAAGTATTATCTCTACCTAGAAAAGAAAATTATTTCTTCAGAAGACAAAACAGCTTTCTTTAGATATGTCAGCTCACGTAGTGGTGATGCAAATTTAGGAACCATACCAAATTTGATAAATAGTGATGGCCTCTCTATTTGTTCTGATAAGGAAAAAGCCAATGTCCTGGCTGAAGAATTTCATAAAGTCTTTAATCTCTCAAGTCATAGTGGTTCCGTTTTTCATGACAATCTACCAGTAGTCACATCTCAAATGAAGTCTTCCTTATGGTTCCATAAGGAAGAAATTTATGAAATTTTGTCCAAGTGGCCTACATCGTACTCGGTTTCACCGGACTTCATTCCATTAAAATTCATCAAAAACGTATTGGATTACATAGTTTTTCCACTTGAGCAGATTTTCAACCTCAGCTACATGAATGCTGAGGTCCCTCAAAGGTGGAAGCATGCTTTCATTACCCCTATCCCTAAGAAGCAGCCGTATAGTGATCCTGGAAATTATAGACCTATTAGTATAACGTCAATTTTTGCGAGAACCTTCGAGAAAATAATGAAAAAGCACGTTTTAGAATACATCGAAAAAAGTGGAGTAATTTCTGAAAATCAATTTGGATTTATGAAAGGCAGATCAGTCGAAACTGCGGTGCTCACTTCGCTAAACGACTGGACTGCTGCCGTTGAAAGAGGTAATCGTACCGATGTTGTGTATTTTGATTTTTCGAAAGCTTTCGACAAGGTTCCAGTTGATAAGCTGCTTATAAAAATGGAAAAGGCCGGTATCCATCCTATGATTCGGGCTTGGATCCAGAGTTTCCTCACGGGAAGAACCTATCAGGTCAAAGTAAGACAAGAGTATTCAAGCATGTATTCTGCTCACAGTGGTGTGCCTCAAGGCGGGGTTCTATCACCACTCTTGTTTCTCTTATATACATTCGAGCTACCAGCTAAAATTGCTCGACTTGGGGCTGACTGCAAAATGTACGCTGACGACATAAAAATTTACAAAGAGATCGAAAATGTTCAAGACTGTCGTGTGATACAGTCAGCGATCGAATGCGTGGATGAGTGGGCAAAAATATGGGAGCTACCCCTTGCTCCAGAAAAATCTTGTAGTTTTGCAGTCGGAACAAGAAGTCAAGTTTCCCAATCAGCGTACAGTCTAAGAGGAGTGCTACTGAAGTCGGTCTCTGCCGTTCGGGATCTAGGTTTCTCAATATCAGCAGATCTCAGGTTTAATGAGCACTATAGAGCGTTGGTTAAGAAAGCAAATTTCCGAACTTATAACTTATTTAAGATATTAAAAACGAACGACATGCAGACGCTCTTGCGAGCTTACAAAATTTACGTGCGGCCCATTGTAGAATGTGGCACAACCGTGTTCAACCCCACCAAAAAGAAGGATATCAGTTTGTTGGAAAGCGTTCAGAATAATTATACGCGTAAGCTGTTTATGAGATGTTATGGACTTCATTATTGTGATTTGCCGAATGGATCCACTAGAGCAAAGTTGCTTGGTCTTCCTAGTCTGTGTTCCAGAAGAAAAAAGGCCGATTTGCTCATGTTGTTAAAAATTCTGACTAAAACCGTTGCAGTTGACCCACTGCCATTCTTCAAGTCTCCGCTATCTAGAAATAGAAGAGGGAAACTTAGAATTTATGTCTCTGTTGCAAGGACGCAGGCTAGGTCAAGCTTCCTCACCTATAGGAATCTCAGGGAGCTCAACTGCTTGCTTGGTGAATCCGAAAATGTCACACAGATGTCACTCCCGGCTCTCAAGTCATTTATTGCTCGTAGATTTCTCCTTTTAAGCTAATTTGGTGTTGTATTTTATCTGATGATAATTTCTTGAGTCTTGATTTGATATGACCTGGTTTCGTTTGATTTCCTTTCCCTTATGTTAATCCACGTGCATTGTATGACACGTCTTTGAATAAATAAATAAATAAATAAATAAATAATGCTTGCTTGTTGTAAAGCCGCCAAATGCATGGGGTTACCACCTTCAACCTTCACCGCTCAATTTCGCACTAAAAATGGAAACCAGCAAATGTCTAACACATCGATCGCATAATCAGATAATGTGATGTTATTATGCCCACGTCTTTCCTTCGTGAATGTATGACATTGGCTGGTTGCTTCATTATGTTCTCACGTTGTGCGTCTTGCCCAGCACGTCAGATGACCACAACGAAGGAGCAACACATGGACTAGCTGCAAAAGGGTTGAGCCTTCATGTGTACTTCGGCCGACGAATTTCTTATAAATTGTGTTTTTGAGAGGTTGCGCTGGAGTATTTTAAAGCCCTCAGCACATAAACACAACTGTCCAGCTCCACATTCCTCTAACATTTTTCACAACCCTCTGTACATAGACATATTCTGCACGAAGCCCCGCATGGGAATATACATTTAAAAATTTGTTGTAAAAAATGTGTTCTTTGCTAGGCTGTGATAAATCATGTTCGTGCTTGGTTTCCCTAGAAGAGTCGTGAACAAACTCTACCATGCTCAACACAACATGTCGTCGTACACAACTAATCTTTTAGAGGTATGGTTCAGCTTCCTCTGTTCGACGAAGAGGCAATTCGACTAAGCATTTCGGTTTAAATTTTCCTCTTTTGCAGCTTTTGCTGGAACTTTGTTAAGCCTTCACACACTGAACAGCCAAATAGCTGTCATAATGTGCACCGCTCTGCACAAAAATATTTTCCCTACCTGTACGAAGCATCCAACAATTAGTATGTTTTAGCCTTCATTAGTTCAAAATAGCTCCACGTACGCCTAGATTTTTCAGAACACTGAAATGGGTGCTTCGTTTGGCCCAGATTTCTTTATAAATTCGTTCCTTGTTAGGTTGTGATAAATGTCTGTCGTGTTTTATCCTTTTAAAGAAGAGTCGTGAAGAAACCTTACCATGTTACGTCGTTGTCTACGCTTAACGTCGTGCTCATTTATTAGAGGCACGTTTGAGTTTGAGCCATGAGAAGATTCACATCGACTGAGGATTTCCTCAAAAATTTTGTTATACTTTTATGGTTAAAAGGATGTGCTGAAACTTTTAACAGCCCAGCCCCACTAAGTAGTTAAATCGCTGTCACAATCTGCACCACTCTGTGCAAAAGTATTTCTTGTACGATGCTCTCACCAGCTAGTACCTATAAGCTGCTTTTGCCCAGAATAGCCCCGCGTAGACCTAGATTTTTAAATTTTTTTGAATTGTGTTTCTTGTTAGGCCCGTTTTTTTAAATTTTACAATGTGCCCTTTGTTAGTCCTAAATTTTCTAAAAAATTTAGCAATGTATTCATTGTTAGGTTGTGATAAATGTTTGCCATGTTTTGTTCTTTTAGAAGAAGAGGCGGGAATAAACTCTACCACACCACAAACAACATGTCATCGTTCACTACTCATCAACTGCGAAAGTATATTTCCAAGTTAAATGAGAAGCTCCACTCAGACTAAGGGTTTCTGTTGTGAATACCCAACTAGGGCCTACATCTATGAATGTACGGTGGTGTAATATAAGGAAAATAGAGAATAGTTCCACTTCTAGAGAAACAAGCTCTCAAAAGTTGTCCATTAAGCGTTCTTCTCAGGAAAGCCTTAGAAGCACCCAAAAGTTCTTCCCACCGCTGGGGAAATGAAGGTTTCAATTTTCTATTAAGCGCTTCTCAGGGACAGGAAAACATGAAGACTTCCTACCGCGTTCTCTAAGGAGGGCCTCGGGAACACCTGAAGCTTCTTTCCAATGTTAGGGAAGAAGCTCTCAAAAGATTTCCGTTAAGCGTTCCTCGAGAAACCAGGAGCTCTTTCAAAGCCTTTCTTGCGCTTTTTTTAGAGGAAGCCAGGAAGCAAATAAGGTTTCTTTAGAACTCATTGGAAAGATGCAGTTTCTCTTCGGTTATACTTCATCTGAGGAGCCAAGAGAACTGAGCGAAACGCTCGCCTACTGTACCAGCTTCCACCTAAGAAAGCCAGAAGAGCAGCGAAAAGCCTCGCGTGGCAGGAATACACTGCTACTTCGAACTGCCGAAGTAAAATTTAAAGCCTGTACCGAAAATTTTTGGGAAAACTTGCAAAAATCAATAAGAATGACAGAGATACAGGTTTTCGAGACAACGGTCACAAACATGGCTTATTAAGACAAGTGAGCCAGAAGTCGACGGTCTGGGCCACCGTTAACCTTTCCGGAAGAAGGAATGCGAAGCATATCTCATGGAGGAAACAGCCGAGCTGAATCACCTGATAAGGACGGTTATACGCAATAAGCAGTACCACAAAAACTGCTTAAAGAAAGCAATTGAAACAATAAACTCACGCTCTTACAGAAAGGAGTGTGAAACTCTCATGCCAGAGCTGAACGACCATTTGCAAGCAGAATCAAACGAGCATGACATCGCAGTCATGATTTGGCAGAACAAAGTGGATTTCAAAAAGGATGAGCTGTCTCAACAAACAGTTCTAATCGCCAACTATCAGGAAACCCCCAGTAGTAAACAGTCGGCCACTGGTAATTATGCAAGTAATTCGTTCAGTTTCTCTTCGGTTATACGACGTTCAGGCGACCACTTCTCGAGGTTCGAACCTTTTCAGGGGACTTCATAGAGTTTAACGCCTTCTGGTCGGTGTTCGAGGCACTGATTCATAATGATTGTCCAACTGACCAAGAAAAGACAATGTTCTTGAAGCAGGCTCCTAAAGGCGAGGCTACAGCATCCATCACCTACTTATGAAAGGGGACAAGTACTATGTATGTAGCCGTCAATATCCTAGTGAAACAATGCAATAGATCGGCAATCATAGCAGATCGTGCTACGTCACGGATCATAAACCTGGAGCAAACCGGTATATTACTCAACGCATACCGAGCATGGCGCGGCTTGATTCTCTCGAAATTCACAGAATACATTTGCAGCTAACAAGAAAGGCGAGCAAAGCTAGCATACCATTAGAAGTCGACAGACCTACACTAGGAGTTAGTTTAATTACCCAAGTTTGAGACTGTTGGTACAATGTAGTTCAAGAAGTCAAAACTTGAATTTGAAGAGCGACAGCCGCTGGGAGTGAATGGCAGATTAACCCTTTTCGAAATTGTGCGCAGTTTCCTGGAGACATGGGATGAAAATGACTCCGCGTTCAAGGACTCTTCGAGAAAAATGCATTCGTGGCAAAAAATCGGAAAAGAAATGGAAGGAGCATAAAGCAGAGAGTTACAGGATCTCGAACTGGAGCAGGAGGTGAGAAACTTTCGAGATTCCTATCGTCGGAAGCAAAAGGAAGTACAGGAGTTCGTTTCGGCTCGCAGTAAGCTTCAAGTTCATATGTAACGTATCAGCCCAGCGCTGCTTCGGGCTTCCTCTAGGCCGCTTTCCTATTACCTCGAAGTTAGGCCTATCCTGCGGAGGCTTTCTTCTTCTCAACGCAGAATGTTTCCATACCAAGTGAATAGAACTTTTCAAAAACGCAAAGAAACTTAAGATTCATAACTTAAAACTTATGAATCCTAAGTTTGTTTGCGTTGCTGAAAAGACTCATAACTTTAAACTTAAGAAATTGCTGCCAGGAAGAAGCTTTCAAAAAATAAAAAACTTCAGCAAGCTTCCTTCGAATTCCAGAAAAAAACAGAAATGTCACAAGATTTGTGACCCAACCTAATATTAGGTTGTCCGGAAAGTTCTCAGCGTTTTGAGTGCTGCATTTGTAACTACCGTAACTTCCTCAAATCTTATCGGATTTGGTCGAAATAAGCAACATTCGAATCAGCGAACCTCTGTCAACGCGCACATGGCAACTTACTCCATCAGCGCAAAAACTTTGGTGGTCTAGGTTCGACAAAATCCACGAAAGCTGTTTTGGCTTGGTCCTGATGAAGGTTTTACCAGCGAGAAAGTTTTGAAAGTGTTTGAAAAGGTAGTAGTCGGTTGTTGAGAGGTTTGCAGTGAGGCAGAACTTCAACCCTTAATTCGTTCAATTTTCGAACAGTGATTTGTGAAACGTTCGGCGGACGTTATCGTGAAAAGAATCGAGCCGCTTCTGTTGACCAATGCTGGCTGAAGTTAATGCAAATTTCGGTGCATTTCGTCGATTTCCTTACAGTAGGACTCTGCTGTGATCTTTTCGCCTGGTGTCAAAAAGTTGTAATGGACCACGCCAGCCGCCGACTACCACACAGCGACCATTACCTTTCTTTGGTGGAGATTCGCCTTTGGAAAATGCCTAGGGAGTTCATCGGCGTCCAGCCACTGTCCGGAACGTTTCCTGTTATCATACAGAATCCACATTTTATCACAAGTGATTATTTGGTCCAAAAACGGGTCAGTTTTGTTGCATAAAAGTAGAGAAGAGCAAATCTCGAAACGTGACAATTTTCGCCGCTCACTCAACTCGTGGAGCACCCACTTTTCGAGCTTTTTCACCTTCCCAAGGCGTTTTAAAGCATCCCCAGTTCTACTGACGTCTATCTCTTCCGCGATCCCGCGAACTGTTTGGGATGGTTCATCTCTCACCAATTCCTTCAACTCGTTGTTCAGGATGCTCTCTCAAAAGTTATGAGACTCTCCATGCCGTGTCCATATATCTCGTGACTGCAGTCTGGTTTCGTGCTTATCGTATTTGTATGTTTGTATGGTACCTACTGAAGGCCACCTGAGAAGTTACCACTTCCGCCCTTTCGAGAAGCATGCCAAAACCGCAGTCTGTCTCATGCCGAAACCCCAGCCTGCCGAGTCGACCTGTGTCGCGCAAATCTCTCCCGATTCCCAACCCCGAGCAGCCTGGACTCAGTCTTAACGCAGGATGAGAAGTACGTTTTCTACCTTAACCCTGCCAAGCAGCGAGTCTGGGTGAGCCTGGTGACCTGTTACCGACCTTCGTTCGGCGAGATGTTCACGGCGAGAAGCACCTTCAGAGCTTTTGGGTCTGCGCTCATGGATCGGTATACAGGAAGCTGCTTACCAAAAGCACGACGATGGACTCCAAGGCCATGGTAAACGAAATAGAAGAGATGGACCTGCGACTCGAACTTATTCAGTCGCAGCGCGTCAAGAAGGTCCTCCTCTTCGACAACGCCGCACCCCATCGGGTACAATTAACCACGGATAGGCTTGGTCAGCTGGGCTACGTTCACATGCGCCTCACCCACCGTATTCGCCGGACATCTCTCCATGCGACTACCACCACTTCTTGGGCCTACGAGACTTCCTGGTCGGAAGGGACACAAGAACCCAAGCAGTCCTTGACAACCATATCGAGCGGTTGATCAATACCAGGCCCAAGCAGTTCTGGAAGGATGGGATAAGGAAGTTGGCTGAGCGATGGCAGCAAGTCATTGACCTTAATGGCGTACAAATTCCTTAGCATCGTTGATTTGTGATTGAGTTATAAAGAGGTAAAGAATTTTTTTCAATTTGTCTCATTATTTTTGCCCCCCCCTAATAGGTCAACCGCTGCGTCTTGCGTCATCTTCGAGGCTGAAACCTCCTGTCCGAGATTTACTGAACCACTGGCGCACAGTGCTTTCTCCAACACTATTAGGCTCCCACTCTCGACTGATTTGTTGAGCTGTTTCAGCTCTGGACTGTCCCAATTTGAAGTTAATATGAAATATCGTCCGCAATTGCTCCTTCGGCATACTTCATAAGTCCTTCAAGATCAGCAATACAAAACAACGTTGAAACATAGGTTAGTCAATCAGATAGAGCGAAAAATTCTGTACAGAAAGTTGCATTGCTGTGCATTGCAAGTTGATTTCTATTTAATAAAAGACGGATGAAAATAGTTACGGAAAACGCTGAAAACTTTCCGGACAACCTAATATCATCGCTGCCGCAATATTTGGGCAACTGCAGCAGTTTCACGTGCAAGTTCGTACTTCTGATTTTTTGCTCCCCCTAGAGCTTATGATAAGCAGCACTTTTTTCGCGACGATACGCTCCCGCATCGCGACGGCCTCCCCCACCTCTATCAGTGAAGGCGTTATCAGCGTTGAAGGCGTTACTCCCCCAACAGCTCTGCGATCGCACATCGCCGCTACCTCGCCACCACCCGGGCCGCTTTATGTCGCCATCTTATCGCTTCTCTAATTTATAACCCTTTGTACTTTTCGTTTTTCCATTTGACCAGACACTTTCTATAATCGACTGTCGACTGTCGTTAAATCTCGGCATGACGCTGGCAACAGTAGGGGGCAACAGTTCGGTTCGAGCTTAGGAGCCAAGGTAACCGCCTTCTTCAGGCCGGGAAAAGTCAATGCAGGTTTGAGAGGCTACTCCTCCAAAAACTATTTCAAGTCACAGAGGCTTCAGTAGTTAATAGGAAAAGGAGACGACAGGGAATGGGACAGCCCAACCAACCTTATGGAAGCAGCCGAGAGACTGGTGGGTCATCCTCGGATGGAGGCAGTTTGGGTGAATGAGACTTTAACCCGAGGGTCAACCCCTCAACGTCCTTCCGGCTGTCGCCCTCTGGGGTCGAGCGCGCAAAGTGCGCCACCTTCTTCAACCGAATAAAGTGTGGATAACACTCTTGGCACCACAGCTCGAAAAGACCCAATGATATCGAACACGTTCTGTTGTTCGTTAGCTACGGAATAAAAAGTCCACCAAAAAACGCGACAATACGATGAATACCTCAGCCGACACATTCTCAAACCTGCAGTCCAAATGTATAACATATTGACGTCGAATTGGACACCTTACAAATCAAATTGGACACTCTTCACGTTAAATTGGACACTCTTCTAAGCTAGTTTTGAGACTTTTAAAATCAAAGCGATCTCTTTCAAATTGAAATGACCCTCAGAAAAGTTAAGCCACAGATTCACTAAGATGGTTGGAACAATTTTTTGCTCAAGGAAAATTCAGTATAACTTTCTTTGAAATTTTTAGTTCACCTGCCCCAGTAAGTGTAATATTTATATATATGTTAAAACATTGTTACTAGTAAAATCGTGAGGTCTTCAACTTAACCGGTTCCATGCTGATATCAGCGGCCGGCTTACCCATATCACGGGTGGGTGCTGACAGACCTCGAGGATATCGCAGATGTTACGTGCGGTCAAACAGCGCTGGCGGTGTAAGGCGAAGGTCGCTGCCCGGAAAGCAGAAGATGCGGGTTCGAGTCCCGCCTGGCACAAGAGTTTTGATCGCAACGAAACATCCTGTAGCAACATTTATAATTTTTTTATTCTTCGAGAATAAATGTTATGTTTAATTTAGTACAGGGGAGATTGTGCCAGGCACTCGATTAGCCCGTTGCAATTATTGTACCATTGATAGTGTGACTTCTGCTTAAACGAAACAACAAGATAATACCTTAAATGATAGATGCTTTGATGTGCCTCAAAGCTTTAGAATAAACCTCTCCTTAAAAAGTGAAAATGTCACAAAATTATTACACTTACTGGGTCCGGTGAAGTAAAAAATGCAAACAAAGTTATACCAAATTTCTCTAGGACAAAAAATTATTCTGACCATCTTAGTGAAGCTGTATTTCAACTTGTCCAGAGGTCATTCAATTTGGAAGAGTTCGCTTTGACTTCAAAAGCGTTAGGCTAGCTTAGGAGTGTGTCAAATTTGACGTAAAAAGTTTCCAGTTTCACGTAAAAAGTGTCCAATTTGATTTGAAAAGTGTCCACTTTGAGGTAAAAAGGGTACATATAGTCGCTCATAATTTAAAAATTCTTTTCATAGTCGTCCACGAATTACACATTTCTTTCATTCTTAATTTCTTTCGTTCTCGCAATTTTATATGAAACTCACAACCCTAAAACTCTCAAGCAGTCAATAGCTTTCAACCGCTGCTATCATACGGTACCCCATTGGCACTTTCTGCTTATCAGTAGCACTTTGTCTGATTGTTTTCAAATTTCAAGACGGAATTCGATTAAAATTTTTTGTTAATTCATCTAAGAGCCATTGTCAATTTATATTGAGAACTTTGTCTCGATCAGAAGAAAACCTTAATACTGAATTGATGCTGAAGTTTTCGGGCAGTGCAGAGTGTCTTCATTCAGGAAGAGTTTTCCCGCAACGCAGTGGTGAATGGTTCGAACGTGAAAGAAAGACTTGTATCGAGGAAAGAAAAACCACACAAAACTACTCCTAACATTCTCCTTAATCGCGTAATCTGGAGCCTCGCTTGTGTTATGGTCTCGCAGATTATTCTTTTGGAACCGCAAGTGCGGTGTGCCATGCCGTTCCTATCCCTATCCTCCCTCAAGCGTGTAGCGCAGTCGGAAGAGGTGTCGGCTGTCACGCACACCGGAAAGCAGGTTCCCGGTTCGGATTGCCCGTCCAGGCCGGCCAACCCATCCATCTCTCCGGGGTCGGTGAATTGATACCAGTCTTGTCTGGGAAGGATAAAGCGCTGACTTGTTCATCGACTGGCCATCGCAAGTCATTGCTTGGTCAAATACGCATTCAAATCGCCTCCATGATGTTCCGTAGAAGCAGAATGCGTGGTGCATCCCAAACGGAATTTAGTAACACCGTCCTTTGTCCTTCAACCTTATCCTTCCTCAAATCTGATCAAACATATCTAACAAGCAACGTTTCTCAACGGTTCCCAACAACACCTAAGATTCTAAAGCAGTTCCTAAAAAACGGCGCTTTGCGTTGCAAAAAAGCGCCGCTCTTGATCTCTTGAGAGCGGAGTAGCGTGTCCGGCACTGAACTTCAGACTAGCCAGTAAGCGCAGATGTGAGCGCAGTTGGAATGCTTTCGCCCACTCAATTGATAGGTACAATTCTATGTATTGCTCAACCTCGGCGCATTTCAATGGCTGCTAGACGATCTTGGAGTAATTCCTGGAGAGCGCGGCTGGCCATTTCTGATAAATTTCTCCAGACGGTTCGAAGTAGTCTTGAAGGTTTTATGTTTTCCACTAAGGGGAGATAGAAGCGCAGTGAATATGCGCTCGCTCACTCCATTGATAGGCTCGATCCTATATACATACATTGTGCACGGCGCACACTAAAAGCTAGCTTGACAGTTTTATGGTTGGAGCAATTACAAAATGGGGCAATTGGGAATTTCTGATAAAACTATCCAAATCTCGAAGGATTTGCATTTTCCGGTAAGGGAAGATAGAAGCGAAATGAACATGCCTTCGCCCACAGCACGGCGCAGCACACTAGGAGCATTCCTTGCATGACAGAGCACTGGCGACGTACGCCATGCTTGGAATACTCCGAAAACATGCCTGTCCTGGGAAAGAAGCCGCTCCAATCGCAAGATTCTGCTTCAGCCATTTTTCGGCCATTCACGGTGAAAGTTCAGTCGTCTGGTAAAGCTGTATATGTTAGTATCGATCTCTAGAGACTAATCGAACAGTACCAACCGTTTCTCAGAAAAACCTAAAACTACAGGAGTTTAGTGACGTTTGGTGTTTAGTGAGTTTACGTGCGACGGTTTGCGACGGAGTAACTGACGACGTGAAGTCCGCCTTTGCTGCGGACCACTGGGCGGTCGGAAAATGGTAAAAATTGGTTGCTAACCGCTTATGGACGAGAAATCAAGGGTACGCATCCTCCCCATGCAAGTAGAGCTGGTCATTTTGCCGCGCTCGATTTACACCGAATTCGTGTAGTCTTTTCAATTTTAAATCAAATCTGGGAAACAATCCAGAGAATTGTTGGGAAGTTCACAGACGTCCCGACGTTTAAGATGCAGCAAATGATTCTTTTCAAAATCGGTTTCTACTGTACATATCTCAACATGTTTTCGTTCTTCTAGTCGTGTTTACCTCGTTTTGCCTTTTTTGGAAGTTTAAAGATGGTGAATATTTGGTACTTGTGGGGAAGCTGGCCCGTAGCGCGTCAGTGGGGGAGGAACAGATACACCAAGAGAAGGAACTCTTGGATTTGGTCAATTTTTGCACTAATAAGGTGGATGAACCACACCCATCCCACCTGCCAATGTTCGTGACGAAATTTTCAGTGTTTCTTCTCTTCTCGGAAACGATTTGCTCATGATTTATAAAATGGTCACTGCAAAAGTACGCTCACGTCTCGACAAATTTTACACAGCTTCCTCTTCGAATACGAGTGGCTGCAGGTCCAAAATTTGTTGTCTGAGGCAAAGTCTTGGTTACAGGCTTCCTTTTTTACCCAAAGACCTGGTTTGGGCTTTTTTGAAATTTTTCAAAAAGGATGCTCTACCAAACTGCACCTGAAAACCTAGAAAGCTCATTGATAGGTACCTCAAACAATGATTCATTAGGGTGATATTGTTTATGTTCTTTTACCAAACATATGTTTTCGTTCTTCTAGTCGTGTATACCTCGTTTTGCCTTTTTTGAAAAGCTGATTGCAAATAGTTCTGTCTGCGTGGACATCTAGGCACAATAAATAAAAAAATGAATAATCCTAGAGTTCTTTGTGTACACTGGTGTCCGCTTCTCCGTGAGAGACGAGTATTTGGTCGAGAAACCTCCTAGCACCCGATGGAGTTAGATTTCGATATGCTTCAGAACAAGGTGTTCGAAGGAATCTATGCCAAACCGATCTCAGAAAACCAATCACTCTTGGTGTTATCCAGGCAACTGTAGTTATTGATTGAAATCGACCGTCAACATCCAAAGATTCTGTTGATCGATACCCATCTAGAAATCTGGCTCGAGAAGGATCCCCGTTGGATATGGCTAGTTATCTAACCACCGGGGCTAAGAAGGATGTACCCTGTTCTGACGTATACCGTCCATGTGCTCAGCAGAATAACTGGTTAGACGATTCAGAAGACGTCTTGAAACGGGTCTCACCTACGAGCTCGATGCTGTGTTTTGGAAATCGGCAAAGATTATAAAGATTGGATAAAGAACGGCGTCAACCAAACGCTTTATGGGTTGCACTATGCATTTAACTTATTTCTCCTACACAATGACAAGCGGGCCTGCCAGTCGATGGATGAGTTAGTGCATATTTCTCAGTCAAGTCTGGTACCGATTCGCCAAGCCCGAAGGGATGAAAAGCTTGCCTGGCCCAGACAGAACCCGAACCAGGAACCCTCTACCCAGGGCGGATGCAGCAGCTCGCGCCTCCTTCGACTGCGCCCCGTCTTCCCTACCACTAAATTATTTTAATTGCTTGCTCATTTCTCAAAGCGTTGTTCTGTGTGCACTGTTCCTAAACCCAAGTCTTATCTATTGCATTCGAAGCAACTGTTCCTGAGTGGTTTCTGAGCAACCGATAGCCATGACATTCCACTTTCGGATGCTCGTTTATCAGTGGCGAATTCGCTAACTAAGCAGGCACCCCTCCACCATGTGGGCCGCTCTCTCGCAGAAAGTCTGCCGCATTCCCTCAGCACTGTAAACAGTTGAGCTGCGGTACTTACAATATGACGCGACCGTGCACACTGCAAAAGCGGTCGAAATAAGATAAGGATAAGGGTGACCATAAACTAGAAGACATAAAAATAAATATTTATTTATTATTTATTTATTCAAGGCGTAGACATGAGTCCACGCGTTACAAACTAACAAAAGAACTGAACAAGACAACTAAAATACGTGAACAACTCAATTAGGTATCAATTCTTGTGCAACGTTATCAACACATCTCATATGACCCAGCATTGAAATATTTGTCAAGCAAGATACGTTCTACAGGTACGCGCAGACAGACTCGCCAGATCATCGTACCTACCAAGCAGCAAATTAAAATCCTTCAAGGTCCTGTACGTTGAGAAGTCTGACCTAACTCGCGTCCTTGCTATGGAGGTTCGAAGTTTGAGCTTCCCCCTTACGGATCTAGTCAGCGTTCCATCAAAAAATTCTTGTGCGTTAATGGAAAGCTTGTTGGCAAGGATTTTGTACATCATGAGAAGATCAGCGGTTTTTCTTCTCGATAGATAGATAGATTCATTTCGCCACAAATGGCACCTCCCCGGTGACTCGTCAGTTCCAAACCATTCAGCATTCCTGCCTTGGTATACTGTTACTAGAGTTCTTTGGGGGTAAAACATTGACTTGTCCAAATCATTGTATAGGCCAAATACGTCCACAAACTGTCTCTACAATTATAGTAGAATCAGAAACAGTAGCTCGTCTTTGCCTAAGGACCACGTAATATATGAGGTCTTCTGTGATTTTTGTTTCCATTCGAAATCTCGATGACACGCCTCTGCTAAGCGCAGCTTATGAGAGCTTTTCTAACCTTTTTCTTTTCTAAGCTCTATAATGTACCTTGTTTTCATTGGGCGCGTAGTAGCGCAGTCGAAGGATGGTGCCGATTGTTGTGCGCACTGTAGCTGCGCTTTTGGACGATCGAATGAACGAATAAATTCGATGTCGAAAATTTTCGAAGGAATGAATGAACGAACTTATTTGGTGCCGAAAATTTTCGAGCGAATGAACGAAACGCTCATCAATTTTTTCGAATGATCGAAAACCAAATAAGCTCCATTTTCGTTTCTTCGAATACTCGAATAGTCGAATTCGTTCGAATCAGTTTCTGTACTTAGAGATTGAAAATTCACTCGATATTCGGATAAATTCGGTCGATCTTCGAATAATGTTGAAATATTCGATTTTCGAATGATATTCGAATACGGCTCCTATTCGATGTTCGAATTCGAACGAATGTTCGAAAATTTAGAAATATTGAATACTCGACTATTCGAATAATTAATCGAATAAATTATTGGAATATAATCGTTCGAGCACAACTATAGTGCGCACCCGATTCAAGGTAATTGGTTCAGATATCCCGCTCAGGCCAGCCAAGCTCCCAATTCCTCCGGGATCGGTGAATTGGTACCCGACTTGTCGGGGAAGATAAAGCACTGACCTCTTCATCGGCTGACCACCGAATTGTGCAGGCTCAATACGCATTCAAACTGTCTTGACGACATTTCCTAGGAATAGGATCAGTGGCGCATCCCAAAACGGATCGACTAACCCCGTCCTTTATCCCTATCTTTTGTGCTTGTGATCAAAGCAACTTAAGAGAAAAGGTTAGCGTTACTTGCTGCTCTTGAGATACGCTTTTCTCCCCTTTTTCCCTTTTAATTTCTTCCTGTATAATGAAATGATGTTTGGGCGAGTAGTCTCCAAAATGTGCTTCACCTTTTCCAGGCTCTGAAGAAGGCGATAGCGCCGAAACGTTAGCCTGAATAAATCTGCTACCAATCTTGGCGAACAGCTCAAACCAGCCTCGCACAAACGGAACCGACATAAGAGAGTTTTCTATATTATGTAAAGTAATTTATGTTCAGCAGGACCCTTTGAAGTATGTTGGATCTTTGAACTACAAGACCCGCCTGCAATTGCTAGTTGTATGTATCATGCACGTCTGCTTTTCATTTACTCAGAACTCGCCAAATCGCCGATTTCTGCTTCATAAACAAAAGTCGAAGGAATTCTTCAAAGCCCTCTTGCACTGATTTTGTTCCGGCTTTGTGCTTCAGTTTCCACTTTAATCTTTTCCTTCATTCATTATATTCTTTTGTCGCTTCTTTCAGTTTGCGACGCTTCTTCTTTTCCTTTTCTTCTTCAATTTGTTCAGTAATCCTTAAGCTATTTACTTTGCTCTCTTTCGGTGTGTTCTCAGTTATTTATTTCATAGAAATGACACGAACAAATGAAGCCAATGAGAGAAAAAACACTTGCTCAAACTCTTCTATACATTATTTCACTGAGGCTTCTTTTGAGTGCACAATATTTTATAATTAAACAAACAAATAAAACGATAAACACCATAATATCAGTGCAGCCAGGTGGCAGTAAGAATGTGAACTCGGTTTCTCAGATGAATGAACTCAACTACAAATCTTTTTATTGTTTTTTACCGATTCATACGCTTGTTTTTGTTAATCACTCTTCAACACTGATGGTTACTTTTGTTGATTTTAGTGGCGTTGTGTGCAGCTTTAGTGCAATTAAGTAGTATAAAAAATAAAGATGCATTGGCTGAAACCGTCATTTCGAAATCTATCATAGTCGGAGGGGGCACCGCTTGCAAAAACGAAGCAAAAGCAAACATTGCGACCTTTTCTGACTTACAAATTACAAGGAAGGGTGCTCTTGTAGGCTACTTCAACGAGTCATTAATATAAGAGTGTTACATTCAATTCTATCGACGTTGTCTGTCAGGTGAAGTGTAATACCCCCACCTACTAGGATAGATTCTCTTCTCATTCATCTCTTCTCATTCTTATACTTGCACCTTGTGACGGCTGCCTATATTCTCTGTTGTTCCGATGTTGTTCACTGTTCACGACGCTCTTTAGGTGCTAGCTTCTCCACACGTGTTAATTCCGTCCATGCAGATTGCAGCCGTCTTTTTATCGAGTGATAAGACGTCGCGAAACCGTTCAACTTCCAGGATCACCGTATGCAATGCTGTACGCTGCCATTCTTTTGCTATGCATCACAGTAGGTGATGCGGGTACAACGTTGTTACCGGCCTCGCCACTGCCTACGGTTTACACGGCAGGCAACCCGGACGTCTGTCAAATTTGGAAAAATATGACAAAAGAAGGTTTGTACGGCGATTAGGGGATTGCAAAAGAAGGTCTCCGAGGATTCGTCTATGAGCTGAAGGCGCTGCAGTACCCGTGCAGCAGGACTTTGAACATAATTGAGCACTAAATACAGTGGTGAACTGGAAGATTATTATTCGTCAGGCGTTATTCCTCCAAAGACAAGAGCACGCTCAATCTTAATACCTCACACCATTCGTATAAAAACGTATAAAATTGTTATGTAATTAACTGTATTAATCAATGCGATTTCAGACATTTTGCTATGTCAAAAAAGAGCTTCAGTTTGGCAGACACATCAACCTCCCGAATATATTAGGGGAGGGGGGCAAAAGAAATGAGACAAATTGAACAAATTTCTTTATCTACCAATATATAATTGAGTTAGCTCCCTGCCCTGTAGATGATGAGGCGTATCCCACTCAGGTTGGAAACCTGGCTGAAATACGCCCCGTGGAACGATACGCAATTTCATGGAACCCCTTGCGACGCCTCCGCGTACCTCGCGCGGGTAACGTCTGCCGTTCAACATGGGATGTTGTTGCAGCAGAGGACGCGTAGCCTCCTTCTGCTTGACACAACGGCGTCTGCGCGCGTTTCTGAACGCCTGGATCCAGAAGACGGTTTCCCTTCGTCGCACCACAACCGCCTGGAGTCAGAAGAGGAGACACTGTCGTCTACGACAAGGGATCGCATTCAGAACTGAACATGAGATGCTGCTGCAGCAGAGGAAGCGCAGCCTCCTCCTGCTTGACACAACGGCGTCTGCGCGCGTTTCTGAGTCCCTGAATGCAGAAGACGGGTTCCTTTCGTCGCACCACAACCTTCTGGAGTCAGAAAATCGAAAAGAAAGAAGGCAGAGGTCACATCGTAGTCGTGTGACGAGCAGCCACATTCAGAATTCAACATTATCCCATGTTGAATGGAAAATGTTACCCGCGCCAAGTACGCCTCTGCGTACCTCGCGCGGGCAAGGTTTGCCGTTCAACATGGGATATTGTTGCAGCAGAGGAAGCGCATCCTCCTCCTGCTTGACACAACGGCGTCTGCGCGCGTTTCTGAACGCCTGGATCCAGAAGACGGTTTCCCTTCGTCGCACCACAACCGCCTGGAGTCAGAAGAGGAGACACTGTCGTCTACGACAAGGGATCGCATTCAGAAGTGAACATGAGATGCTGCTACAGCAGAGGAAGCGCAGCCTCCTCCTGCTTGACACAACGGCGTCTGCGCGCGTTTCTGAACGCCTGGATCCAGAAGACGGTTTCCCTTCGTCGCACCACAACCGCCTGGAGTCAGAAGAGGAGACACTGTCGTCTACGACAAGGGATCGCATTCAGAACTGAACATGAGATGCTGCTGCAGCAGAGGAAGCGCAGCCTCCTCCTGCTTGACACAACGGCGTCTGCGCGCGTTTCTGAGTCCCTGAATGCAGAAGACGGGTTCCTTTCGTCGCACCACAACCTTCTGGAGTCAGAAAATCGAAAAGAAAGAAGGCAGAGGTCACATCGTAGTCGTGTGACGAGCAGCCACATTCAGAATTCAACATTATCCCATGTTGAATGGAAAATGTTACCCGCGCCAAGTACGCCTCTGCGTACCTCGCGCGGGCAAGGTTTGCCGTTCAACATGGGATATTGTTGCAGCAGAGGAAGCGCATCCTCCTCCTGCTTGACACAACGGCTTCTGCGCGCGTTTCTGAGTCCCTGAATCCAGAAGACGGGTTCCTTTCGTCGCACCACAACCTTCTGGAGTCAGAAAATCGAAAAGAAAGAAGGCAGAGGTCACATCGTCGTCATGTGATGAGCAGCCGCATTCAGAATTCAGCATTATCCCATGTTAAATGGAAAATGTTACCCGCGCGAGATACTCCTCTGCGTCCTCAGCGACGTCTGCCCTGAGCATGAGAGAACAACTAAGGGGTGGTGGAAAAGGGGAGTAAGGGGGACCTCTAGGGTGGACCAGGTGAGCGACCAGGAAGGAAAGGAACAACCTGAAGGAGGGAGCAGGACGGGGAAGCCGGCAAGAAGAGACCAGTAGGGGGTCAATAGTGGAAACAAGGAAGTGGGCGAAGAGTTGGGACCAGGAAGGGGGGGGGGGGAAGACCAGTAAAGGCGGACCAGCAAAGATCTAGAAAAAAGAAACGAGTGAGGGGAAACCTAGCGCCCGGATTCGGAAGACGTGTCAACAGTGTTCTGTAACGAGCTCTGTTGAGCATGAGAGCGGTTGCTGAGGAGCAACCTGAGGGACAGAAGTACTGCGCAGCACAAACCATTGACGTTACTGGAGAGTCTGGAGAAAATGTCTATGATGAAAGGAACATAAGTGGTGAACGCCTTGATGCAGATAAAGTACGCACCAGATCCTAGATGTCAGCGAATTCTAAGTTTGACAAAAACTACTTTCTTTAGGTCAGTGATGCTGCAAGGTCGCGCGAAGCGCGCAAGTGCGAGACACGCCGTTAGGCGTGTCGGAGCACTTGTCTCTCTATAATTAAATTACAACTCAACGGTGCTGAGGAATGTGTTCGCGGTTAAGATCAATGACTTGCTGCCATCGCTCAGCTAATTTCCTGATCTCATTCTTCCAGCACTGCTTAGGCCTGGTGTTGATCCACTGCGCGATATGTGCTCCAAGGTCTAGGTCGTCGTCGTCTATAGGTCGTTGTGTCCCTTCCAACCAAGAAGTCCTGTAGGCTCAAGAAGTAACTGTAATCGCATGGAGAGATGTTCGCCAAATACGGTGGTGAGGCTCGTGAGCGTACCCTGGCTGAGCAAGCTTATCCGTGGTCACTTTTGGCGTTGTCGAAGAGGGCACCTTTTTGAAGCGCTGCGACCGATTAAGTGCGACTCGCCGGTCCATCTCTTCTATTTCGTTCATCATGGCCTTGAAGTCCTTCGTTGTGTTCTTGAAACAGCTTCCAGTATACCGGTCCATGGGTAGACTCAAAAGCTCCGATGGTGCTTTTCGCCGTGAACATCTCGTCGAACAAAGGTCGGTAACGGGTCACCAGGCCTCACCCAAACTGACAGCGTGGCAGGGTTAAGGTAGAAGACGTAGTTCCCATCCTACGTGACGACCAAGTCCAGAGTCCTCAGTGTTGGGAGCTGGGCGAGGTTCGTGCGACACAGGTCGACATGGTCGTCAGCGTATGTGGTCTGAGACAGACTGGGGTTTCGGCATGTTTCTGAAAAGGCCGAAAGTGGTAACTCCTCAAGTGGCCTATAGTGAATAGCAAACAGACATACAAATACGAAAACCACGAAACCGAACTCCAGTCATGGGATATAGTATGGGGTATGGGCAGCCTCAACCTCCCCCCCCCCCCGCCAACCTTCCAAATAAAAATGAGCTTCTTCCTCACTGAAGTAGAGATTCTCTAAAAAGTTTAGAACAAGGAAAGATTTAGCATGACTTTTTTGATGTTTCTATTCACCTGCCAATAAGAGAACACATTGTTCGAAATTTTGCAAAATCCTCATCTTTTGAGGGAAAATAATGGCAATAATGGTTTTAAGCCTGTTTACGAGCAGAAAGCACTTCTCAAAGAGGGTTTTTAGTGCTAAAACAAAAGATTAGGTTATGCTGTTGAATGTTACGTTCTTCCTTGATTGTGTTCGTTTTTTGTATAGCGCACAAACATGTGCAATAATTAGATAAATAAATACCTCTTCCGAAATATAGCAATTTTTGTTCGGTTGATAGCAAAATTTCTTTTTGCATACAGTTTCGCACCTGTAAACGAGGCAACAAAAACAATTCTAAAGAACACACATATCCCCACTTTGACGCTTCATGTAAGCAGCACTTGCACTTTCAACCGAATAAAGTCGAGACGAGCATGGTGCGATCTCATTTTTTATTGAATTAAGTGACTCATTACTCGTGCTTTGAAAAAACTTAATTTTGAATTGTTCTCAAAAAATAAAATTTCTATAAGGCATTACACCCGTTTGGATAGCAGAAGTGGAAATTTTCAAAGAATGTTGCACCAAATTTTTCTTGAACAAAAACTTATCCTAATCATCACGGAGAGTGTGCAGTTTCACCTATAGTTTTGCTTTGCAAGACGTTCGCTTTGAGTTTAAAAGCACCGAATTTGTTTAGAAGAGTTTCCAGCACTGAATTTGTTTAGAAGAGTTTTCACGTGAAAAGTGTCCAATGCAAAAGCGTCTCGTAGACCCATTCCTCAGTCAGATGGGTTAAATGTTAGTTACTTTGTTCTATACTATTTTTACGTCGAATTGGACACTTTTCATGTAAATTTTGACGCTCCTTTAAGCAAGCTTAGGATTTTTGAAATCAAAGCGAACTCTTCCAATCAAAACAAGTTTCTTCCAGATTAAACTAGAGACTCTCCAAAAATGTTAGAATAATTTTTTGTTCAAGGAAAATGTTAGTATAACTTTCTTTGAAGTTTTAATTTACTTCCCAATAAAAGAACACATAGTTTGAAATTTTATAAAAAAATTTGAGGAAGAAGAATTTTGAAGCTCGTTTTTAAGAGCAGAAAGGCATCCATCTTATATTGCCAAAACAGAGATTACGCCATGCCCCCTTACGAAACTTCGCGATTCTTATTCGATTGATAGCAAAATTTCTGTTCACATGTAGTTTCATATATGCAAACGGTTCAACATAAACACTTGTAAAAACACACATATCCCAACTTTCTTGCCGCATGTAAGCAGTATTTACATTTTTATTTTTCCGAAAAAATAAAATGTTTATAAAACGAAAACTAAAATGATGAATACGTTCCGGACAGCCTAATACTCGTTCGATGCTCGCTGCAAAACTTCACTGAGGTCTTTGTTCGCTCAGTTTTGCAGGGGTTTATGGTCGTTTAGGCTCTTGAACAATACGATTTTGCCGAGTGGTCGGCCAATAAAGAGACGTTAATAACATCGCGTGGCTATCTACACATTCCGAGATTCGTCGATAGTGGAAGAGGAGGATTTTAAAATAGATATCCGTGAGAAAAAGGCATTCAACATGAAAACGGCGCAATGTGAAAAATTCAACTACTTCTCTTTTTGAACTATTTCCCGATTTTGCTCTGTTTTGCTAACTGTAGTGCATAAATTACCTTGTGTCCAAAAAACGCGAAGCGAAAACAAGAAGGTGTATTTATTTAATATTAATGTTGAGAACCTTCGGTCGTGATTCGGCGTTGTTTGTTATTTGACCCACAAACGAGCTCTACGTGTCACCATTGTTTATTTGCGTTGTTGGAATTTAACAGCGACACTCAGCTATGCTGGCTGATTCATGTCGATATTTATTCAGGGCGGTTCCCGTTCCACGTTCGCCTTAAATGTTGACGGGCTTGTTGTCATCACTTCGGCTTGAAATGGAGACCCGTATAGCATTAGAAATGTATCGAGTGAGGCAAAACAGTTCCCCTGAAACAGTACCGTTTAGCATCGGTGTGGCCGACCTGTTGAAAAGGTTTCTCGAGCACATGCATGTGAGACTGAGCAGCATTACCTAGATTAGGTTGATCGCGAAGTCTTTTTCCCATCAACCTAATAGTATTCATTTCTTTTTCTTCTTTATTTCTTTATTCAGATTTTCAGATTTTACGATGTAAAACGATCAACAATATAATCACCGTTGTTACTTCTTACAGTAGTCCACCTACTGGGAAAGTCAGCGATCGCCATTTCCCAGACCTGGAGTGGAAGACTTTCACGGAGTCGGGCACCACCCGACTTGCATTTTCAAACTTCGTGAAATTTTTCTTGGCCTTCAGGGAGCAGAACAAGTGGAAATCTAAGGGGCTATGTCAGGAGAATATGGCGGATGGGATACGGTCTCCCAGCCCAGCTCCATGGTGTTTTGCTGAGTCGGTTTAGTCACATGGGGTCGAGCGTTATCATGTAGAAGGTGCTCTGAAGGTCGTCTTGGCCGTTCCTTCCAGACAGCCTCGGCGAGTCTCTGGAGCTGAATGGCGTACGACAGCGATGGCCGTGTTCCCTTGCGGGAGTAGCCCGCAGTACAGCATTAGCTTCGAGCCTTAAAAGCAGCGCAGAAGAACCTTCTTGAGGTGCATGTTCGACTTTGCTTGCATAGGCGGCTCTGCTCCTCAAGGGAGGCACATGTACTCCCCCCCCCCCCCAAAGATTCTCAACGTGACCAATATATTCTTGTAGGGCATTGGACAAGAACCACAGAACTGTGTTTCGTTTCTGCTACGGGCCACTGGTGGTCCGAAAATGGCAAAAAATTGTATCACTCCAGAGCGGCCTGGTAGGTATAAGTGACACCTGGAACGGCCCTGTCGTGCTAGAACTTAACCTGCAAAAGGTTTGGAGCTCAAATTAAAGTTTGATTATAGTAATATGATAACCTACGACGTTTCCTAGACGAAGCTGCAGTGTACATTCGAGTGATTCATTTGCAACGGTGGCGGTAGAGACTGGATGGCCGAGTGGATGCAATACGGACTTACGGGAGAGGGTCGAGTATTTGATTCGGGGGTGGGGTTTCTGCGTCCCTAGGCGGACTGTTAGCTTTTTTGCAAATGAAGATTACATTTTGGCTTCGGCAGGGTGGCTTCTTTGAGTCCTAACCCCTGTTGTCTGATGTGGAAGAAGCTGGTTCCGTTGTGTGGAGCGTCCATTAAACGATGCTTGTCTCGATGGGGAAGGTTCCGTTAGATGCCATCACCATGCAACCTATTTGGTATGCTCTCAATTACTTTTGAAAGTGTTTCTCACCGTCACCTCATTTGTGAACACGATCGACAAGCATCGATTTGACCCATCATCGAAGCTCATTGCTCTTCGGATTTCTTTGCAGACTGCTTTTTATTCTTCTCGCAAGTTTCACAGTTCTACTATTACCAAGTATAGCATGTTTTATCCTCCTCATGGTATTTTTCTGGCCGTGTATTTTTTCTTCGCCATTCTCCTATACACTTACAGGAGACAGGTCGCGACATAGCAGATGGGAGCACTTGTACTCACTCCCTCAACTCTGAGGATCGAAAAAGATTTTTCGTCACAAATTCATCTAGGGGTTATCTGCGATGCAGATCACCAATCTGGCAACCAATTTCGGCTAAGCGATAGATTACAGAAGGTTACGGGTATGTGTAGGTAACGGAGTGTATGCAGAATAACCGGCACTGCTGCCTATCACGACTCCAGAGGTCGAGGAGAGAACTAAAGAAAAAATATCACCCAACCTCGCCCAGTGAAGGTTATTTGGGGGCACTGATCACAGATATGATACCTGTTTTTAAAATTTCGGTCGATTACGCAGGTTACGGTAGATATGGGTGAGCAAAGCTGTCCACGTTAGTGTGATCGCTTCCTTCTCCAATGTGGTCAGACCTTTCCAGCCTTCGACTTCAACCTTCGATGGAAAGTAATGCAAGCAAAGTAACAATTTATAAAAGAGTGACAGATTCGTGGTCGGCAGCTTGAATATTTCCGATAGGCGAAGTCTGAACGAAATCGGTAGTCATGACTTCGTCACCCTTAATCTCCACTACCCAATAATATGGTACCCTACCACAACCAAAATGTGCTCTTCAGTTGCAAAAATGAGAGCAGACCACAGGGCAAATCCCGTAGCCTTCGCCGGAACCGACCCTAGAACCCCACGGGCAAGTCCGCACCTCCCGTAAGCCCGTGTTGCATCCATACGGCCATGCAGTCGCTACCGCCACCGTTGCAAATGAATCACTTGAATGTACACTGCAGCTTAGTACAAGAAGCGTCGTGAGTTATCATACTACTATAATCAATCTATATTTTTGGCTTCAAACGTTTTGTGTGTTAAGTTTTGGGCACGACAGGGCCATTCCAGGTGTCACTTATGCCTTATCAACCCGTTCTGAAGTGATACCACTTTTTGCCATTTTTGGACCCACCCAGTGGCCAGCAGCAAAAATAAAACACAGTTCTGTGATCCTCGTTTGATGCCCTACAGGACCATATAGGTCTCGTTGAGAATCTTGGGGGGGGGGGGGGGGGAGTTCATGGGCCTCTCTTGTCAAGGGAGGCAACGGCACGGTGTGTTGTTGGAGTCGAAGAGAACCCCACTTTCATCTCCGATATCCAATTCCTCCTTGCGAGGAGAGCAAAGGAGAAACTGACAGATGGTTACGGTACACGGGTGTTCTGCATGCTCTCAGTCAAGACATGAGGGATCCATCGAGTCATCACTTTTCGGTACCCGAGGGGGCTACGGGGGCGGCTAATGGCTGTCGATTGAGTTCATCTTAGTCTTGTCGCCGCAAGAGCCCGAAAAACAGCCTCCGGGTCCTCTTTGACAGCGTTGAGAACGGCGGAGTCTTCCACTGCTTGGCGGCGTCCCGACCGACGTCTGCCTTCGAAGTCCGCGTCTCCGTTTGCGAACGAGCGAACCCGCGGTTGGCGGTGTTGATGGTAGTGGTGACTTCCTCCAAGGCGCAGTCGGTCTTGCAGACTGCTGCTAATAAATTGAATCCATACTGTTACCTTCCGTAGGCAAGCTTCGGGAATTGTCTACGACTACAACGGGATACAACATCGATATCAAATCGAAAGTCGGAATTTCTGGACTTTTGAAGGTAACCCTCCAAGATTCTCCATGTGCTCTCTTCGTAACATCCTATCAAGGGTTTCCGATCAACCTCATATTTACAACTCAAAAACACTACTAGGGCCGAATTCATCAAACTCGGGGTGAAGGTAAAGAAATCCTAGTGGAAGTGCGGATATACGAGCATCATCCAGTATCCTCCAGCTAGCAGTGTTCAAACAAATGGTTGGGTAAGGTGTGTGATGAATACCACCGCATTGTGGGAATGTTATCGTCTTTTAACCCACATATCCCCGTGTTCAATCGTTGATGAATCCGGCTCCTCATAACTTATTTCCTCCACAGCCGTTGCTGACATACATATCATGCTTGGTCTACTTTAGAAATCTGCGATTACGTAGACGATCGAGACGACATATGTGAAGGAGGTGGTTACCTGCTCTGGTCGCAGTATGTCGAGTGCGAGTTCAACTCCGGCAAAAAGGTTACTCTGCTCAATTCTATCGATTTTTTAGTGGCGTAGAGCTTTTCCGCCCGGTTGGCAGGAGGTGCGTGCTCGAGCCCCGCCTGGTGCTTGAGGATTGGTAGCACAAAACATCGTTATGGAGCCTATCAGTTGCATTGTATTCTAATCTATTGTTTTATAATGCTGCAATAAAAGTAGGGGAAAGGTTGCTCCACAAGAAAAAAAAGCTGTTAGGAACTGCGAGAAGCAGTACGCAACTTCAGAGCTGAAGAATCCCCTCAAGGCGAAAGGACCCTTCTGAATTTAAGAAAGTTTAGTGCATGTTTGGGTGTGCAAAGATTTTAAAAGATATACCAATGCTCGATTTCGACCACAGCTGTTCCAGACCAATGTGCATTTTTACAGTTAACAAAACTCCCTTGTAGTAATTGTGAGCGAAACTGTAGCAGAGAATAAAAATTTTAGTCTATAATGTATTTGAATAGCTTATTTTAGTTTTGTTATAGTATTTTTATTTTTATTTTAGTCTATAGTCTATAAGCAACAAAAAATATGCCTGAAATAAGGCTCTAATTGGCATTAAAAACGAATAAAATCAATTTATAGACTATTCATGATAGTGCTGAAGAGCACGACCATTTCCAGATTGCGCTGATAGTTGCCGGGTTTCTGTGGATGTTGGCATTGTTCGTGTTGGTGTCGACAACCGCCGACGAATTCTTCTCACCCAGCGTTGCCTCGATCGTAGCACATCTGAAGATCAGTGAAAGTATAGCGGTGAGTTACATTCTATGAGATAAAAAACTGTGGAGTTAAGAACAGAACTGTACACTTTTAACGTTAAATTCCACATTCTTCTATGCTACGCTAAGAATTGCGAAATCAAATTGAACGTTTTCCTAATCGGAAAGAGCTTCTTGCAGGTTAACCAACAACAACTACTAACAGTTACTCAAAAACCAAACTCCAAGATGGCTAGAATAATTTTTTGTTCTTTGGCAGAGGAAAGTTTGGCATTTTGTGCATTAAAGATTCGCCATGCACTCGACAATTTTATTAATATAAAATTTAATATATTTATGAATTTATTTAATTTATTTATCGATTTTTATTTGACTGATAGTGTGATAGTGCTGCCTACATGAATCACGAAAAAATGTGTGTGTACATTACAATTGTTTTTGTTGAATCGTTTAACTCGTTGAACTCTATAAAAATAGCAATTTTGCTATCAATCGTATAAAAATCGCCAGATCTCAGACAAGTGGTTGACGCATTCTGTTCATTTGACACTAAATTTCATTCCTGCTCTTTAAAACAAGCCTTAAACCGTTATTGTTCTTTAAGAAAAAGAGAATTTTATAAAAAATTCAAACGAAGTGTTTACATCTTGGGTAAGTGAACTAAAACTTCAAAGGAATCATACTAGAATTTTTCTTCACCAAAAAATCATTCGAGCCTTTTTGGAGACGTGTCAACCTGCCTGGAGCTCATTTTGATTTGTAAGAGTCAGCTTTGATTTCAAAAGTCTCAGGCTAGCGTAGAAGAGTGTCCGATTCGGCGAGAAAATGTATACGTAACCATTCCTCCAATTATCGTGCGTACGTAGCGCAGTTGGAGTAAATAATGTCAGCTTTATCATGCACCTGGAGCCGATCATGGTTCGAGTCCCATAATGGCCAACCGAGCCCACTAGTTTGTTAGTTTGCGTCATGCCAAATTTGTAGGAGAGAAAATTTTAATTTTTTTAGAGGCAGAAAGTAGAAGCAGAAAGCGTGGCGCATACGAAACAACGCCTGATTAATACATACCTTCGTTCGGATCTATCCTAGTCCGGGGGGCCACATAATTAAAAAGTAGATAACAAAATGAATTGAGACTTACCGCGCGGCTCCTGGGGAACAAGACGAAACCTAAAAAAACCAAAAAACGAAAGATAAACAAAAAATAAAAAATCGCCGCGGTTTTACAACCGACTCGGCGGGCAAAGACGACGGAATGGAGGCATGCCGCTTACCTACCGCCTGCTGACATGTTATGACCAGGATCTAACATGGTGAAGAGGGCGCATGAAGCCGCACGACGCGTGCTGACTGCAGCCTGACATGTTATAACCAGGATCTAACATGGTGAGGATCTAACATGGGCACACAACTGTGCCTGCTTACAACCGCAACAAATGTTTTTTTCTTCGTTTTTTTTTTCTTTGTGTCTTTTCTTGTTTAGGTCCCATGTTGCTCTGTAGGAGCCGCTCGGTAAGTCTCAAGTGGATTTGTTACATATAATACTTTTAAGTTATGTGGCCCCCCCGGACTAGGATAGATCCCTTCGTTGTTGTCGTTCTCGTTCATTATAATATTTACGCTACTTAAAATACTAAGCATAGGGTCGAGAAGGCGGTCAGCATTGGGAGGTGGTAAGGCGCCAGCCAATCAGACCGCCGCATCGAACAGGCGTGCAGGGTGTTTGATGGGTCGGCAGTCCGCCTGGCTATAATTGGCTGATGCGTTCGCACTGCCCAATACTGTCCACCTCCGCGACATGGACTCCATTACCAAATGCAGGTATTTCCAGGGTGTGACATTCATGGCGTTTGGCAACGGTGCTCCGGATATCTTTGGATCCATAGCGTCAGTGCTCAGCAGTCCCAAGCCGAAGGCTGGCTTGGCCCTCGGCGAATTATTTGGTACATCAGGTCGTCACTGTGTGCGAACCACGTTTCTGATGACTATTCTGTTTCAGGATCTGGAATCTTTGTGACGACTATGGTCACCGCTACCATTATTCTAGTGAAGCCTTTCCACATCGACGTCTTCTCGACCTTAAGGGATATTGTGTTCTACTTGATAGCCATCGGATGGATTCTATTCGTGTTTTTGCACGCCACTCAGGTGTACATATGGGAGCCCGCCGGTAATGTGCCCTTTAGGTCATTTCTGAGAATTCTCTCAAAAATGTATTATTTAGGTTACCTCGCACTGTACGCTGTCTACCTACTCACTGTCGTCATCGGTCACTATGTTCACAAAAGAAAAAGGGTAGATACTATAAGCTTGAAAAATTTATTGATTGAGGCAAAAATACAACACGGTGCAAAACCATAAGGCCACCCTATGATTTTTTTAAAAGCGGCTTAAGAGCTCATTACCAACGCCGATAGTGCCACCGCCATGTTTCTCACAACGGAGAAGCTCAATTCTGGTGTAGTTAACAGGACACCTTTTCATTGCAGGATGCTGAACTTTTCTTGGAAACCGCTATGAGTGTACTTCATAAAAGCCGTGATTAAAACAAAAATTGGGCCACCAACACACGTTCAGTGCATTTGGTTTAGTTATTTATTTTGTACGTGGAGAACTACGCGGGTAAATAATTCAAGTACATTTTCAGAGCAGGTTTTTTAAAGTTTATGATAGTGATGTGGTACTGGTAAATATACCAAGATACAGCATTAAACGGCAGCTTGTTCGCAATCGGTTATATGACCGTGTTTCATAGTGCAGGACTGCGCACATATTTGCCCGAATGGGAGGACAGGAGATTGCGTACAAAAAGGCGTCATCTACCAGTTGGAGTGTTTGACTTGCGGAAACTGGGAGGGTGCTAGGCACTCGCGTTAAAGAACACCTTGATGACAAGGGAAAGCAGAGTTTACTAACGCCGGTAAGCATGGAAGGGAAGCCACTCCAGGGACGACTTCAGTGTAAAATGCATCAATGCATGGTGTTGTATCCAGAAAAAGAAATAGGGACTAGAAAGGCTCTCAAGGCCTTTCAGGTTCACGAATTAAATCCAGCCATGAGCAACAGAAACGAATGTATCTCCACTACCAGTGCATTCTTGCCTTTTATCCGTTTGTGCGAGCTATGAGATCGCGTATGCTGCTTTGTGCGCATTTTTCACTCTCCGGCACTAGGAGCAGTATATCTGACCATACCGGTAGGCCTCACTTGCTCCATTGTGGCCAGTTGATCCGGTTTCTTTGCGCTGAAGGGATCGGTTATTTCGAACGCACAGATGTGGTAACGTTTCCTAACACTTCTGGGAGCATGTTGTTCCTGGTAAAGAGGTGGACGCGATGTTGTTGACCCAGTGAATTTCACAGAGTCAAACACATTTCAAGCTTCTTTCAGGCCTTGAGAAATACGAGTTTGTCGAAACGTCGTCCGCAATAAAGAATTTAACTCCCAAGATGCTCAGGTTTTAAGAACGTCGAACTTTAAAATTAATTCAAGTGCAGTTAACAAACAGCGGGCAAAAATAAACAAAACAATATGAAGTCACCAAAACGGGACAATCTGACTAGGGAAGGGTTTCGACTCCCATGGATCTTCAAGCGGAGACAAGGCTAATCGACCAGCTGCGGCGTTGGCGCAGGGCTCGCGCTTCGGCTCGCCAGGTGTGATGTCGTTAGTTCGGTTCTCATGGCTGCCCTCTTTTCTGCACAACATGATTTATCTTTGCAATGACCTTTTATTCCGAATTATGACGCTATATGTTGTCCTCCAAGAAATGAAGGTTCAAACCTTGTGGTCAAATCATGACCCAGGGTGTCAACTTATGTTTTTTCTTCAATTCTTTTTAAATCTGTTTTAACCCGAACTTCGCTCAAGGAGCTGATTTGGGGTACTGATCACAAACCCGGTTTTAGTATTACGGTGGACTGTGCAGTGCGGTTGATTAAGGTTGCTGCTACTGTAACCTGCCGTAATCGGCTGAATTTTTAAAAACGGGTGCCAGGTTCTTCATCACTTCAAATAACCCCTTCGGAGATGTTTGGGTTAACAAACTTTTTCGGTCCACTCCTCGTACTCTGGAGTTGTAAAGGTAGAATAGTGCCAAGCAACCAATTGAAGGCTCTGTCGCAGACTTACCAGAATGTTTGCTCCCGTAGGTTTTCAAACCTTTTGAAATACTCGTGGTATAACTCAGGTTAGGTTGATGAGCATCCAGATGTGTTTATCACTCCTGGTAAATATTTGTTTGATTTTGGTACAATTAACTGTTTTGTAAGTGACTGTAGAGAAGCTGCATGTATGAGATGTGCAGTATGCGAAGAACATGCTTGCCTTAGACATTTTCTGCTTTGTTTCATAAATGCTACAGTTGCTAGAAAGATCTCTAATTGTTCAATATAAGGCTTTTACTTTATTTCTGCAAAATAGTAAATAAAAATCATAAAAGTAATATAAAGTAAAATCTAAAAAAAATGAGAAGCTGCATGCATGCGATGTGCACATGCTGCACATCGCATACATGCAGCTTCTCCACAATCACTTATAAAACAGTCGATTGTCATGGTGTGCAAGAAAGAGGACAGCCATGAGAACCGAACTAACGACATCACACCTGGCGAGCCGAAGCACAAGCCCTGCGCCACCGTCGCAGCTGGTCGATTAGCCTTACAGAACCCCATCCCTCACCGCTCTCGCGCCAGCTCCAGCCTGCAGTCCGGCCCGCCCAATTCCAACAGGTCACAACTCGCTCAGGAGTTTCACTTTCGATTTTGTAACCCATAATCGTAATCAGCATTCTGAGCTCTTTTTAACGACGTTGGTTCCCGCTTGAAGTTCCATCGGAGGTCGAAACCCTTCCCTTGTAAGAAGCGTCTTGGAGCTACTTGTTGTTGTATCCCTGAGGATACAACTTCACTAGACCTCTGGGGCCTCTTCTTACTGCTACTAGACCTCTGGGGTCTCTGCTTACTGCTCTCTGTGCTAACAGAGAGCCTCACGTCCGCGTGCGTAGAGGCAGCAGAAATAGTACAGATTTATTAGCCTAATAGTACGGCCACACGACGGCGACGGCTGGAGGCGGTGGAGGTAGGCTGGCGGCGGCTGGAACTCCTTGGCGACGGTCCTCGGTGACCCGCGGTGACGACCTGCGACGACGACCCCTGAGGGTCTCGGCAGCGGCCTTATATGCGCCCCGTTTTCCCGCCGGTCGTTACTTTGACCTGCCATGGCGGATTACCACCGCGCCTACGTGGGTGGTCATCGGCTTTCTACTAGCCGGCTACGGGCGCGCTACACACGATCACCACTGTGATCGTCCAGCCGTAACACTTATCAACGAGTCTTTTGCTCTGCCTCAAAGACCTGGGTGGAACGTTTCTCATTCAGAATTTCAACAACTTCAAAAACTAGGGAGATATCGTGGATGTTCTGTTTGGTCAAACAGCGCCGGTGGTGTAAGGCGAACATCACTGCCCGGAAAGCAGAAGATGCGGGTTCGAGTCCCGCCTGGCGCAAGAGTTTTGATCGCAACTAAACATCCTCCTAACAGCTTCTATCTTCCATAACAGCCGCTCTAGGCTTAAGCAAAAATGAAAAACATCATTTCTACGAAGGCCTTCAGCTTAACCGGTTCCATGCTGATATCAGCGGTCGGCTCATCCCGATATCACGGGTGAGTGCTGATAGGCGAGATTGCTAGGGAGATATCGTGGATGTTCTGTTCGGTCAAACTTCAAAAACGTTTCAAAACTCAACAAATTTGTTACATCGCCTTCACTGCAGACCAAACTCTATTTGGCGCGATGCTGATAAAGGTATTGTTAACGGCTTACTCCACACTAGTCTATGGAGTAAGATACCTGTCGTACCCGCGGACTGACCCGGCATCGGTAGCTATACATAAGAATGTGGAATTTATTTATTTATTTATTTATAGCTGCATCTTAACGTCAAGCGGCATTGCCCGGCACTGTCGCGAAGGGGTTAGCTGAGGTCACCTGAGGTTTATAAGACACAGAATACTCTGTTTTATATGTTATTTATATGTTATTTGCTGAATAACCGCCATTCTTTTCGTCCCAGTTTGCTTCTGATATGTGCTATGTATACCCGCTTTAGGTCCAAAAAGCTCTGAATGTGCCTCAATGTCAAGTGGCTTTACATTCTTGCAGTCTTCTCGACACACTTTTCACTTCAGTTCCACATGGCATCCTGCCAAGTCCTCCTGCATAGAGGTTTTTCTGCTACGAGAAACACGATGGTGATTCTACTGTGAACATTGGTAATGTCTTCTTAATTCCTGTGCACACTTTTGCGGCAAGCAGTGGACGACGTGCGGCAAAACTCGTGAAACGCTGCGCTCATGCACATTTGAGTCTTGCTGGGGGCAAACGACAAGCGGCGGAGGCGCTATACTCAATCTAGGTGGGACCTACTGCTGCTATTCGCTTTTCCACCTTTCGCCTGTACTCCAGTCGATCCCGGTCGCGGTCGACTACTCAGGCAGATAGAACGCTGCGGCTACGGCATTGCCGCTGCACCATTTGCGGCGGCGCGGCCGCCATCGTCACCAAACATCTTGCCGCAGAATGTGCGGCCGAGGCACGACACAGCTGGCCGCCGATCGCCGTCGACAGCAAGCTTTGCGTTCATACCCTTGGTTAATGATACGGCGCCGATTTGCCGCAAAAGTGTGCGGAGGCCTTAACACTTTGACGACGAGAGCGCGTGTTTTTTCGCGTGTCTGGCGCGTGGGACGAATCGCGCCGCACAAATGTGACACGACATATCGTGAACCAAACTTCGTCTAAGGCATCTGGCATACTTCCGAGTCGCTCCAGTGACTGGTCGCGGCGATAGTGCTTACGAACTGCGTAGTTACCCTCGCGACACTGTCGCCGCGACCAGTTGCTGGAGTGACTCGGAGGTATGCCAGATGCCTAAGCAGGAGACTAACTCAACGGTAGGTCGGAACGGCCCAAGTGTTGTATATGGGCAGAATCGCCTCTCTCTGGGAAACAACCAAATACAAATATGTTGACCCCAATACAACTCTGCGCAGAGTTAGGGACGAGGAAGTTGGGCCGTTGGCGGCGTTAGCCCTCTGCCTGCACGCGGAGGGCGGGCTCAAGTTGGCTGGAAACAGCAATCGTAAGGATTACGCCGTCCTCCTACCCACTGCGCCACCACCGCTCGCTCGTCATCACTGTGTCCAGCTAACTTGAGCCCGCCCTTCTCGCACAGGCAGAGGGTTAACGCCGCCAACGTTCCAGCTTCCGTCGTTCTTAACTTAACTTCTATTGGGGTCGAGATACTTGCATTTAGTTGTTTCCTAGAGAGAGGCGATTCTTTCCATATATTATATAACACTTGGGCCGATGTTCGTCTCGACAGTTAATGGACGGTTACCCCTCCCCTCCTCACGTTGTTAACTAGGGTGGTTGCATCAGGATCACCGATCTTGCCGAACCTCGACCGAACTTTGAGAGGTTGTTTGAGATGCTGATCATGGATCTCATTTTCGCTTTTCGGAATTCGGCCAGCTACGCTAAGATGCGATAAGTAGCGTTACGGTGGGTGGTGAAGGAGACGGGAGTGATGGGTCCGATGTGGCCAAAGCTTCTTCTAGGAGGTAATTTTGAAGCCCATGACGAACCAGACGTTCGTTTTTGAAATTTCAGCCAACTGCAGCAGGTATGTTGCGACAGGTATGGCTAACGCTCACGAGCTATCTATACCTACCGTCACATACCTTGGCGACGGTCATTGTGCCTGGTGGGAAGACGCAGCCATAGATTGATTTTCGATTTCCTTGTAGATTTATTACCCACTATGCCTGTAAAAAATGTGTGATTGTGAAACAAGGAAAGAATGAGTAACTGAACAGTGATTCAACAATGAGGTCGATACCAGGGGCGGATTCATCAACAACTTACAGCAACTCAACAGAGAAAATTGGAAAATTACAGCTGAAATCCCTGATAGCGTGGCTTTTCAAGCGATTAAGTCGCCTTATCTGAGTTGTATGCTGTGAATTCTCTGTTACAGTTATGTAAGTCGTTGATGAATCCGACCCCAGGTAAGATTTGTTTCCAGCTTCTCAAATAATTTATGCACAGAGTTTGGGTAAAATCGGTGGTTCTGACACGACTATCGATAAAGCAGGAAATCGCTGTAATTGTCCAAAGGACATCGACATCGTGTTCAGAATCCTGAAAACATCTCCGGACGACCTTTGGACGGACCGGATTTCATCCTTTTTAAAATAGTACACCATCGTGCACCATTGAGCGACACTGCCGTCAACTTTTGTAAAACAAAAAATCAGTGGTGGCCTTATAGTTATATCACAAGATCTCTTATGTTGTGCATTTCTCTTTCGTAGCATAGTTCCTCATTTAGAAGCGACCACGTGAGAGCATCATCAGAAACAAATTCAGCAACTTCACTTCTCGTCAGGGAAGTGAGTTTTGTTCAAGTGTTGCATAGCCACATTGCAGTTCTGATTTGATTGTTTAAAAGTCTTTTTTATACAATATCACTCGTTTGTTTTGCGTACTCTATCCGCTGAATAAAGTCTATAGTAAGTCCACGCAAATTTGTGCTTTACGACAGTCTGCTTCGAAAGCAATCAATCACTATAATAAGGATGAAAGATAAGGTACGGCATTACTCAATCCCTTTTGGGATGCGCCAGCGCATTCTACTTCTACGGGATGTTGGGGAGGCGATTTGGTGCATATTTGGCCATGCAATGACTTGCGGTGGCCAGCCGATGAGCAAGTCAGCGCTTCATCCTTCCCAGAGAAGTCTGATTCCGACTCACCGACCCCGTAGGGATGGGATGGCCATGGTTGGCCCGGGCGCGAATTCCGAACCGGGAATTTGGTATCGGATGCCACACGACAGCCTGCAGCTCCTGCGACTGCGCTATCCACGCATAATAATAAGCATACTAATAATAAATATGAAACACCTTTGCCACTCCGCTTTAAATAATAAACTATCAAATTATATGCGTGTTGTGGCGGAGTCGGAGAAGACGCTGTTAATCCAGTCGAGGCTTTTGTTTTGGGTCCCCCCCCCTCCTTGTCAACCAAGCCCTGCATCCACGGATCGATTAATTGCCACCACAAGCGGCGTAGAACGTGCGACGCATACCAAACAGGTGTTGATAATGTCGTCATTTATACTTTTTTTCCCACAAAGAAACCATTGGTCAAAGGTTTCCGGAGTATGACCAATGACTTCTTCGTAGAAGGAACGGATAAAGGATCTGGGCAATCAGTTTCTATAGCTCTTCTCTTTGAAGAACAGCCGCTAAGAATTTTCCACGGAGACATGAGAAGCGGTGGGACGAATGCTGCCGATGGGTAGGATTTGCACAGCGGTTGCTCTTCATAAAACTTCAAAAATTAAACTTCGGTGGTTTTCGCGTTTAACAGTGGAGAACAAACAAGTAAAATTCTGGGAACGATCAGAAGGTATACCCGCCTCCTGCTGGGGGCGTGTTCGCAGGCAATCGCGGATGAGTTCGATGGCTGTTTTGCATTTACTGCGCTCCTATAGTCTACGAGGTACATGTCGCGTAGGTGGGCAGCATTGGTAGGTGGGAGCGCGCCAGCCAATGATTACCAAGCAGAGCACAGACCGCACACCAGCCCATCAGGGTACCAACTGTACATGCTCTCTCTGAATGGCATGCCCATTCAATGTGGTCTGATTGGTTTAAGCGTTCCCACCTACCAATGCTGCTCATCTGCGCGACATATACCGTCTACGACAAGGCTCTGATTCAACTCAGAGACGGTGGTCGGTTAGAGAAAGTGACACCATTTGGCTGCAGGTTCCATTTTGGGGCGGAGTGTTAAGGAGGGAGGGCGACTGCTTCGTTTTCGCCCTCCATTTCTCTTGTCTCTTAAATCATATGTTTACTGCGTTCTTTCGTTTGCACGTTTGTACGGATCAGGGATGAGCGGATTAACCGTTATCCGTTATCCGTTATCCGGTTTCCGGGGGTTTGGGCCTTTCCGTTTTGTTGTTCGTTATCCGGCGATTTTGGGCTGGATAACGAACAACAAATTAGCTGAATCTTAGCTTTGGACGTGGTGATGGGTGGACTATGTACAGGATCCTTCACGATCGTAAGAGTGGTTGTGAAAAACAACAGAAGTTTTCAAATCTAGGAGGGTGAATTGACTTTTCCTCACTTGGGAACTGGCTACATAGTTTTAAAGATATCTAACTTCCAGCCTTCCAGAAGGCGCGCTATGCCTGTACCATACTTATGTGAGGCCTACTTAGCACAGCATTGTTCATTTATCTCAAGTCATGTGCTGACCAAGAAGGCATACAAACTGCTACCAGCAATCGTCAAAAGTGGAGAGTCGCATCCTGGGAAGAATTTTTACCGCCGATCTTTCCATCGTATCATTTGTGGTTACACGATTGCCATAGATTCGATTTGATTGCAGGCGGTAATGGTACCTTTTTAGCCATATGCTGTCGTAAATTATCAAAAAATACTGCAGTGCAGCAATAAATACTAGCAAAAGAAATAGGATTAATCCAAATACATAGAGTAAGCAACTTCTCCATTAAAAGTTTTAGGGGGCAATAAACTACTAAACAAACTTATCATCGTGAGTGCTGAAGACACGTAGATTTGTTTTAATTTGTGAGTTTTTTTGTAGAAGTTATCTGCAACATAGGGAACACCTCCGTTTTGGGGCTGGGTCGGATATTCTTCCTCTGCTCCAGAAGTGATGGGTCGGATATTTTTCCTCAGATCCAGAAGGTCTGCATGGCCATAACTCTTTGAGTGTGTGTTTGCCGTACACAATTGCTTGCAAAAGTTAGTATTTCATCCATCCAAGATAATTCCATGTCGAAGTATCTTTGATCTTTGGATGCTATCGAGCAGCAGCAACAATAACGGTTCATAGCATGTGTAGGACAAGATCGTTATGTGGAGTTTGTTTGGCTGGATGTCTCCTGCCTTCTTCTTATTTCCAGGGACATCGAAGAATTGCTCTCCCAAGGTCTATTCTATTTTTCAACTGCTCTAATTGAAAAAAAAGAGTTAAGCGCAGAGTAAGGCTGATAAATAAGACAATTCGACCGACGTCTTGGAAACAGGTGAATGGCGGATATGTTGCTGTGCGTTTGTCTTCCTACGGATGGGCAGAAAACACCATAGAGCTCCGTTAATGTGGCGACTGCAAAGCGTTTAAAAACACTACTAAAATGTCTGGAAATGGCTTATAAATTAACAGTGCTTCAAGTCCTGATCTGTTGTTGAAATTAGTGCAAGTTAAAACGAGTTTTAATTTTTGTTGTTTGTTCGTTATCCGTTTTTCCGTTATCCGGCCATTTTCGGGCAAAATTATCCGTTATCCGTTATCCGGTTTTCAAAATTTTATTATCCGCTCATCCCTGGTACGGATGATCAACTAATTTGCATAGGTTGCTCGTATGGAAGAAACGATGAAGCACAATCTTGACAACAACTTGTGTAATCACATTGATGAAAACCATCGCTACAGTAGCGGGGAAGTCGAATTAGGGGACTCGTGCCGTAAATGCAGAAGCGCCATCGAACTCGTCCACAATTGCCCACAATCATGCCTAGCAGGAGGCGGCTGTAACTCTTGACGCGCTTCCGTAAAATTCTGACTGAAAGCGACATACATACATACATACATACATACATACATACATACATACATACATACATACATACATACTTACATATACGTGCACACACACCTAGAAAGTCATATTATAATACTGTTGGAACAGAGCAATGAGCGGCTGGATTATAACAACTCGTGACCAACAAATAGATAGATCATTTCAGGTGTGCATCCTGCCGTTCCCGAAATTAACATCATATCGGATGCGGTCGAGAAGATAAATTGTAAGATTTTGTAAAGTACCTCTTACAACTGTTGGCTTAATCCTGACTGTTGACGGTCACACTGCAATATGTTCTGGACAAAGTGCGGGTTTTCATTAGAACTTCATCAACCACGATTCTTGTGCAGATCATCAGACACTCACGATTCAACGACATTCTGAGGATGAATAGTTAGTAGAGCGTGCAGGTTCTAAGCGAATACATGTCGCTTTTTCTGAGCACCATATGCGAGTATCTGCTGCTCCTATAGCTACACTTCACTCTTCTTTGAAAGCGACCTCATTCTGTTGGCACCTCAGAACATTTTACACAAGTTACATCCATTCATCAACCAGCTTCTGGCCAATTATATGACCCGAATTAGCTTATTTCTGCAATTAATACTCCAAAACACTTGCGGCCAATTTCTTGAGGTCAAGTAACTTACAAGTTGCATGCTAGCCTTGCGCGAGTTACTTGTAACTAACTGCAGTGCAGCTGAACGTAGTTAAAGGTCTCCGCACACTTTCGCGAAAAGCGGCGGGCGCGGGCTGCTAAACTTGTGAAGCGCCGCTCACGCACACTCGAGTCCGGCTGGCGGCAAGCGGCAGCGGCAAGTGGCAGAGGCACTGTACTCCTTCTATTCGGGACCTGTTCGCTTTCCGCCTTCTGTCTGCGCTCTAGCCGATCCCCACTACAGTCGGCTAGACCGCAGACTGACAGAACGCTGCGGCAGCAAATCAGCGGCGGCGGTAATAATGACGGAAATTATTATTGCCACAGCCGCACTTGCAGCGCCACCGCCGCCGCCGTCGCCCAACATCTTGCCGCAAAAGTGTACTGAGGCGTTAACTCTAGTAATTTACGTGGTGTGAGGAATGAAGCAAGTTGATCGGTGGATGTAACTTGTCTAAAATTTTCTGAGAATAAGGGTAGACGGCTTTGTGATTCTTCTGAAGCTTTGCATTTAGCAAATCGATATAACTTTAGACACTGCCTCCATGAAAAAGGTAGAGAGCCGTCGACATACTCTGTCATCGTTGCTACTACTACCCATCTTTTAATTTAGTACTGACCCACTGTAAGCAATTTCAGCCGAAGATATGGGTGATGTCTCCAAGCGAAAAGAGCTGATGAAGCGAGTGTCTATAGCGTACAACGGCGATCCGCTCAATTTCTTCTCGGCAACTGCCGTCGCCAGAGCTGCATCGATGTTGGAGGAGAGAGGTAGCTTGTTTGTAAAATCTTTGGTTTTCTAGATCTACTACTTCCGCAACGGTGGAGAATTAAGAAAGCATCTTTTAGTTATGAGGGCAGAAGCATAGAATTTGTAAGCACATCGCGAAAAAGCAGATTTATTTGCTTTTAAATGCTCAGATCGACTTTCGCACCACCATAGCAAGGTCAAAGCCTTGTTTCTGCCAGCTTTATAAAATAAATTATGATACATAACTATACTGATATCGTATAATAGAGCATAACTTAAACAACTTTAAATAATATGTTGTACAAATTTTTGAAAAATAAAAAAAAGTGAAAATTGTAACTCTCATATAATGTCTCATTGTAACTCTTCGAATCAACGCAGTTCTGCAGGGTCCGGATAATTGGATGATTCGGATATTTGCAACTTCACGGACCCCGGATTTTTGAATAAGGGCAATTTCGCGGGGGTGGGATAACTGGATAGGGATATCCGAATCGGATATCCGAAAATGATTTATTCGAATCCAATCTATAGCGCCAATGTGACCATCCCTTATGTTTCGAGGTGTTTATATAAATATAAATAAATAAATAAATAAATAATACATATATATATACGAGACCGTAGCTTGGTCAGAGCGCCGAAACCTAATTCTTTCATTCGGGTTGTTCGTGAGGAATAAACGAGATGCTACCCAATCAGGCTACAAGTTAGTCTCTCATATTCTCTCATATTAAGTAAAATTGAGATTAGATCTTTCACACTTATTTAACACATTGACGATAATATGAGCCGACCGTGGCTCATACGTGTCTGCCCGCGTGGGACAATGTGAGCCATCGGTGACTCATAGCTTTTCGAGGAATTTTCTGTACTGCTGCCGTGTGCCGTCGTTTCCTACAGATATTTATTTTGTCCTCTAATCACCTGTTATAGGAGAGTGTCCAACAGGAATAAGCAAGAAAATTGCGGTTGCTTTCACTAAATATATCGAATTAAAATATTTTACTAGGAAGAACGCCAATCTTACAATCAAATCAACTCGAGCCAGTCTATTTCGCCTAAACTTCGCTCTGCGTGTTATTTGGGTTGCTGATCTGCCGTCCTTTTTCAAAATTTCCGCCGGTTACGGTAGGAGCGGGTGAGTACATAAGTCTGCCGGAGTCATGGTCTTCGATTTTGCCCAACCATTTTTATTGAATTCAGTCTAAATTGCAATCACCTATCTCTTTATGCACATCGTTAATTAATGTTTTGCGCCAAAACAATCAATACAAACGGTTTTCTGGCATTTCTTGCGCTTCGTGTTCACTCTTTTGGCTTTCTTTGTCGCCGTTTTTGATTCGTCCTATTAGCCAGCAAGAACGAACACCATAACTAATGGATTCATACAAATAAATATTAGGTTGTCCGGAAAGTTTTTAGACTAACTGCATGGTAAGATTCAAAAGAACGTATCTCTGCCGGCTGAAGTTGTGAGAGGGCCGCACTTAGGAAAAATGTGTTTCACGTCCTGTAAATGCAAGTAACAGCAGCATGTGCGACATATCCTCTCCTGTTCTAAGTGGCGCCTTCGTAATGGGCGACAAGAAGATGCTCTACTGACCAGCTCTCCTTCTACGGTACCGCTCTGGCCGATCCGCGAACGAGGCCCATTGCTTTCTACAGGAAACAATGAAGGAGCAAGCCCCCTCTCGGGCGACGTGCTTCAATTGGTACCGCAAGTTCGACAACGGTGACAAATCGCTCGAGGATTCCCGACGCACAGGTCGACCACATACGCAGAACAGACAGCTCGTACTCGCCATCTGCGGTGCTTACCTGATCTTTCTGTGCGCGAATTTTCAGACCTTACAAATACTCCTAAGTCCACTGTACACGATGTTCTTCGGTCCTCTGGTAAGGTCGCGAAGCTGCCTCGAGTCGTATCACATGCTTTGACGCCTCGGGACAAACGGAAGCGTGTTGATACCAGCAATTCTCTCCTCACCCGTCGCCGCACATTCGCTTGGATCGACTCGATCGTCACGATGGATGAAAAGTATTACGTCTACGACAATTTGGTGCGTCGCAAGCACTGGGTGGGTCTCGATGAGTGGCCTCAACCCAGCCGAAACGTCCTGATCACGACAAAAAGGAGTTGCTTTCCTTCTGTTAGGGCATCAGTGGCCCAGTGTTCTGGGAATTGGTTCCTACCGGTTCCTTGGTAGACTCGAACGTGTTCTGCGCTCAGCTGGAGAAGATGAGCAAAATCCTACGTAATCGCAATCCCAGAAGAGGAAAATTTCTTCTTCTCATGGATAACGCCAGACCTCAACAGCAAAGAATACACAGAAGAAATTGGAGGAACTCGAAATTGAACTGATACTCCGCCGTACTCACCTGATCTTGCACCCAGTGACTACCACGTTTTCCGGTCGCTACAGTCTCTTTTAGCTGGAAAAAAGTTCGCAAATTGGGAGGAAGTCAAAAGTGGTGTCAACAACTTCCTGCTGTCCAAGTCTCCGGAGTTCTTCGCTCGTGGTATTCGCTCTCTACCGGAAGGATGGCAATATGTGATAGATCATAATAGTGAATATTTTGTTGAACGATAGTGGTTGCTAATAAAGTTATTAACTACACATCGTTCCCTGACATTAGTCTAAAAACTTTCCGGACAACCTAATAGGAGAAAGTACAGGAAACAAAAAGTGATCGGCAAGGGACATTATGAGCCCCTGGTGGCTCATAGCGCGTGCGTCCCACGCGCCTCTCTGCTGCAAAACGCGATTGCCGAAAATGTGTTGAAATTGAACACTTTTGTTGACTTCGAAATTGTAACAGACACCATGTGTGCTGCTTTTGTTTCACGATGACTGAAGACTTGGAACACTATTCATTCGTGATCCTGCTTGCCACTCGAAAGCAGGAAGAAAGAGAAAACAGTTGAAATCTCATACGGATAGACAAAACATGACGAGCACCTTAAACACGAATGTTTTCCTTAGTGTGTCTTATGATGCTGCTTCTCGTTCCTCATCTCGTAAGCAATAAGACTCGTAACTCGCTGCAGAAAATTTCGTCAATCCCCATGCTCACCTATTTCTTAAGTTTATAATAATTTTGAATCTTCACCGGATCTATTTCTGGTGCTCATCTATCTTATCTTCGTCCACTTTTTTACAGTAGTGTTGAGCTCGAATCCGAGACGCTTTATTGAGCTTTATTGCTCGACTGACGTTTCGGCGATGTCGCCTTCTTAAGAGCCTGAAAAGTCCAGACATATGTTGAGACTACTAGGACAAACACGGTCACGTGAAAATTCGAAGACCCGCCGAACAGCAGCCTTTCCAGCAAAGAGAGGCTACAATAGTCCAGCATTTAGAACACCTGAGGAGTCCCCACAAGTTTAAATATTTTAAATCATCCCGCCTTCTTTCTAATCAGGTGTTCTAAATGCGGGACTATCGTTGCTTCTTTCTGCTGGAAGGGTTGCTGTTCGGCAGGTCTTTAAAGTTTCGCAGATCTGTGCCGACGTTTAGCCTAATAGTCTCAACATATGTCTGGACCTTTCGGACTCTTAAGAAGGCGAAGTCATCCTTGTCCCATCATCCCCACCTCATCATCCTTATTATAATGTATCCTTCGCACCAAGGTCGCTGCATTCCATATTTGCCGATGAGAGCTTGTCCCTGCTGCGGCCGATTCAGTAAATTTCGCATCGGAGAGAAGGATCAATTCGAGGGACAATTAAGCGCGTTAAATGTTACGTTCCTCCTTCATTAAGTTCATTATTGCATGTATGGTGTACAAACAAGTGTAGCAAACGAAAAAATAAAAAAATAAATGAACCTTGGAGCTACCAGTACATGTTTCAGAGAACGAAAGCGAAGAGCAGTCTGAAGAAGAGTTTGTCGTATCTCACCACCACGTTTACACAGGACATGAGGCGAGAAGCAGAGCAGCTAGTTTAGGTACGTGCTTTAGTGAGAAGCGGCTTACGTCTACTCACCCTTGGACGAAGCAAAGTTACACCTCGCTTTCCTTTATGGCGCTTAAACTATTGCATCATACTGTATGATTTGGTGGCCAGTTTCTGAGCACGCTTCACGAGAACCCCGCCTGCCTATCACTGTGGTCACAATTTTTGTTATTTCGACTCTATGTTTTCAGTGCCGCCTCCCATAAAGGACGTCTCATTAAAAACATGCATGTACGACATTTACAAGCATCTCCATCCGCTACCAAACGACTGGGATGACCAAGGCATACTGGGCAAGGTGTTCAGTGTCATCAAGGTTTCTTTCAGCTGCATCGTATTTCTTCAGAGTTTGTATAGAAAATTGAAGCTTATGACGGATTTGTAAAAAAGCCCATTCCCTGCTGAGAATTTTTGCGGCTGACAAGAGGATGTTAAGTAACTTCTATCCTTATAGATGCCAGTGCTGTTTGTGTTGAAGCTAACGATCCCGCTTAACGAGACGAGCTGGTCGAAGTCTGTGGCGATTATTCAAGCGATATTCGCTCCGCAGTGGTTCCTCTTCGCACTTCAGCGTAAGCAGAATTAGATTTGAGCATTAGGATTCCTTGGAAACTATGCCGTGCCAACAAGAGAGGGCTACTAGGTGGTCACGACGTTTTCACTTTGACTCGTTTGTCCTCTAGCTGTGCACATAGCGGACCAATCACAACAGAGCGAGCTCGACTAGGGTGGAAATAGCGCCGGCCGCCAAGTATACAATGGAACCGAATGACTCATTTTCGGATATCCGATTCGGATATCTCTATCCGAATCATCTAAAAATCCAGTGGATTTGAGCATATCCGAAAAATGATTAATTCCATGCAATGGATCCGATTGAATTATCCAAAATCCGCAAAATCGCCGATATCCGAATCATCCAATTATCCGAAGATTTTCGATCGGATCCATTGTATCGAATGAATCACTTTCGGATATCTGATTCGGACATTCCGATCCGAATCATTCAAAAATCCGGTGTCCGCGAAATTGTCGTTATCCGAATCATCCAAAAATCCGAGGCCTCAAAATCGCCGTTATCCGAACCGTCCAATTATCCGAAGATTTTCGATCGGATCCAATGTATACCGCCAAGAAGCGGCTGCGCAGGAGATAAAGGAGCGATATGGTGAAATGGGGTGGTTTGTTGTTCGCATCCGCTGTGATGCAGGGTTTTTGCAATTCCCAAAAGAGATCCGCCACGGTCAACCAAGCTCTCTATGACAAATCGCAACGTAGTGGTCACGATAAAGGACTCATCTTCATACCGACAATTTCATACTGGCACGGAGATCCGATTTATTATGAATAATTTCTATAAAGATGGCGAAAAGACAAACAATGCGTTATACTGCAACTGAGTGGATTACTGCAGGTATGGGTCAGTAAGGATCGCCCACCCATTCCTACAGTAACCTACAGTAATCAATCGAAATTTTAAAATCGGACCTCATATAAATGATGAGCGTCTTGAATTACCTCTATGGGCCATGTTTAGGTGAGTGAACTTTCCACCTCTGGAGTCGTGAAAGAACAGTAGTACCAAGCGGACCGGTTTCCGTTCTGATCACCTTTTCCATTCTGATTTGACGTGGAGAGCTGTGGATGGTCGTGGCGGATCTTTTTTAGGAAATGCAGAAACCCTGCGTCACAAGGGACTCGAGGCACAAACCACCGTTTCACCACGCCACTCCTCTACCCACTGCGCCACCGCTGCCGGCGGCAATCGCAGTTTCCAGCCTACATGACCTCGCACTCTTGTAATTAGTCCGCTAGAAGGCAAAAGAGCCAAACTGAAAATGCCCCATAACTCCGTTCCCAGATTCGTTCGACAGAAACAGAAGAGATTTGAAATCACCGTTTGAAGCCGCATCCCGTGATTAACATCTCATCTCAGTGTCATGGTCACTTACGATTAGTATCCTTCCCTTATAAGTAGGCGACAAATGTGCAGCCAAACTGAATTTAGGAATTTGATATACAAAAAAAACCTAACTTCTTAGACACAGCAATGCTTTATGAGTCATATCATCAAGGTGTAAGAATCCAGAAATCTTCTGATGTACTTAGCACTGAGATTGCTCTAGTTAGCCGTAGGCGTCTTACAATTTTAGCTTGAGTTATATCGTAAGCGATGGTTAATTTCAATTCTTTATCCAAGCTTTGCAGGAATTCTTGAGTTTATCCTTTCGTGAAGGTTCGATTGCCTAGAATCACTTACAAAGCTTAGAACCACCTGCGTCGAGAAGAAAAAAACTGAGCAGGCGCGGCATTTCTTTCGCCCAAAAACCATTTTTTGACCAAAAATAGCTTCTGAATTTCTGTGACAATCGAGAGGTGGAAATCGCGCAATAAAAATCCAATCATCCGCTTATCGATTATACCATCGATAAATCACTTGCAAAGGATCGAGGACAGAGACGGTGGCAGATGTGTGACTGATAAGACAAATTGTATCATGATTCATGACCTTCTACGGCCACAAAGACTAGAGTGGTGCCCAGTTAAGAAGCTTGTTTCTCGAATGAAAAGAAAGGCGACGTCATCCAACATTTTGGTTCAACCCATAGCAAAGTCTTTTGACTAAAAATCAAATATATGAAAATTATAGCCTTAAAAATATGATTTTAGAATTTTTACAAGGTAAGTCTTAAGTGCATGCAATCTTTCACTGAAAACTCAAAGCACATGATACTTGGACGATAAATAAAATAAACGACGTGAGAGGTCGGAAGAGCGAAGGGTGCAGTTTTGAATTTAAACACATCCGAGGCTTTTTGTATTTTGGCTCTTTTATTCAATTTATAAAACATTGTTATAGCTCAATGCATACAGTTTCTGACACTGATCCCGCAGGCGCGGGATAGCGCAGTCGGTGGAGGCAGCAGTTGTCGCGTTGAGCCCGTTGATTCTTGGTTCGGGCTCCGTTCAAGCCAACCAAGGCATCCACCCCTTTGGGGTAGGTGCATTGGTAGTAGAGAGATTTATCTGGCAGCGGTAAACTATGAACTTGTCCAACGGCTGGTCGCCGCAGGCCATTGTATGTATAGGCCTAATAAAAGGATGAAGGACGGCGTTACTCAATCCCTTTCTGGATGCGCCACACATTCTACTTCTACGGGATGTCGTGGAGGCGATTTGAAGCGTATTTGGCCATACAATGACTTGCGGTGGCCAGCCCATGAAGAAGTCAGCGCTTTACCTTTCCAGGGCAACTCTGGAACCGATTCGCCGACCCCGGAGGGATAGATGGCTTGGCTATTCTGGGCAGAAATTCCGAACCGAGAACATGGTATCGGGTGCGTGCGACAGCCGGCACCTTCTCCGACTGCGCTACACGCGCTCATCTGCTTATGTTACTATAAATATTTCCACATTTAATATGGTACTACTTTGCTTTCCAATTTACAAACATCTGTATCACCTGTATCAACCGTCGTCCCGTTGCTCATCGACTTGCTCGAGCGGGCGCCAGCAGTGTCTCCATTCGTCCCTGTCGCGTGCCAGAGTGCTCCAATGAATCCTCCTCGCTTTAGGGACACGAAGAGCTTCATATCGGTCGTTCAGGGCTTTCAAGAAGAGGTCCGACCAACGCATTGGGCGTCCTGGTGTTCTATTGACATCCCGCGGAATCCAGTCGGTAGTGGATCTCGTCCAGCGGGTGTCTGCGAAGCGCATTACGTAGCGCATTCTTCGACGCTCTTGAAAACTCCCCAAGCCGCTATTTTCCTCCTGCTCAGCTCCGGAGCTAAGCCGTTGACCATATTGACTGCGTCACCCAGATACGCGTAGCTGTAGCATTCGGAGATGTTCGTTCCGTTGAGCGAAAATGGGGCATCAGAAACTTGTCCATTCCTCATGAACATCGTCTTCGTAAGATTCAGCTGCAGTCCAATTTTCCCACATACATGATAGAAGGGTCGACCAGCATTCGCTCCGCCTGGCTGATGCTCGATGTTATGAACATGACATCGTCAGCGGTGCAGTTGCCTGCCGTCGACCTTCACATGTGGTCGATCGCGCTGAATCCTCTCCGAAATCCTGCTTGTTCGCATGGCTGTCCTTCGTCCAGCGTTCTGCTGATCTCCTATTCAGGATCACTCGAGTGAAGTGCTTGTAGATTATAGACAACAGGCAGATCGGGTGATAGTTGCCAATGTCGTGCACGTCTCCCTTCTTGTACAGCAACGGTCCTGCTGGTCTTCCACTGAGATGGAACCTTGCACTCCGACAGGTAGCGCGTGAAGAGCCGCGCCCGGGTGTTGGTGAGCGCTGGCGGGAGGTTCTTCAGGTGTTGGGCTCTGATCCTGTCGGGACCGGGTGCTGTACGTTTTTTCACCGACGAGGTGGCGTGTCGGATCTCGGAAGGGAGAACAGAAAGACGACGTATCTATCCTGCGGAAGATGACACGGGGCAGGTGGACTTGGCTATCGAAAAGAGAAGTTGTGGATGACCTTCTCCATGGCAAAAATGCGTAGATTCTGGTTGCTTTTACTTCGATTAATGAAGTTGTGCTTAAGCGGAGCTATAACAGTTCGAGGTAAGCGCCCCATTTCAGTGTTAATTTTACCACAGCCTAATGCTTTGTCAAATGTTTTCAAAAAATCAGAGCACATTAAATCTACAGAGCTTCATCTGTTAGGGCAGTGTGCCAATCATAAACAGAATCAACCATTTGTTAGTGGTTGATGCTCCAATAGTAAAGCCATGTTGTTCCAAATGTATCAGTTTATTGCTTTTAAGCATCACTCTATTTTAGTGACCACTCGGCAACCTTTCAGCGGAAGTCCGGGTTTGTACGCGTACGCGTTCGTACTCTCTGCAGTCATCGTGGCGCTGCTGGTGATATTCACTTCTATGACAGCAGAGCCGAAATACTACAAGGTATCTCAGATGTTAACGAACTTCAGTGCGGCTAAGCACTTCCGTTCTATTCTACAACTGTAGGCTTAGCAATATTTGGTTTTACTTCGCGTTGTTGCTTCAGGAGGTTAGTTCCTATCTCGGATTTCTCATGTCGATCTCATGGATATACATCATCTCGTCGGAAATCGTGAACGTCGTCACGATGTTTGGAGTGATTTCGCAGATTTCTCATGAAGTGAGCTCCCTTCTTCGGCTACTATGTAGTTGTAGTTAAAATCATGCTCTTGGAGAACTGCTCGTTCTCCCTCGTTTGACGACGCTTTGCGAACTATTTTTTGCCGCTACTAAAACTAACCGGTGACATAGTATATTGTGCCCTTGGTTGTAGAAGTTTTATTTAAAAAGTGGTTGCGAAAATCCTGCACACTTTTAGTGCTTCTTCTCCTGCTTTGCTCAAAAGGAGCTGGTAAAGTGAAAGGCATCGAGTACGTGTGGCGCCTCTATCTTCATAAGCTGATGCCGTCAGTAGCTGGAAATTATCGCATCGTCGTGCGGCTTTCGTCACCAGCGGAGCTGATAAAGAACGTGTGCAACAGAAAAGTGACCGAGCAGCGCTAATTTACGACACCCGGCTTCCATTACTCACCAGTGAGCGAAGTAATCACAGAATCTGTAACCGGGGAGCAAACTTCGTGAGCTCTCAAGAAATCCTATGTGTAAAAGGCGCAATTGGAGCAGACATTTCCACAGATTACCCCATTATTTGATTAGATTGATTAGATTCTGTAGACTAGCATTCGGGGTTTATTTCTGTTCATAACCTCTAAGTTCGATGCTCTTAAAACCTGGGCATCTTAGACGTAAGTTTAAAAAAATCCTTCTTGCCTCCCAGGTTTGGTTGAAAGAAGCTCGAAATGTTTTGGACTCTGTGAAACTCACTGGATCAAAAAACATCGCGTCCACTTCTTTGTCAGGAACAACATGCTCCCAGGAGTGCTAGGGAACGTTACCACTTCTGTGCGCTCTAACTCACCGATCTCTCCAGCGCAAAGAAATCGGATCAGCTAGCCACCATGGAGCAAGCGAGACCTACTGGTACGGTCAAATATGCTGCTCCCAGTGCCGGAGAAGCGAAAACGTACACTAAACAGTATATGCGATCTCACAGCCCGCACAAACGGATAAAAGGCAAGAATTGACTGGTAATGGAGTTGCATTCGTTTCTGTTGCTCATGGCTGGATTCCATTCGTGAACCCAAAAGGCCTTGAGAGCCTTCCTAGTCCCTATTTCTTTTTCTGGATACAACACCGTGCATTTTATATTGAAGTTGTCCCCGGAGTGAGCTTCCCTTCGACGCTTACCAAGCGGTGTTATTAAGCTTTGCCTTCTCTTACCAGCAAAGTGTTCCTTAAGCTCTAGTTTATACCTGCGCCGCGGCGCGGCGCGGCACGATGGTCGGGATAGATATCGACCGGGCGGCGCGAAAAATCGATAATCTATGGCGATCGTGGTGCCGCTCCTTATAGAATCCTTATAGACAAAACAAGTATAAACTAGGGCTAATGCGAGTGCCTAGCACCCTCCCAGTTTCCCCCCAATGTATAGATCAGCGCAGGTTAAACACTCCAACTGGTAAACGGTACCTTTTTGTGCGCAATCGCAATCACATACTGGCAAATCACGTAGTCTTGCACTATGCAGACACGGTCATAAAACCGACTGCGAACAAGCTGCCGTTTAATGTTGTCTTCTGGTATATTTACCAATACAACATCCGAATCCAAGTCTGCTCGCATTAGACATTGGCACACAGCTGCAGTGGCACTGTCCAAGAGGAAGGGCAGTGAAAGATAGATTTTGTTGCTAAACGCGTTCATATTGGGCCCGCGTCGCGCTCTGCTTTTTCGTACTTCGCACCCATTGAGCTTGGCAATTTTGTTGGCAAATGTACGTAACTCTTCACGCTCCTCGTCATCCGTACACGAGTCCCTGCGATTGGTCCCTTGTCAGGTTCGTTGTTCTGTCACGCCTATGTATGTTGAAAACATGCAGGATGTCCGAGGACAGAATTCTGAATCTGACAGCGACCTCTGGAACAGATTCAGACTCCTTATAGAATAACCTCGGAAGCAGAATTGGTGCTAATGTTGGTCGTGATGAGCTATTAATTGCACTACGTTCGGAACTTTCTCTAACCCTTGCTCTAAGTTGATCTCGAAGTCTATACAATCCGCTCACAACTCTGCGAAATGTATCTGCACAGATGTCTTGAGTCATTGAAAACGAAGGGCCTAAACTAAGGAAATCCAACACCTTCGTAGAAACTTGTGCATCACCAATGATAGTGACCCTTGCCTGATATGGGCTTGTGGTGGTAGTCGGAGTATGTTGAGGCTCCCGGTCTCCATGTCAGTGGAGAACAGTGGTCAGAATGTTACTAGTGAGATAATGGGAGTCCAGTCTGAAAGCAAAATGCTTCTCGGAGTGTGCTGAGACCAAACCACCAGTGACATGGAGACGGGGAGCCTCAACATACTCCGACCACCACCAGCAGTGGTTTGGTCCCGTTTCCCACGTGCTCTCAGGCGGAAACCAAACCAAACTTGATAACCGTGCCCTGTGCTCATCAGAATGGGAAGAATGATCTTTAAGGTCTTCTTAGGGGCTAACTTGTAGAATAGGAGAGTTTCGTACTGAACGAAGTCGATTTGTCCATGGTATGTATTTCATACCTCAAACTTGGGTAAGTAAACGTTAATAACGCTAAAAGTCTTTCATGCTTCCGAGTTGAATTCGTACCATGCTCGTCTGAGAAGGGTAATACACTGACTTCCTCATCGGCTCACCACCTCAAGTCACCCTATGGGCCAAATACATGTTCAACAGTATCCAGATTGTTTCAAAATAACGTGGTGAAAGATTGAATTTTTGTTGAATTGCTGGTGTCTTGACGCTGTGCACCGTGACTGATATAACATTTTATCCGGTTTACGTTTCGGCGATTTCGCCGGTTTTGAGTTTTCCCATGCAAACACATCGATCCGCAAGATGACTATAACAGTGCCATTTTTTTCAGCGTTTCTTTTTGGTCGAGTGGCTCTGCAGCGATTCGTCGATTTAAGGAGCTTGATCATGAGGGTGATCGTCCATAACGGGAAGAAAAAGCACCGTCAATACGCACGGATCCGGAAAATCATCAAAAAGCGAGCAATTCCGAATTCGAGAGTTTCCGTGAGAAAATCGCCCGTAGTCTCACGTAGGCATCGAATAGCCAGAAAGCAACTTGGACTCAGGAAGCGTCAGAAGTCCCATGAAATCCATAACCTGAAAGACACGAATAAGCGCAAACGGCTCCATCGATACCGCCAACACAAGGTGCGAGCAGCAGGTCGCGGATGGGAGCGGACAAAGCGGACACCAACGAGAAGCTGTTCACCGTGGAGCAGTGGCTCATAACCGCCGAAACGTCGGGATCTGGTCTACACAGGGTGTAGCTACTTCCGCCATCATCGAACACCATCACAATCTGCAGGCGGTCATGGTTTGGGGCGGAATCTGCAGCAATAGAGAGGTCCCTGGTTTTTTGTGGAAGAAGTGGTAAAACGGGGGCAGACATAACTCCGACGCCGCGCGAACCCCGCTGGCGTCGCGCACGGTGTGCGACGAAATTGGACGAGTTGTCGCGGTCCGATGCTTCCGACGGCTAGAAACGCTTCCTACAGGGATATGCGGCACGCCTTTGCCTTATTTCAACGTTCTTGGAGATGGTATATGAATGTGGTTTCAATGGGACGATCAGCGACAGTTTATACAGGAATCCTGGACATGTGGATGGTTTCTAACGTCAGTATTTGCCCACTACAACTCCTTCGGTCAATTTTTACCCGTGATTATGGTCATACTACGGAAAAAGGCCACTATCACCCATTCTCGGATCAATTGACCAGTCTGTTGCCTACCACATTCTGTGGGATCTCAAGTTCCTAGCTAGAAATGTGGTCTGGGAGCTTAAACACTGAGAACATTTCGCGCCCCGCGGCTAACCATGCGTCACCGAGCGCACGTCCGCGTTTCAGCCTCCGCGATGTCGCACGCGGCTAGCGCGCGACGTCGCGTCGGAGTTAGGTCCTGGAGCCGTGGTAAAATTTACTCAAGATGCGTACTGACGGGACATCTCGAGTACTCACCTGAGCCCAGCTGCGCTAGGTCAATGCACAGTGCATGTTTCAACAAGACTCAGCTCTGCACATAGGATGAAAAGCAGGGCCAATTTCCCGGACTTCACGTCTGTGGGATGGTCACCGCACTTCGAGGTCTGAATCCGACGGATCACAGCGTGTGGTTTTGGAGGCCAGAATCTGTGTCAAGCGCTATCACAGTCTCGAGGCTTTGAAGGAATCTCAGCGCTGGAAGTGGAACAAACTGTCTCCAGATGACCTGCGGTCCATCGCCGAAAACTTCTCCCCGCGTTTGGACCTCTGTATTCGCGCCAAGGGAGCCAATTCGACCAGTCGAATGTAGTGTTGCAGTGTGATGTCTATGTTGTTGTTGTTCATGCGTTGTTCTGTTAGGTTGTTAGTTTTTCATAGTTTTAATGGCGAAACGTTCATCACGTTATTTTGGAACACCTGTATTTATCCTCCACGATATCCCATAGAACTAAACGGGGTGCGTATCCCACAAAGGAGCCTCATCCTTTATTCCACTATATCACTACGGTGAAAGAGAAAAAGATCACGGCCTCTTTCATTTTTTACTCCACACACTGATCCTGAGGCCAGTGCTTAAACCAGTTACCTTTCAAAATACCGTGCATGAGTATCAAAGCAGAGATATGTGGTACTCATCAATTGCTTTTTGAATTGTTGTCAACCCATCTCAATTTGAGGCTTTGGACGAGTGCATGGCGCAATACGTGCCTATTGTTCGTATGTAGTAAAGCTTATATTTTTCTTCATGCGCCTCTTAATTTTTTTCAAATACTTTGCAGGCGGTCAGGTGATCACCTACATTATCATAGAAATGGCTGATTTTATAACATCAGGTCTTGTTTTGAAAATGTCGTGTTCTTTGTCGTTTTGATCGAAGATCGCATATTCTATCGAAGCATCAGTACACTGCTGTTTATTTACTTATTTATTTATTTATTATTTACCAGAAGTTCAGCGGTCTAGCGGCCGCCAAACGTCTGGTTGGGGCTTCGCCCCTAGACCCCGAGAATAGAACAATCCCAATCTTTCCCATTTCTCTTTAAGCCTTCCTACTTTTATCAGAGTAGAAGACTGTTTTTACTGCATAGATTAGTGCAATATGGTACGGCAGAATCTTCATTGCTCCTATGAAGCCCATCCACCCTCTATCGCATGTACGCGATTTATTCTCCGAAGTGCCCGTTCTCTACGTGGCGAGGAACAGATCATGATAGTCCCAATACGAAGTGCTTAATCTTCAGAAACATAATTGAAATTAGTCAGTATTGGTCGACAGGTCGAGACCTTTATCACTCCC